>JAWWLV010000179.1:7810863-7851995 GCA_035041135.1 Platyrinchus mystaceus
GGAAGGAATCATAGGTGGAAAAGGTATAATCTCTCTAGATTTACTTATTTGGTTGCTCTTTCTGTTTAAGCAGTTCCTCTATTGCCTTGAAACCAGTGAGATTTCCCCTTGATGGAAGTAAAATGTTTTTTTTTTTAAATGTACATTTTTTGGGGGGAAAAAAAGTATTAACTTATATAAAAGAGACAGATTTTCTTTAAAAAACCCCTTCATTTATTAAATAATAGCTTTACTAAGTTTATCACTTTTGCATTAGGAAGTGTATCACAATTGCCCCAAATAATGTAACAACATAAGAGGTAAAATACCTCATGACAAGAACTTCAGGGAAGAGCTTTGACAGTCCAGAAAATCAAAATCTGGCTCAGATATGAACAAAACAAACAAAAATCTGCATCATCTATTTGCAAAGGAACTTTTAGAAATCTAATTAAGCAGAAAGACCCTTTCCAAGGTCAAGAAAAGCCACATTTATCCTTTCCAGTCTTATCTGAGTTTATAAAGTGATGTGGTGGAGACCCTCTTTGGAATTTTATTGGGCCATACTGTTGCTTAATGGAACAAAATCACTATTATTCATTTGGTTTCTCATGTTAGCAATGCTCTGCCAATGTTTTTAATTTGTACTGATACAGCAGGTACTAATTAATTGAACATGTTGATTTTTTTTTCCCAAAACACAACCACCCAAACCAAACAGAACTTTCATTTTGGGACCAACTGACCTGATGTCCAGGATGTCCTGCATGGAAATAAAGCTCTTGAGGCATCATGTGCTGCAAACCCAACTTTGCAAAGCCCAGCACCACTGGCACATCCAAGGGCAACAGTTTCATCACAGTCACACACATTGCCTCATAATTTTGGCTGCAAAACACCAATTTGGAGGGAGGGACACACTCCTCAGATGGGATGGAACAGGACAGAAGGAACTCCACATCATTTAGAGAGCAAATTGCTGTAAGAAGAGTAATTTTGGGAAAGAATAAACCTAAACAGCAAAGTCAATGCTAAAGCTCTGATGTAACAAAGCATGTGAAGCATCCACACAAATTTCCACTTGAATGGGTTTTACCAAAGCAAACTGATCGGGCCTTTGTTTTCAAAGGGGAAATCTCCTGCTGCAGCCCCAAGGGCCCTGTGATATTCTGTTAATTGGCCTCATGACCATGGACAAGCTCTGCAAGAGGACATAACAGTCAGCTCTACTTGGACTTCAGCATAAACCCCATCTCTTTCAAGGCTGAATTATCTTCTAGAAAGTTCATTTGTTTAAAATTAATCAATCATATGCACATACCAGCTCTAATGTTAGCAGTTCATGGTAAAGAAGAATCACGAAACATTCATTACTTCAAAGACCACAGTTGTTCCCTCATGGGTTGTTGAAATTTGCCTTTTTCTAAGAGGCTCACCATCAACCTCAAATGAACAACTAAAAATAACCCCAGCAAAAGTTTCAGGGAAGCATTTGCTGTGTGTTTTCAGTTACAGCCACTCTGTAATGTGGAGTGCTCACTGCAGGCCATACTTCATGTTCCTAAGTGGTAAATACCTCATGGAACTGGTTATTCTGGGAAAAAAGAAAAAGAAGCAGCTGGCACAACCACCCGGCAACATCTCAACTTCAGGAGTTGGCCATCACATCAGAGTGCTGATAACCCTGAAATTCACGGCAAAATTCCCACCAAGAGAGGGCCTGGAGTTCACCAACATGTATTTTGGATGCAGTGGTTATTTTTAGAATTGGACAATTGCCTCTTTAGGCATTTGAGAAGAGGGAAGGACTTTATTTTTCCTTCTCTGGCAACTTCACTCAGTAAAGAAGGGTACTCCAGAATTGGGAATGAAAAACAGCACTTGTCCAGCAAAGTTCTTGTCCCTAACAATGCAAAAATGGGATTTTATCACATGCATTTGCAAACAGCTTTAATATAGGTATGTTTAACCATTAGTTCTGGTACCTGGTATCTTTGAACATGAATGAATGTTGCTGTGAATTGTTATTTTCTTCCAAAACCCTCAAGAAAAGGCTTGAGAGTGCAACAAACCAACTATTTACCAGCAGTATCCAACATTACAGAACTGCCCACAGACTCTGATTGACTCCAGCAATGTAAACCAGAGGGGAACTTAGTCCTTAAATACATCAGAAATTACATCATGAGACACTGGAACTTAGGAGTAGAGAATTTTAAAGCAGTTCCTAAATTTGCTTGATTTTAATTTTTAGTTTGTTTTTACTTGTATAATTCCCAAGTGCAAAATTAAATACAATCAACAGAGAGCCTCCTTTTTGGTTTCTGATGTTCAGACAGAAAACACTACTGTTCTTCCTCATTTCCTTTCACTAAAGTCTGGATTACCCTACACCTGCAGACCCTCTGGAACGCCTTCAAAGCCTCAGGTAAAAGGCATCCAAGTCCACAAACCAGCATGTCAATCCCTCAAAGATCTCAGACCAAGCAAAGCAAAGCATTTAAATCATGAAATGTAACATGAAAACACTCTCAGGGCAATACTCACCCAGGAAACGGTGATGATTTGTAAAAGCTGTTTCACAAATGACACGATCTCACTTCCCAATATATTTATATCAGCCTCTGGAATGGAGTTCACAGAATATCTACACTTGTCAAGCCACTTATGGAAACTTTTTTTTTTTCAGTTTGTGCTTGTCAGTGACAGCAAGAAGGCCTGGATAAATCAGGACAGAATTTCTAACACCTCTGGATCCTTTCCCACTCACTAACTTGCTCTGCCTCGGGACAGAGGTTGTTTTTTCCCCTCAAGACAAAAATCCCTCACACAAGGTAAAACTGGAAGGACTGTAGGTCCAGTGTTGCCACTGAAAAGCATTCTGCTTCATTATAACATAATTAGCTAAGAATAGCTCATTATCCTTCTGCTAACACCCATCTTCAGTCTGGAAAGGGAAAAATCAGCATGTACAGTCATGTTATCCCAGTACTTGACATGAGGGCTGAAAACAGGGACTGAATCAGCCATTCAAAGGAGGTGAGTCATTACTGTTATACAAAAAAAAAACCAACCCCAAACTAAAACAAAAAACAATTACATTGGAATAGATTCAATTTATATAAAAAAAAAAATCAGACCTTTACTAGACTAAGAAATATTAAAGACTGTTAAAAGAAGAAGACTTACAGGATTTACCTACAGTGGTTTTTCCTCTCCCACAAGATTCTTAGTTGAAAACTTACCCTTTACTGATTTGTACCTCGAAGCTCAAACATGTAAAATATGTGATGTTGTGCCTTTATAAGCTTGAATTTCATGTGTTCTGCAGCTGAGGAACATTTTGCATAAAGACAGGCAATGACTAAACCCCACCAAGAAAAGAAGTGCAAGTAAACTAAAAAATTACCAAACTCCCCACAAGTTATAGGAAAAAAAATACAAAAAAGAGAATATAAGAAGTTGAAGACATTTCTTTATGTCATCTCAATTCTGAATCTCTGCTGGATCTTTAATCATCACCTTACCTCATTACCACATGCAGAATAGGGCACAAACTGAATGGCAAAGAACAACCTTCTTAATTCTTTTATTTTCAGCCAAAAAAAACCCCAAGCAACCAAAGAAAATCAAAAATTAAAGTAGTTCTTCCTTTATTGCACTCTATAAAACTTCTTGTGATAATCAAGAAGTCAATATACAGTAATAGCTTGATATTCCTTTGAAATTTAAAGTTTGACTCTTAAAATAAAATTTGTATAGAAAAGATATCATTTACAACCCATTCAGTAGTAACCAATCATTATGTACTCACAAACAATATTAAATAACTTGTATGCAGCAGTTTCTTTAGAGGGCAGAGGGGAATATTTTCTCCTTAGCAAATATAATATTCCACTGTGAAAGAGCCATTCAAGTCAACTTTGGAGCAAAGTGTGATAAAGACAAATTTCATTGGAGAAGCTCAAGATTCATGTAGTGTCACAGGAATATTTACAACTGTGTCCAGTGCATAGAGTAACAGCAGCATGTGAGGAGTCTATTATCCTAAATTGGCACACCAAAATAATCCACCCAGGAAATGCAGTATTCAGAGGACACCAGTGAGGCACAGGAAAACAACAAGGTGGAGAGTGACCAGGTATGTGAGGAATAAATAGCGGGATTTTGCTCGGGAAGTCAGCAGCTTGGAACAGTAAAGGCTTCGCCCTCGGAGCCACCTCCGGAGGGAAAGGGCTCCTCCTTTCATCTGGGTGGGAAACAAAAAAATTCCATATCAATAATCATGAATAAGAAGCTCCACTGCAGCTTGGATTTCTGAGGCACTATAAACCTCTGACACAGCAACTGATGCCACAGCACAGGCTATAAAAACATTAATTATTTAAAGGTCAAAAGCCCAGCATTATTAAAATGGGAGAGGAATGAATACCAGGTATTTGTGTATTATGAAGTTACACAGACATACTAGAGATGCATATTGCATTTTGTGTATGCATATAATTAAATGCAATGCACATTTTATTTAATTGACACGTGTAGTACCAATATGATTACTCCCATTTTAATTTTGACACAGGCAATATGTCTTCTGACACAGTTTACACAGCTGATTGTATTTGACTCACAGCCCAAAGAGAAAGAAACTAAAGATGTTTTGTCAGTGAAATGGAGTTTCAGAAGTAGTTTGCTGCTTTGAATGGCCTGCCCAGCCCCTTGATACCAAACACACAGAATACTTCAGAGTCAGCTTTTCAGAGCCAAGGCACATTGGACAAGTAGCTGCCTTGTGCAACTGCTTACACATAAAGAGGACAACCCAAAATCAGTGATTTCCAGTCACTCAGGTGTGAAATCTGCACTCCAAGAATGAATGACAGTTGAAAACAGAGTATAGGAAGAGGAAGACAGAAAAAAGAAAGCAGTAGCATGAAGAGGATCATGAGCTGTGTCATTTCAGTCTAGTCTGCAACCAGCAGGATACAACATGCACACCCTTTTTAAGTAGCTGGTAATTCAGGGCTTTGAAAAGCTTTCATCTCCTTACCTTTCTCACAACAACATGTTCACTGGGATTGATGATTAAGGCTTCTCTCTCCTCCTCAGTTTCCATCTGGACAGTGTATTCAGTGGGTACAGACCTGTAACTGCTCACTTCAAACCTAGAGAAAAATTACAGGGAGACATGGAATACTGAATTATCTCCTCTTAAGTAGTGAATTCACACAAAAACATTTTGCATTCTTACATTACTAAGGGAAGGTCTCTACACAGAACAGTCAGACTCACTGTATGTTGCCAGGTCTTTTTCAGTCTCTATTTACAATCTACGCTTAAGATGTTTCATTTATTCAGAATAAACACCCCAATTACTACCTGAATAGTGATTTTCAGATGATGGTTGTGAGGGACACTTCGCATAGGAAGATGGATAATGATACTTTAAATCTAAGCAGTGGCTCTGCTAAAGCTGTATATGTGATTTTTTTTTTTTCTAACTTGGATAAAAGGAAATACCACTGACCACTGAGCCCAACAGATCAAATTAAACAAAGAAAAAAAATCCAATGCTTGTAACACTTTCTTGATCCAGAGTTAAACTTAGCTTTTTACACAGTTATACATAGATTTCCATTGCTTCAGGCACTGTGGACTCAAAAGCAGATTCTATTATCTGTTTGTTCTATTAGTTGCTCACAAATCTAACACCCACAGGAAAACCTAATCACTAACCTCTCACTAAAAATAAAAGGCAAATAATCTGACATGGTATTCTACCTGTTACTTGTCTCTTCAGAGAGTCCAAGAGCCTCTTCTGCAGCTTCTCTCCTCCTTTTCTCCTCTGCCAGTGTTTCTGTCAGCTGGGAGAGAGCCTGTTGCACTGACTCATATTGTTGCTCAGTCTCTGCAAGCCTAGGACAAAATGTAACCAGAAATCAGTATTTTATGTACTTAAAGAATTACTTTTTTGCTGTTTTTTTTATTAAGAAATCTTCTTTTTTGTGACAGACTTAATTATGATAAAATGCTTTAGCTTTACATTGAAATGAAATAAGGTACAAAACCAAACCACAGATGGTAACAATTCAAGGATATGACTTATGATTTATTTAATCCACTGTAAATCCACTTCTTTCCCTTCTCCACACAAATGCCTTCGAGGGATACAAAAGCATTACTTTCACACTCACAACACAGCTGTCAGGAAAACAATATTGCTAATACATGCTCTGAGTCCTGACCTTTTCCTGAGCTCATTTAGCTCCATATTGTCTATCTCAACAATAATCCCAGATCTTTCCTGTGGTGCTCCAGGGGGAACTTCTGCTCTAGTTTCATCCTAGAAAATATTAAGAGAGGGGGAAAAAAAAGAGCCAGTCACCATTTTTCTACTTGCCAAAAGTCTTTATCTCAATTAAAGAAGCCATAAGCACCATAAAACAGTGGAACAAATAATTCTTTGCGCAATTTAATTAATTTTTTTCATTTCCAGAGCTGAAATTTTCCAGGCCTGTTTTCTAACAATAAGTTGAGGAATGCTGTGGGATACAGGGATGAAGGATACAGGTACCCCTGTTACCACAGCAATCTCTGAATAATTCTGAGGGGGAAAAAAATGCATCTACATCCACACAATAATACAGCATTTAGCATACTTTCAAAATATTGAAGCTATTAATTTAATTTTTAATTTAGAATTCTCCTTGTTTGGGTTTATTCCCATTTATGGAAGAGTGAGAGTTGTTTACTATAAGTATCTATATGTTATTTTAGGGTATTATATTAACTGATTGTTAATGAATAGTCAAGGCAGTAAAGGAAAGCTTTTTAAAAATGAAAATCTCAAAGGAATAATGATAGAATCATAAAGTAAGGGCTTGGAGGGGACCTTAAATCATCTATTCCAACCCTCAAATAATAACCTTATAGATGTGTATGAGGGTACCAAAGGTGCAAAGGGTACCAAAATCCTGAAGTGGTGATATAAATCTCTCTTCTGAAAATATTACTCAAACACCTTGCAAAGCTATTCATGAATTATGTGGAATTACCACTAGATTTCCTGATCCATTGATCATTGATCATCCAATTACCTCTGCCAGCTGCAGATCAATTAAAAAAATACTTCAAAACAAAAAAAATCATGTATAGACAGCTTCTTTAAACGAAAAGTCAAATTAAACCAGCTTTACAACAACAAAGACAGGTATGTTCAGCACATACAAAAGGCTAGCAAAAGGACTGGATCAGTACAACAAAAAGGGAATTTCTGGCATGAAATATGTAAGCACAGAACTAAAAAAACCTAAAAGTATTTCCATATATTTGTTTACCTGAACAGAGCCTTGGAAAGGTGCCACTTGCATTGACTGATATTCCCTCTCCAGTCTTAAATACCGATTTTGCAGATCAGTGTAATGAAGCTGGTTATCCCTCAGAGTCTGAGAAAGTGTCTTCAGCTGGGCAGACAAGACAGCATTCTCCTCTGCTGACTGCACAACCTGCAAGGAATTCACATTTAAAGAAACAAAAATTAGGAATTAGCTCCTCCAGGAAATTCCTACAGATTTGAGACCTGCTGTTTCAAAATTGCACAAACTTTTCAGCAAGGTCACACTTTGGTGAGGTTTAACTAGTTGTTTTATGAGAGGAAATAATGAAACGTGAGCATTGATTTCCCCTGTCATCAAAATACCCAAACCAGAAGGTAAAATCTTGTTCCAGCCTGTTTCTGTCTATAATGTAAAATATTTTGAGTAGAAGTTTAACAGTGCCCCATCAATATCTTTACAATGCAGAGTCAAATAAACCTCTCAGTCAAGTAAGTTAGAAGAGCCTGACATAAAGATAATACTGATATTTAATTTGCAATTGCTAGTCTGAGCCAACTGGGTTGCTTGGAAGAATCCAAGTTTTAAAGTCAAATTAACTGTCAGTCATTCAAGACACCACCAGTTTATCAATATTCCTGTGATCCCAGCTCAGATTGCCATGAGCTATTGAGGATCAGAGCTGTTGTTCTAAATTACCTTGGAATTAATCTGCTGGAAATGCAGGTCCTTCTGGTGGATCTCCTGGAGGCAGCGCTGCAGCTCATTCTGCAGCTGATTCTTCTCAGCCAAGACACGTTTGATTTCCTCTGGTGCATCTCCACTTCCAGCAAGGGAGGCAGTTTCCAAAGCCTTAAAAAGTATCAGGATATTCAGAGTAAATGGTACAGGAGTTCTCTAAATAATACACAACTCCAACACTAAATACACAGAATTTCCTTTGCACAATATAATTCCCTTCTCACAACTTAATACCACATTTGCAAGAGACTTTAAGTAGAAAATGGGGTCTTTTTAATATATAGTGTTTTCAACCTCAATATTTGCATTAAGAAACAATAAAAAACTACCATGAAAAGGCAGCCCAGCTTAATTTTTAATTTGCAAATAGTATGAGGCACAAAGAAAGGTGGTAAAATAGAAACATATTAATATAAAACACCTTTCAGAAATTATTATTATTATTCAAAAATTATTTTCAAGCTAAGAATCTCTTGTATTCATGACCTGCAGAACAGCTATTTTGGAAATACGGATTTTAAGCTGAAAGAGTCCATTTTGAAAAGAAAAGAACACCTGATCTTTTACAGCTTTGGCTTTATCTCTAATGCTTTATGGAATCTTTTTACCCATACAATCCTGATAAAAAGATTTTTACCACATAAAATACTCCATAACCCACAGATATTACTGTTCAATAGCTCTTATTTGTGATTTTAATCACAGAAAATGAATAGCATATGAAACTCAAACCTGACCAACTAAAATGTTGGTTTTAATGAAATTAAAAGGAATACTGCTTCCTTCCTTTGGCACAGCAAAGGGAAATAAGAATAGTACTCCAAAAAACACTTTCCTTGAAGCTTTAATGACAGTTCACAAAAGCAGACAGCAATTGCCAGACTGGGTGTCAGCTGCTGCCTTTGTAAATCCAGGATTTTGTTCCTGGCAGAAGCCAATTCCAGCTGCTTCAGGGGAAGGTCAAGAACACTTCCATTGGGACATCTCCCCCTTCTCCCCCCAGTTAGGTCCTGTTCTAATCTGCAGGAACTAGACACTGATTTAGGCTCTGAAGAATGAATTTTATCAGATCTTTAAAATTTCTTTGCATCAATTGTACAAACGGTGAAATCTGTTGTCAGTGTGAACTACCAACCTCTTGATCCTCTTAAAAAGCATGTCCCTAAAAATAGGTTGCAGCCATAATAAATCTGAAAAAAAATCCATTTAATTTTTTTTAACTTCTTCCTGTTCTATTCTGGATTTAACTAACCTAAGATAACACTTGCCAGATTACTATCACGTGCTGCATAGTTCTCTTTTGAGGCTGCAAATTCAACACAATAAACTGCTAAATTCCATTCTACATTCCTGCTGCTTCCCATTTCTTTACCTTGACTGGATAATTGCTGCCAGGAGGGACTGACTTCTTAACCATCATGTCTTGTTGCAGCTTCTGTAGCTCTGCAATCTGTCGGTCTTTCTCAGCAACTGTGATCTGACATTGATTTCTCAGTGCCTGGGACTCAGAGAGGAGGAGGTTTTTTTCCATTCTGAATATAAAATATTGTATGTTAAAGAATTATACACTACATACAAATCAATGAAAAGGGTAAAGCTGTACTTACTGTTATTTCTGTGATAAATAATGGTAATTTATGAAGAGTAATACGGATACATATGTATTTATGCTGGTCACTGGTTAAGTCTACAAGTTAAAATGAGGTTTGAGTATTTCATAATTTGCTCACATTTACAGAGAAATGTGGGGTTGGCCTTTTGATCTTCATCTTCTCCCCCAAAAACTTCTAGTGTAAAATAAATATTACCTTACAGAGACTTTATAATTAGAGATCTAGAAATTGCACTATGGGCCATAAAATGCAGTGAGGCACCAGGATACTGCCTATGGCCTCAAATTCAAACAGAATTATTGTTATTCTACACCAAGCATTGAAACAAGACTCGTTAACTGTAGTTCCAAACACTCAAGTCACCATCAGAACAGAAATCATTCAAGTAAGGCTGTTTGAAAGTTTACATAAACCAAGAGACATAAAGACACAAGGAAAACTGTGTACAAAGGCAGTTGATGTCACACATTACAAATATTCTTATCCTGCTTCCTGCTAGTTCTTCGTATCAGTTTTATGTTGGGTTGTGAAGTCAGTGATGAATTCAAAACAAAGAACCACGTGTACTATTTAAATTTAAAATTCTTACCTTAATCCAGCCAGCTCATTCTGGTATGATGTGATCTCTCTCTCAGTTTCTGCCTGGAAGGCTTTTGTCTGATGTAGTGCCTTCTCCAAATCATCAACCTTGGTCTTCAGTTTTGATATTTCCACAGCTGCAAGGTTGGCTCCTTCCTTAGCCTACGTTTAATAAACATTATTAGTGAACTGGAGTGAAAACCCTATGGTTGAAGTTTGATTACAGAATACTGGTTTTCCCTATTTACTCCATTTAACAGGATAACTAACCCCCAAAATTGTAAACAAACCTTCTTTAGTCACACGGTGCTATCATAGCACTCACACAACCTACAAAGTTAAACTTCAGAATCCACAATGACTCAAAGCATTCCCTGCACAAAGAATAAAACTACAAAGTGATGTGGCTATTTAAAACTTACCGAAGCGTTACCCTATTGCTCTGAGGCACATCCAAATTACTCTGACAGTAATTTCTCTCATTGATGCTGTTGCAATCAATGGGAAATGTGCCCTGTCTGGTTTCAGAAGTTACCTTCTGATTGCTGAGCTCCTGCAGCAATTTGTCTCGGTCATCCTGGAGACTGGCCATAGCCTTGGAAAATGCTTCAATCTGCTGGACATAATTCCCACACTCAGCTGAGAGCCTGCTCAATTCCACATCCCGACTGCGTAAAGTCCTACAGAGACTTCCAACTTCATCAGCAATCTGATGAAATGTAACTTTATCTGCAGCATCAAAGACACCCCGACGCAGAAGAGGATTTTCTTTGAGGATACTGATGAGATGTAATTTAAACCCCTCCAATTCAGCTTCAAGTTCATCTCCTCTCCTTTTTTCAGTCTTGAGCTCAGCTGTGTATTTGCTCTGAAGTGCCTTCAAGTCCTCTAGGACCCGATCTCTGTCATTCTGCAGAGCAGTCATTGCCTTCCCAAAGGCCTCATTTTGGGACCTCAGCTCACTGTTTTGAGACTGAACTTCCAGCAGCACCTTCTCTGCAAAAGCATCAGGTTTATCTCCATACTGAGGTGTCAAAAGAGTCCTGCTGTATTCCTCACCTACATTTCTGCCTCTGGATTTCTGGAGTTCTTGAACCTTTTTCTGAACATTGTCTCCATACTGTCCACTTGACTCTTTTTTCTGAACACTATCACTACTTAGCAGTTTCTCTCCAGATTCAGAAACAAGCTTCTCTTTGTTTAAGGAGGCAATTAGAGATTCTAAATCACTTACTTTAGATGCCAACTTTTTATTTTCATGTTCCAAAGACACAGCAGTCCCCTTCTGCAGCTCACTGGAAAGCTGCATTTCTTTTATTTGCTTTTCAAGATCGTATTTTTCATGCTCAAGGCTTTTGATACAATCCAATTTCTGCTTCAGTAAGTCTTTCAGCTGATGGTCTTTCAGAGACAAAACCTGGTTAAGATCTTCCCTGTACTTGATGAGCTGTGCACTCAGCATTGCATTTTCAGAATGCAGATCATCTATTCGATTGAGGAGGATCCTTAATTCCTGCTTCAGAGCATTATTCTCACTTGCATTGCCAACTATAAGCCTGTCCCTCTGATTTAAGACATCCTGGTGGAGATGCTCCAGCTCTTTGTATTTGGTAAAAAGCTCATCCCGATCATTCTGAAGAGATGACATTGACTTTTTAAAGGCATCTACTTCACTGGCAATGGCAGCCTTCTCTTGCTCTGCTTCTTCTGCTTTCACCTGGAGATTTCTCAGCTCATTTTCCATCCTCTGACAGGATTCCTCAGCTCGTTGTCTGTCCATCTGCAAAGACCTTAACTGAAGTTCATACTCTTTGATTTGATTTCTGTATTGAGTCTGTACCTGAACCAGATAGCCCGAAATTTCATCACCTTTTGAGGAAATGAGTAAGGAAATTTCTTTGTCTTTATTATTTAGCATGACCTTCATTCGCTCAGAAATGGTAATCTGCTTTTGCAACTCAGCATTCACCTTTTCCTTCTCTGCTAAAAGCTCTTGCAATTCCTGCTCCTGTCTCGTAAAATTACTTTCCAGAGCTTTTATCTCTCTTCCTGTACTTTTACTATTCTCTATGAGATGATTAAGAGAATTATTTTCTTTAAGGAGTGCTTGCAAAGCCTCTTCTTTGGACTGAAGAACACTCTCCAGCTCTTGCTGTCTGTTAAAAAAAAAGGTATTTTCTTCCTTTATCCTGCAGAGCTCTTCATAGCGCTGCATATCAACAGACTTCTGCCTCAAGTACAGTTCATCCTTTGTTTCCTCTACTACAGAATATTTGATATTCAGTTCTTGAATCTGAGTCATTTTATCTTTCAATTCATCCTGTAAGGCCACTATTCTTTTATTACTGTCTTCTATCTGTCTCTCCTTATTCTGGATGGCCTCTTTGAACTGCAGTTCCCAGGTTTTCATCTCAGTGATGACCCTGTCCCTGTCATCCTGAAGAGAGGACATACACTTTGTAAAAGCAGCTAATCGTGCCAAGGCTGTGTTCAAATCCATCTGGAGTTGTCTGTTTTGAGAGTCCTTAGTGCTGATTTCCTCTTGCAAACCCTGGATCTCACTAACTGCCCGATCCTTTTCTCTCTCAAGGGCACTGTGCCGTTCCTCTAGGTTTGAAAACTCCCTTTTGTGAAGCAATTTTAATTGCTGAAGATGAAATTCCAATTCTCTCTCATATTCTCTCTTTTGGAGTTGCAGTTCTTCTTTCTTCTTAAGTTCTTTTCTCCAGTTTAGATTCTCATCTTTAAGCCTGTCCACCTCACTCTTTGACTGATCCAACAAGTCCATCTGTGCTGAAAGCTTCCCCTTGAGATGATGGATTTCTTCATTTGTTTTCACCAGCTTTTCTGATGCATTACTTAAGTCCTTTTCCAATTTTTCACTTTTTGACTCTGACAGTTTCACAGATCTTTCCAAGTCCAGGATCAGCTCCTGGAACTTTATGGAATCCTTTTGCAAATGGTTGATCTCCTGCTGCTTCTCTTTTAAGAGTTCTTGCAATTCTTTTGTTTTGTTTTTACTTCCACTGTTATCCCTCTGAGCACTTTTCACCTTCTCCTCAAACATCTTTACAAGATGGAGCTGCTGTTCTTCCTTTTCTTTAACCACATGACATTTTTCTGCCTTTAATTCTTCCAGCTGCTGTAACAGCAAGTTATTCTGCACCTGTGCTGATTTCATTCTATCAGTAAGATGATCAACTTTTTTAACATGATTAAGCAACTCTGTCTCAAGAAATTCTCTCTCATTCTTTACTTTGTAGGAACTTTCTTGTACATTTTCTAATTCTTCCTGTAACAGACATTTATCATCCTCTAAAATTTTGACCTTTTCATTTAGATTAACAATTTCTTGTGTAAGGCTTTTACACTCCATGTCCAGCTTTGTTAGACAGTGATTTTTATGGGCCAAAGATTTTTCAGTTTCTTGCGCTTTTTCTGAAATTAATTTTCTTTCCTGTTCTAGGACAAGCACATCTTGCTCTTTTTCAGAGAGTTTATCCTTTAACACATTAATGTCCTTTAACAGTGATTCATTCTCACACAATGCATCACTGATTTTAGATTGTGTATCATTTTGGTACACCTCCATTTGAACCTGGAGCTCTCCCAGGGCTGCTTTAGTTACGGTGATATTATTATGAAGGACATCATTTTCATTCTGAATTTTCTCTAAGGCCTGCTTTAAGTTTTCAGAAGTTTGTTTCAGCTGCTCATTTTCCTCCATCAGCTGATGGTTCTGCTCAGTGAGCTCATGAAGGCGATCCTGGTGTTCTTGCATCCTTGCCTCCTGCTCACGGATCTGCCTTTCTGTTTTACTTTGCAATTCATCAACTTCCATTTTCTTGGACTCGCTCAGTTGTTTCAGTTGACTCTTAACAACCTCATTTTCATGCATGAGCTTTTGTAAATGCTTCTCCAGAGCCTCCTTCTCAGATTCTCCTTCCCTGAGTCTTTGAACAGCCTCCTGCTTCTCTTTCCTACTGAGATCAATAACTTGCCTCATCTCTGCCACTTTACTACTGATATTCTCATAGGCCTGAAGAAGTGATTCATACTCCTGCTTTAATTCACTATGTTTAGCCTTCCAGCCTGTCAATTCAACTGTCTGAGAATCTTTTAAGGTATTTAGCTGGAAAGAAAAGGCCTCTTTTTCCTGAACTATAGACTCCATGGTGGATTTCAGACTTTCACATGCCGCGCTGAGGTTCTCGTTTTCCGTCAGCAGCCTCGCGTTTTCAGAGACGAGGCTCTCCTCTCCAGCCAAGGGAGCAACAGCACTTGAACTTTGCTTTTCTCTGCCAAGCTCTAACAAGTGTTCCAGCATCCCTGCCTTGTTCACCAGCTCTTCTTTTTCCAACATCAGCTGATCAAGCTGTTCTTTCAGACATTTATTTTCTCTCAGGGCTTCTTTCCGTGATATTAAAGCCGCCTGTAGTTTCCTCTGAAGGCGCTCTTTGGATTTATCTTCTATTACAGTTCTTTGCTCTTGGGGTTTAGAATTACTTATATTTGCGGGTTTTCCCAGTGGCTCTTCCATCATTTGCATTTCTTTGTGCATTTCACATTCTGCTGATTCTCTCAGTTTAGTTTTCCCAGAGTAATCAGTCTCTGATAGTTGAAAACCAGTGTCTTTATCTTCTAACTTCCCTTCAAGGGAATTCCTTTCTGAACCAACCTCTCTCAGCTCCTTTTCAGCATAATTTTCTTCCTTAAGCTCTTTGCCAGACACCACAGGTCTACTCATCTCAGCCTTCTCACGCAGCAGACACAGCTCTTGCATGAGATTTTTGTTTTCTTCACTGAAACGTCCTACTTCCTTTTTCATATTCATTAGTTCCAAATTGGACTTTTCCAAGCAGCTGAGAAGTTCCTCTTTTTCACTCTTTATTTCTTCCAGTGCTGTTTTGTAACTGTGGGCTTCTTCTTGGCCCTCCTTTATAGCTTTGCTTAATAATTCCTTTTCCAAATCAAGTTTACCTTTGAAATCCACAAGTGAACACCTCAATGCTTCTATCTCCTCATTCTTTTCTGCGACCTCCTTCTCAGCTTCAATTCTTGACCTCTGCAGTTCCTCCTGGCTCAGCTTGTAATCCTCACCTTTTTTAATAAGTGTTTCTTTCTCATTATTCACATGTTCAAGCACTGTCTTAAGAGCTACAATTTCAGCCTCATACACTTTCAGCTTTCTCTGTAGCTGCTTTATGTCCTCCAACAAACTGCCCTGACATTGCTCCTCCTGACTCAAAGACATTAAGTTGACTTTTTCTTCTCTTTCATCACCAAATTCCAGCAATATTTTTCTCAGCTCTTTCCTTAGCGTTGCTGTTTCCTCCTCAAGCTTTGCATAATCACTTCTTAGCTCTTTTAATTCAGTGTCTTCACTTGTAACTGAATGTTCTTGTTTGAGCTGCTCAAGGTGGGTTTTTTGTTCCTCAAAATCTGCTGCAAGTTTCCTGTGCTCTTCCCTTTCTTTCCGAAATTTTTTCATATCTTCTTGCATGACCAAAAGCTCCCTCTGTAGAGCTTCTTTTTCCTTTTTTAATTGATTCATGACATCAACGTCATTGTTGGGGTCCAGACACTCCTTCCTGTCCCCAGCACTTAAACCAGGTTCTTCTAAACTGGAATTCTTTGATGATTCTTCCTTCTTTTTCAGTTCAGACTTCACCTTTTCAAGAGCTAAGAGCAGCTGAGAATGTTCCTTTTCATATGCACTTGCTTTTTCATCAAGCATAGATTGCATATGAGCAAGTCTGCAGTCCTTTTCCTCTAAAGATTTTAGGTTCTGCTCACAAACATTTTGTTTTTCAGCAATGACATCATTTAGTTCTGTGATATTATGCTGAAGTTCCTCTAAATAAGAAGCTTTTGAAGATAAAATTTCGGTCAAATCACTTATTTTGGCATCTTTTTCTAGAAGTTGTTGCTTCAAAGTGCCAAGATGAGACTCAAAATCATTATTTTGTCCTTCAATTAATTTCAATTTGTCTGTTAACTCATTAACTTTCTTCGACAGCTCCTCTCCTTTTTTTTGTTCTTTTTCTAGTTCTTCCTGTCCACTCTTTTCTAGTTTTCCAACTTTTTGCATTAGATCTCTTCTTACTATCAACGCTGCTTGAAGTTTCTTTTTCAGGTTCTCTTTTTCCTTGCCCATTTTCTCGAGATTAAACTGCATCTCCTCTTTTTCACTCATTAAATGCTTAAACTCAGCTTCTCTACTGTTTAACATAACCTGATTAAGGTCCAGTTCTTTCTTGCAAACCTCAAGTTCCTGCAGCACTCGGTTTAGCTCTGCCACAGAACTCTTATGAACGGCTTCAAGGTCTTGCAGTTTGGTATTTAATGCCTTTTTCTCTTCAGAGAAATTCAGCATTTCATTAGACAATGATTCCATGACCTGAGTAACAGAACTGTCTTTTTCCTTCAGCTGCTGGCTCAGACCAGAAATTAAATCCTTCTGCTGATTTACCTGGGAAGTTAAGTTTTTGATGAGCTGATCTTTCTCCCCCATTTCTTCAAGGAGACTTGCTACTCTTTTACCTTCAACCTGCAGTTTTTCTTGACTGGCTCTTATTATTTCTTCTGATTTATTTATCTTGTCTTGCAGAAAATCAGCCTGCTTATTTATTTCTGCAAAGGACTCTTCCCTTTCTTGCAAGAGAGACTGTTGTTCACATAATGTTTCCTTGAGTGTGAGCATTTCTTTGGACAGACATTCCACTTCAGATGTGTATTTCCCCTTCATCTTTTCCATGTCGTTCTGCAGCAGCTCCTTCTGCTTCTGAAGCGACTCCATACCTTTCAATTCCTCTTTCATGGTGTCTATTTCTTTCTGTTTTTCCAAAAGCAGGAGTTCCAGTTGCTCTCCTTCTGTTTCTTTGCTCAGAATAGAATTTATCAGAGCAGAGAATTTTTCCAGCTGAGTTTTACTATCAGTTGGCTTCAGTTCAGAATCTGAAGTCTGTGTCTTTTCTTCCGTACATAAAAGCCTACTACCAAGTAATGGAGACAAGCTTTGAGTTAATTTCTCTTTTATAAGATCCAGCTCTTGCTGCAAAGACTGGATTTTGCTATCTTTTGAATTCATTTCACTTTCTAAACTGCTCAATTGCTGAGTAAGATTATTATTCTGCAAATTTGCCCTATCAAGTTCTGTCACCCATTTGTTCTCTGACTCAAGCAGACTTTGTTCTAGAGTTTCACATTTAAGTTCTAATTTAGAAAGTTCTTCACCCTTCACACTAACCTGCATCTGTAACTTCTCTTTTTCAGTCTTCATCTGCAGTTTGACAGCATCAATCTGCATTCTTGAATAATTCTCACTGGTTTCTAGTTTTTCATGGGTTTCCCGGAGCTCTTCCAATTTCTTTTGCAGATCACTCTGAGATGCCCCAAGTTGTGTGTTTTCAGCCATCAGTTTACCAACATCTTCTTGTAACAGATTTTTTTCTTTCTCTAAAGACTCCACCTGGCACTGGAGACTGTTTATTAAAAGCACATTGTCACGGCAGTCTTGAGATGATTTGGAATTTAGGTTGTCCAACTCTAACCTCAAACATTCCAAGCTCTCTGCCTGCTCAGTGCACTTCACATGCAGAGACTCCACAGCCAATTCTTTCTGCTGCAGTTCTTGTTCCCGCGTGTTTATTCGGTCTAGTGCTTTTTGGTGCTCATTTTTGAGAGAGTCAAGTTCAACAGTCAATGAATCAATTTTTTTCTGATTAATATCAAGCTTCTCATTCTTTTCCTGAAATTCCTCAGTGAGGTTTTTCACGGCCGTTGCACTTTTCTCTAATTTTTCTCTGAGAACCTCGATCTCACTGGAAAGAGCATTAATATTGCTCTCTGCCAACTGTACCCTGGCATCTTTCTCCTTTAAGGAATTAAGGAGTCCAGCAATAACTTCTTCTTTTTTCCCAAGAGCCACGTTCAACTCAGTTCTCAGTTCATTCTGTCCTTCAATGTTCTCCTGAAGAGATAAAAAGGCATTTTCTTTTTCACGGAGTAGTTCTTTAGATTTTTGTAGTTCCTGTATTAGTTCATGTACCTGATTTTGGAGCTGAGAAATTAAATTTGTTTTCTCATCGTCTTTCTTTGCTTTCTCCTCCAGAGTTTTGAGGAGACTTTCATTTTCCATAAGAGAGGATTCCTTTTCTGATAAGGACTGGTCCATCTCAATTATTACATTCTTCTGCTGCTGTATTTCTTTTTGGAAATTCACTCTCACTTCCTCCAGCTGCACCACCTGTTTCTTTAAGACATCACATTCAGTCTCTTTCTCTTGAAGTTGCACCTTTAAATTCTCACTGAATATTGAAATATTGTTGATGGCTGATTCTTTTTCTGAAACAAGTACTTTTAACTGTTCTGTTTCAGAAGCTAAAAGCTGTAACTGTTTCTCCTGCAAAACAGAAGACTCCTGTACCTCAGAAAACTGTGCTTTTAAACTGATGTACTCATCTACTTTTTGCTTTAAAGATGCATCTTTCTGTACAATTGAATCATTCAACTGGGAGGACTGTTCTGTCAGGTTTTTAAGCTGACTCTGAAGGTCAGAAATAACCTCCATATTCTCAGACAGTTGAACCCTAAGTACATCAGACTCTTCAGATTTATCTTTTAATAACTTTAATTCTTGGGCTTGCCTCTTAAATTCATTTTCCTTTTCCTGCACTGTGTTTCTCAGCTGGCTGGTTTCAAAACCCAAGGCTTGTATTTGGTTTTGCAGATCCGAAATGATTTGCATGTATTGCCCTTCTCCTGCCACTTTATTGTCTTTCATTTGCTGAATCAAAGCCTCCTTTTCAGAAAGGAGAGTTTCTTTTTCTTCAAAGGCCATTTTTAAGTTTTCTTTCTCAATCAACAGGCCATCAATTTGGTCCTTGAGAGCTAAAATATTATGACTCTGTTGGGACAAGTGTGAAGTTAAAGCAGCTACTTCCTCTGACTTTTTCATTGCTGTGACATTAACTGTTTCAATGTCTGCTTTCAATTTTTCATTTTCTAGAGCTGCTGTTTGTGCTTGGTGCTTTGCTGAAGTAATTTCAGACTGAAGGAGTTCACATTCACGTGATTTCTCATTTAATAAGATTGAAAAGTCCTCTTTTTCATGCCTAAGCACCTCCACTTCTTTGCTTAATAGCTGTAGCTGATTATTTAACACTGTATTTTCCTCCACTTTTTCAGAAACTTGCCTCTGAAACTTCTCAAGTTCTGAACCCTGACTTTTCACAGCCAGGTCTCTTTCCTCTACCAACTGAGACAGATTTGTTTTTTCATCTTTAAGATTTTTAATTTCACCCTGCAACTCTACAACACGAAGCTTAGTCTCTTCCATTTCCTTACATAACAAATCATTTTGAAGATTTTTCTCTTCTAGAGACCTGTTTGCAGTTTCAAAATCCAAAGTTATGCTCTGAATTTGTTCCTGCAGGAGTAAGTTCTTCTCCTTACTTTGGCTGAGCTCTTGGATTAGGCCACTGCATTCAGATAATTTATTATTTAACATTTCTCCTTTCTTTATTTCTTCACCTCTAATATCCTGCAGCTGAATGAGCAGTGATTGCACTTGTTCATGCAACTGTTGGGTCTGGTTCTTGCTTTCAGACAAGTGCTCAGCCAGCACATCACATTCCTTTGTTTTCTCCTGCAGCTGTTCCACAACTGAACTTTCCTTTTGCTCAGCAGCTGCTGAAAGTTGTTCAATCTCTTTTGCCAGAGTGTTTTTATCACAATTTAGTGCTGAGAGTGTTTTTTCGTACTCAGCAGTGCTATGAGACAACTTGTGCTCTATTTCTGCCACAGCCTGGGTTTTCCTTATTAATTCACACTCTTTTACATCCAGGAGTTTGGACAAATTTTCATTTTCTCTGATTAGCTGCTCCTTCTCTTTTTCCATGGTATCTATACTTTTTTTCAGGTGTTCATTTGCTTTCATTTGCTCTGCCAATTTTCCTTGTTTCCCTTCAAGATCTGCCTGTAATTGGTTATTAACTGAAGTTTTCTCCTGTGTCTCTATTTCCAGTTTGTTAATTTGTTTATGTATTTCATTTAATTGGCTATTAAGTTCTTTGCAACACATCTCTTTGGCTTTCAGATCTCCAGTTAATTTAAGTTTAGTCTCTTCATTTTGCTGCTCCAAAACCCCAAGTTTCTGCTGTAAGGAAATAACAAGTTCTTGTTTCTCTTGCAATTCTTTTTTTACTGTTTCCTCATGTTCAGTATGTTCTACAAGTTTCCTGGATAACTCAGACAACTCTTCATCTTTTTTAGCATTTTCCAAAACCAGTTTGTTGTATGAATCTTTAATTGATTTTAACTCATTTTCAAGTGTCTCTGCTTTACTCTCTTTCTCTTTAAGCAAATCATTCAATTTTTCTTTCAGAGCATCATTTTCCTCAAGCTGAGATTTCAAATACTCAGTTTCTTTTCTTTGTTTATCCTCAGTTTCTTGTAGTTTTTCAGATGATTTACTAATCTGTTCTTTCAGCAAAGTAATTTGTGACTCACACTCTGCAAGTTTGTTATTGTAAGCAACACTGTTGGCCTTGATTTCAGCTCGGAGATCCTTAACTGTCATGCTGTTCTCAGTGCTTTGTCTTATTAATTCCTCATTTTCTTTGGTTTTAGCCTCATTGTCAGCTCTAACTCTCTCCAGCTCTTGCCTCATTGTGTTACTCTGCTCAGAAAGGACAGAGATCTTCACACTTGCATCTCTCACATCAGCTGTTTGTACTTCCTTCAGTAAATGAGTTTCCCTCTCAGCCTTTGACAAAGCCTCTTCCATCCCTCGCATTTCCTCCTCTTTGCATTGCACTTGGTGCTTCAGGATCATAACCTGCTCGGAATATTCTGTCATGTTCACAGACAGGACAGACATCTCCCTGTCTTTTTCTGCCAGTGCCTCTTTAAGATTATCAATTTCTCTTTCACATTTCTGGAGATCCTGAATGAGCTGAGATCTTTCCTCTAAATGGCTTGAATTCAGTTTGTCAAGCTCTTCATTGGTCTGGTCCAGATCCAGCTGCATGGACTCCACCACACTGTCTTGTTTCAAAGTCTAAACATCAAGAAAATAATATTACAAGAATATTTCAGACACGTTACAGGGACAACAGAAGTTACATTCTGCGTATAGATCAAGTACTTAAAGTAACAACCTATACCCAACTGTAACATCACAAGGTAACCCCGTTATTCTTCAGATTGTTTTTGCATCCAGAAGGTTCAGTGTATAAAATTTAAAGCACCTAATGCTGTTACATTTGCTGACATTTAAGTAGGCCATGCCAAAAGAATATAACATTTCTTCTCTTACTTTATATTTAGGAGTTACCTTTTCCTTCAGCGTAGCAACTTTTTCTGTGAGATCACTGATGACTGTTTTCTGCTCAGTGTTCTCCACTTCATACACACTGCACTTCTTTAGGGCTTCATCCAGCTTAGCATCAAAAGGAAGAATTCATGTGATAGAAATAAACAGAATCATATTAAAATTCTGATGTCACCAGTTATAATATCGAGTTTACACAACAGAGAAGTTTATACTACGACAACTTATCATCCCAATAAAATGTAAATACTCTGATGCAAAGCTGTGCTGGCTCTAAGAAATCCTTACACCAAACTTTAAGCAAAGCATTTAAATGAACAAAACAGCAAAAACACAGCAGAACCTTTAGATTGAGAAAAGAAAGTTACGGCTAAAGCTCATCAGTTCTAATACATGAAACGCTAATAAATTTAACTTACTTTTAGCTCAGTATGCACAAACTTTTCACCAAGCTCTTTGTTGAGAAGATCCTTTTCTTGAAGCAGTTTCCTCAAAGCTTCAATTTGCTCCAGTTTTTCTGTCGTGCTCAACAGTTTTTGTTCTTTTTCTCCAAGTGAATTCTCAAGGAAACTATTTCTGTCACTTAATCTAAGAGGAAAATATTTAGGCATTTTGAAAAAAAAGCTTAAGTTTTTTAGACTTACAAGCCCCAAACTGTTTTCCTAAGAGAGTAATTATTTCTATACTTTCCATTTAAACTTTCAAATGCAAAAACATCATGACTGAAAACAACTTGCAAGTACAAAAATAACATCACTGCAAACAGAAACATGAATCAAGCAACTCTTTTTCAAGTGTTTTAAGAGATTATACCCCTCATTAGAAGTTTAAAAGCAAGCTAATCATGCTTGGACTTGTAAAGAACCTTCATTTTACCCTTTGAGCTGCTCATTCAAGCCAGAGATGAGAACTTGATGCTTCTCCACATCTCGCATTTGTTGGTTCCGTAATTGGGTGAGTTGAGTTTGCAAACGTTCGTTTTCATTCTGCAACAAAATAATAATGAAGATTATTCACAGTGAAGAGAAAATTAATATCCACACAGCTTTTCCGGCTTTTTAAACACAGTACAAATCTCCTACTCTAATCAGATCCACTGCACCAATTCAAAAATAAAACCACCAAAAAAAAAAAAAAAAAAGAGTTGTTCAACAGCAACCAAAAAACCAAAAGCAAAACACATCCAGAATCAACAGCAAATAGGACAAACATGGCAAACTTGTCACCAGTCATGAAAATAAGGCGGCATTTTGGAGGAGGCAGAACACACCTGTACAGCCCTCAATGGCTGCCCTTCTTCCTCTACACCAAACGTTACCTGTATTGAAAGGCTTGGTTACAAGATTCTCAAGTAATAATTAATATAAGCTTGTCTTTCACCTTACAATCGTTATTTTTTTTATATATTGTACCCATTAAGAACTATGAGTAATGCACCAAGAGTTTGAGTCAGAGATCAATTGTGTCATTTAGTGAAAATAAAGTTCACAGATTATCACTGTAATCTGTCAGTCAGGCAATATTAAGTCTTGCTTTGAAATGAACTTTACTATGGGGGGTCCTTCACTGAATAATTTTACAATATAAATATATGTCTAATATTGGGCATTTAGATTGCATATATATAAATAATAAATTATTTTTCTATACAGTTTCTTTTCTATAAATGTGCATATATATATATAAATACTAATTACACACTCACAGAGAAGAAACTTGAGGGATGTAAGAAGAGGGAGTAACAAAATCTAATTCTGGACCTTCTGACAAAGACCCCCACAAAGAATAATGAAAATTATGTTGTCTTTTCCTATGTTTCTACAACAAATAAAAAAGCTTAATCCCAAATATATTTCTCCATGAGCTGAACAGAAGCAATAGGCTTCAACTTCAGAGAATAACATAGTAAGTGTACACTCTCTACTAACATCATTATGAGTATAAATCAGGCTTCAGCCATTTTTATTAGCTAAAAAGGTTGATGTTTTTGTCATACTGTAGGCTATGATTGTAAGAACATAAACTGAAAGTAAAATGATTCTCTTGAATCATCAGGTTTACACAACTCAAAAGCTTACCTGAAGAGCCTCCATTCTACCTTGAAGCTGAAATCTGTCTTCCAAATCCTGACAACGCTCCTCCAGAAAGAGAATTTGTTCCTGCAGTTGATTCCTTTCCAATTCCAACTCTTCAACCACACTCCGTAAACCTACTCAAGTCAAAGGAGAAAAATTATTTCAAGTCAACTAAAATTCCTGAAGTCTAGAAACGGTTTCAGCTTTTTGTTCATGATTCTCACCAGTGCTGGGCACACTCAGATCTCACCCATTTCTAGTGGAAATGCCTGAGGCCCTGCATTCCCAAAATTTAGATGGCAAAAGTACTCTAAACTGTTGAAAAACCAAAACAGAGTTGCAGAGTTCAAGAACTCAGAGAACCTGGAAGGAATATTCTTGTTATATTGAGACACAACTATTGTGGTCCAATCAATTATGTGGCTCATGTTACTTTAATTCCAAGTTAATCAGGAACTTGAACGATCAGATCTTAAGTAGTTATTAATAAACTGGTGTGCATCAAAATTTGCTAATGAACCTATTCCATCTTAACAGCAAGATGCATTTGCAATCTTTACCACTGATATAAAAACATCAGCATTAAAAATCAAGAATTGTGGTTTTGGATGAAAAGCAAACAGCAATGGGATGCAATTCTGACTTGCAACATAACTGTGATATAAACTGGGAACACATTCACAGGAACAAGACTCATAACTTAAAAAAAAAAACACATGATATTGCCACAGAGGATATTTGATGGGCACCAAGGCTCATCCAATCCCAGTGTCCAGCCAGATCCATACTCTACTTCTGAAGCAGAACTAGGCAGTTCATCCAGCACGCACATGCTTTGAAATGAAACGGGAGAAAACACAAGCCAAAAAAATTCAACAAAGATTAGAATACACCACAAATGGGCTGTTAGTTGAATTTGAAAACAAAAGTGGACACAAAATACAGATGCTGTGTGCATGCTTTAATAAACTGTCTAGTCGCTGTCACACCTGCATTAGGTGAAGGGTACTCTGGCCACCAACCTCCCATGTTCTCTCCTTCAGCTGAGTCAGTGCTGTCCAGGGTGACATTCAGCTCCTGAAAGCATTGTTTGCCATCAAAGTTGTATTCTTCCTACACACAAAACATGAGAATGAAGTTGAATTTAAAGGAGAAAGGCAGCAAGGGTAAAACAGTTCTGTTACTAAAAGCATAGTTTCAATTAAAAGGCCTAAAACTCAGCAAGTGATACACGTGCCTAAATACAAATAAAGGAGATTACTGTGGACATTGGAGTATCTTGCTCAGCTTCCAGCTATTATTTCCAGAAAATCTAAGTCTCCCACAGGTTTTTTAGAGGTTTCTGCCAGCTTTTAAAAACACCCTCAGGCATCTGAGAGGGCAATGGATAACTACGCTTGGATACCTTAATTGGTCCTCTGATTTCTAAAGATATTATAGTTAACTAATTATAAAATTATTCTTCCAATATGTTGATGTGACAATGACATCCTAATTGTTACAAAGTTACCATTTTTTGTGCAAGTGACAGCACCAACTGCCTAGAAATCCACCTAAATGAAGTGACAGGTACTAATTATTCAGTGGAGTTCCACCAACACATTTGTACAGAATGTATCTAAACCAAAAAAGCCTTTGATGTTTTGAAGTCTAAAGCACCACATAAATAACATCACTCCCCATATTTTTATGATCATATAAGTAAAAATAAACTTAATTCTTTTCACCCACCTGAAGCTTCCTGCTGGTCTGGTTGCCTTTCCTCCTGGGTTGCTGCAGCCTGCCCATTCCTTGAGCTGTGGCCAGTTCCTCCTCCAGCTCCTGCTGCCCTGAGACTATGGCTGGATTGGAGCAGCCAGGAAAGAACCAGTCATCCTCAATCAGTTTTGTGCCACAGGAAAGCATTTACATTTATATCAGACACTACTACATGAAGAGAGACCAGGGACAGGGTGAAGTCCCTACACATGACTGACAGGAACAAGATTAAAGATTAAAATCCGCTGTGTTCACCTTGTAATTTCCCTCCAACATTGCTATGCAGAACATAAAGTCTGAGTATCTCACTAAGAAGAAGAAAACTGAAGTCTAACTTCACTTCTTCACCAGCTCTAAATGAAGACTTTACACAGGAGAGTGGAAAATACAGGAGAGTGGAGAAATACACAAAAAAAATATGAAAATGCCAAATTCCACCTCCATTCAATTTACCAGGTTAAAATATATTGGTGTGATAAAAACCACAGTTTTTTCAGCTGGTGACTTCATAATCTGAACAATCACATTAATTTTTATAGAAATGACGTGTCCCTTCCAACTTTGATTTTAGTATGAGCTATAAAGCCAGGTAATCTGAGGGAGTCACAAGCACATATTACACTGAGAACTGGTATCAAACCACCTTATCACAAATTAGTAACATCACTCTCTTTAAGACAAATACAGAATCACTAGTAAATAAACACACTGAATAAACTGAGAATATGAAAGTTTAGGTATGCATCCTGTTCATTGTTAGAAATGATTTGTTGTTTAAAGGACATTCCCATCTGTTTTGTGACACAACAAAACATATTTGGGGGAACAGATTAGAAAATGGACATTTCATGCAAAGCAGACAAAACACAACAGCCAGGGAAAAGAAGGGAAAGCAAAGGTGGCTCCATACTTAAAGAAAAATTAATTAGAAAATTACAAATTTGGCTTTGATTTTAATCACATCAATCCACAGTTGTGCTCACAGCATGCAAAATTCAGAGACCTTATGCCGATGCATCTGTGAAAGTATTTGGAGTTTCAGGCCTATTGGGAATACTCTGAATTGAGTTGTCCAAGGATTACTTATCCCACAGATTTCATTACCACACAATTCTCTAACGCCTGATGGATTTAAACTCTTCCCGTAATATTTCAAAATTACACACCTAATGTGTTGTCAGAAAAGATTAGTGGAAAAAAGTTAAAGAAAAAAAATTAATGATCCTTTTAAAGTGGAGTTGATAAACTGGATTATACTTCTGATTTCAATTACACTTTGGCTTCTTGCACTGTCAATTTATCAGCATTTGTTTTACACACCTTTATTTTTCAGGTTCTACACTTTTTTTAATCATTATACATACTTTTTCAAAGCTGTAAAAAAAATGCCAAATTTTGATCACAGGTCTTAAACCTCTCTTTACAAGAGTTCTCAGTGAAAGGGTTCAAGGAATAAACATTATCTCAGATAAGAATTTAACCCCCTTCTTTGACGTGGTCATTTAGGAACCCAAAATATTTAGGCTCCTAAGTATCAGATAATGAAAAAAAACAAAATTACCATTGTTACATGAAAACGAAAGGCTAGAAATTGGAGCTTTAGGATGATTTAGAGCACTTAGACAAGTGTTAAAACATTTCCAGTTAAATTGAGTATTGCTTTAACACCAATTAGTAAGTAAATATATTTTCTAATGTTTTGCAGAAGATGGGGGGGGAGCTTTTCATTTGCAATTATATTAAAAAAATCTGAAAAACTTCCAGAATAACTTTTTTCAGACACACAGTGCATTTAAACTAACTAATAATGTGTCTGTATTTCCTCGTGTCACTATTTATGCCAAGTGTCATAATCTTTGGTGATCTGCAGAGGAAAAAAGCCCCAGATTTATAAATGTAACTAATATTGTCACCCTTTAAGCTTTTGTAGCTCCCCACATATTCAGCCCAAAAGAGACAATTGTCATATATGGCAAATTGTCACAGACCCTGATGGCAAGAGCAGTGGGGTTACATATTGCTTAAATTATTGGTAACTAATACTAATGCAGCCAAGTTCTGCTATTTATGGGAGGGAATATAACGGTGTGGGTGTTTTTTTTAAATATTACTGGATTTCAAGTACTACTAAAAATACTGATTTTCATTCTCAGTCACAACCACTTGTGGCAAGCCAAGAAATACAACATGGATAATATATAAATATGGAGTCAGCTGTTGCCACAAAGAAAAACTGAGATGATATGGTTAATACAAAAGAAGAAACAGGTATTGCAAGTCAAGAGAAACTCAAAACCCAGCACTTGTTACGACGTGTTGCTAAGAACCACATACCATCAATGGCAAATTTTATAAGGTACTGCTGGCGATTTTCTCCCAAAAAAAAGCCAAAGAAGAAGAAATCAGCAGCAGAACATTACAATTGCCATTGCTGCAGGAACCTGCATGCACAAAACTGATGGGAAACTGTTGTCCCTGGCTGCCCAAATCGCAGCAGAGGGAGGAGTGGAGGGGGAAGGGACGCTGAGGGCTCACCAGGAACGGCGGGAAAAAAAGAAACAGAAAGGTCATGCTCATCCCAAGGGGAAAAAAAATAATGCAAAATTAAACCTGGACTGAGGGAGAGGAAATTTTACAACTGTTATTAATGTCACATGTGGCTCTGTAGGCACCACAAGTAGATTTAATGGAGGGATATTACTCTCTTTCAATCCCAAAGCTTCACGTGACAAAAACCCTCAAAAAGAAGAGTCGTGATCCTGAAAACATTTCTGTGCTTACAAGCTGAACTTCAAATATTTTCCATTTCCACGATCGATTTGCAATTAAAAAGAGAAGGCTCAAATTAACTAACTGCAGTAATTATGATGGTAGGCCCTGTGCATTAAAATTTGTCATTAATCCCCACAAAGTTAACTGAGAGGACAAAAATTACACTATAGTACCCAACTGGCATAGAAAAAGCAGTAAAAACTACCTGAAATTTAACTAGACTTTTGTAAGTTTTAATAGAAACTGCTTCAGTTTCTCATCACCTGATTAATTCATAATTTAACAAATTAAAAAACCTGACATTACTTGAAATGTTATTTCTCTAAGTAATTTAATATTTTTAACTAGCTCCAAGCCACAGCCAGTTAACATTATTCAGCTGGTCTATACAAGTGACACTTATTAATAGATTACAGAATATTCTAAATATAATTAGTAAGGAATTTCTTAAAGAGAAACTCCATCTCAAGCACATTTTGCTAAAGCAACACCTTCATTCATCAAATTCCAACCAACACTACAGTCCCCCACACCTTCATCAGCTGCTCTAGGCAGGCAGCTTTAATATTTCAATGGGGAACTCTTTATTAAAGGGTTTTTTTTACAATTTGTATTATTTATCATATGCTGACAGTAAGCTTTTGATGTCAGTTCAAGGACTCTTACAGAGCAGCAGCTCAGATGGCAAACAACAAGCACAACTACTCATAAAAATTATTAAAAAAAAAGATGAATGTATGAAAAACAAACTCAAGGAAACAAGAAAATGCAGAAATTGCAAATTTAAGCAATTTCACCAACTATACAAATTATATGACCACAGAAATGAGTCATGGTGGTGTGCTATCAATTCAGCCTGAAGCTCAGCAGACACACACATAGATATATATAAAAATATGATTATTGTACTGTAAATAAAGCAATTCACCTTCTCTCTCCTCCTCAATCTGAGCCATCCTCAAGGCCATGGCAGATTTCTCTTCTCTGACTTGATCCCGGGACTCCTCTGACTCTGGGACACTTTCCTGCCATTCCAAGAGCTGACTCTGCAATTCATCCACACTACCTGATTCACTGGCCTAAAAAGAGAAATTGTGCATTATAATATATTTACCAAACCCCACTGCAAATGTGAATAATACTTTAAACTGAAAAACCACTATAACTCACCACTTTGCATAAAAGTAATCTATGAAAGTGATAATTGCTATCACAGATTACGTGAAAAACAAGCCCCACCACTTCATGTATCAAAAATATTTTGCCTAAAAAATAACAGCCACACTTTGATGACTCATGTTAAACATAACTAAATGAATAGCAAACTGCTTGGGAAAGTGTAATTTAAGGTACGTGGCAAAGGAGGTAGAAATTAATCTTTTTAAGTAATTCAAAAGCTGTCATCTCGTTATCCAACTGAACAATTATTTACACTGACAATTCCATCTATCACTAAATTAATTCTCAGCTCCAAAATCCAGCTGACACTTTTCAAAGTCCAATTAGCACCATTAGTCAGTAACTCATACAAATCAATTTGCAAGTTAACCTGGGAAGCCGCTCTCTTTGTAACTTGATCGAGATCAGCCTGCAGCTTCCTTTGCTGCTCTTCATAGACCTCCAGCTTTTTCAGCAGTTCTTCTACAAAAACATAATAAATTCGGTTCATTAGGACACATAATTAAATGGAAGATGAATAAAAATTTAAAAGAAATATTCAAAATGAAAGTTCAGAGCACACGCAATATTAATAACACAGCTCTACTTTAAACCACCTGAGGTTTTAAGCAAAAATTTCCTCTCAAATCCTTACAAAAGGAAAGATAATTCTTTATTTACCTGCAACTCACTGCTCTCAAAAATTTATTGTATACATGCTGATAAATATTGCAGGTATATTTGGTCTCATTTTTCCTCCCAAGATGCCTCTTCCTGAAAAGTTTACACTTATTCTGCCTAAGCCTGAATGCAACACGAATTATGCACAGATAGATTTAGGGAAGGCAAAGCTGAGCTGAAACTCTGTCTTAAAACACTGTCTGTTATTGTTTAAAGCTGCATGAAGTTACTTCAGAATCTGTTTTTTTTAAAAAAAGTACACTTGGAAACTGCAAATTCATTTGTCTCTTTACTTTCAATAAACTGCAAAAGAAAAAGAAGATTTTCTTTTACCATTGTGAGTTCTGATTTCATACAATGATTGCAGTTTTGACTGTAGTTCTTTATTTTCAACTTCTAATTCTGAGACACGATTGTTTAAGGCAGACACATCATTATTCTTTGAGGAAAACTAAAAGAAAAAATAGTTACAGGGTTTTCAAATGCAGCAAAAGCACAGAGAAGTCAATGCAACCTTTTTTTTATTTTTTAGGATTATTTAAGTGCAATAAAATAGCTCTCTCTAACAAACTTACTCTTGAATGCTGGTAATATCAGTTTGTACTATTTTTTTTAACTTCATCTTGTGTGAACATTTTTTGTCCATTGCATTTTTATACATTAATTCCTATATACTTTAAGTAAATTATTTTAATATTCTATTTATCCCATATTTTACTTTTCTTCAATCAAATCTCTAAGCACAGTAGTTTAAGACAGACATGGAGTATTAAGCAAAGTTACACATACATTTTTTAGTTCATCCTCCAGCTGTTTGATTCTTGATTTAGACCAGGCCTTCATCTTCAGAAACTTTGCTTCCGACTTGCTGGCCTCCTCTGATTTCAATTTCACTTGTACTAAAAAACAACAAGTAAAATGATTTAAACTATTTAAAACTATTTAAAATAGTAGCAAGATTAACTATGTTCATTCCTTTAGCAACTGGAAGTTACACACTTAGAGTAGAAAAAGGCATTTAGAGAAAAACATAACAATTAGAAATGTAGTGAGAAATTTATAGCTCATGTGATTGTCTTGGGGATCCTCTAACCCTCATGATTACAGCACTTGATCATAGATACCTGAAGTGGGGTAGCAATAATATTCCACTAAATTTAATGTAGCTCTGCTTGCAACACATATGAAATGGGCCTACAATACACAACAGTCTGGGGCAAAGAAACCCTTCCCATTTGACAACTGTTTAAAAAGGATACCTTCCAAATCTTCCATCTTCTCTTTGGTTATAGATTCCAGATCTTTAGCTTCTTTGGAGTTACTCTGTCCACTCCCACTCAATTCTGCCACTTGTTTCTGAAGCTGAAACAGGGCCTGATCCTTCTCTTGCAGCTCAGTTTCATGTTTCTCTTGAATTTCATGCAGTTCAGCATTATATTTCTCCTTAACTTTTGTCATTTCAAGCTCATGTTTCTCCATCATGTCTTTTAATTGGGCTCTCATTACATGTTTCTCAGCATCCAGTTTAGACTGGAGGTTTTCTTTTTCAGACAGGAGACGTTTCAGGTTTTCATTAATCTCCTGTTAAAAAATAAACACAACACACAAAAACATTTATATTTAAATGTGAAGTATTTTTGCTACCACTGTCAAATATTATACCAATATTCCTACATACACTACAATCAGAAATTTGGGCTACTGTTGGTAACTTGGCTTTACTACAAAAGCTTCTCAGCTCTAACTTTCAAAAAACTTCATCTAAATGGCATCACTATTTAAGGGCACCACATGCAACCTCTTCCATAGGTGAAAATGAAATAAAAAAGAATGTTTGGTTCTATGAAACACTAAAAAAAAAGGAAAAAGGCTGAAGTGCTGGATCTGGCACTCCAGACAGGCCATAATGTGCCTGTTTTAACTGAGAGACCACAACATCCTCTTTCTACACTGTTGAACTGAAGCAGCGTCACTCAGAGGTTAAAATCAGAGATCATGGAGGTGCTTAAACACAAAGAACCTTGATTAGTTATTGCTTTTGCAATCAGTAGAAATATAGCAAAAGGAAAGGCACAAAACTAGCAAAACACCCTCTTTGGTGGGAACAAAAAGCCTCAGTTTTGGGGCTCACTGCAGTCTCTAACTAGAGAAGCTGAAAACTTTTGACATCAAAGTCTTCCCTACATGGCAAGTTCCCAAAATTAATCAAGACAATGTAAAGGTGAGAGCTGACAGTCTTACACTTTATAGACTTTACTCTCCTAACTGGAATTAGTATCTGTCTAAATAACTACAGTTGCATTATTAGCAAATAGTCAAAGCCTCCCAGAGAACTGCCTGAACTAATTTTCATGTAAAACCAAACAGCTTTTTGAGGTTGTAAATGACCTGATGAATTTAGTCGTGCATTTATGCCACTTCTTACTTTCAATTGCTGGTCTTTGGCATCCAGTTCCTTTTGCAAGACATCTATCACCTGTGTCCTTCCAAGCATGACCTCCTCCTTTTCATGGAGTTTCTGTTTCAAGGCCTTTAGGAGCTAGAAAAAAAATAATTAAATTAAATAATCAAGCATTCTATAAAGCAGTTAAAGCTTTCAGAAGAGAATGAATAAGACTGATTTTTATCTTCCCAGCCAGACATCTAGGCTGTGCCACAGTTCAGTAATTCCATGATTCCAAATTCAAGCTACTGAGTTTCCAAAGCAACAAACCTGTTCTAGGTCAGCACTTGCATCAGATTTAGCAGCTAATCTAAAGAGCTCCTGCTCATGCTTTTCTCTCTGTGCTTCCAGCTCCTTTTCCTTCTCCTGGATGATATTTTGAAGCACATGTACCTAAAACCACAAAGAAAGTAAATACGAAACCAGACCACAAAGGTGTAAGCAAACTTTTAAAAGTAAATGTTTATAAGTACTTTTTGTAAGTAAAAGTACATGGGATTGTCTAACTACAGGCATTGAAAGATAATGGATTCCATGTAAGTCTAAATGTTACTTCCAGTTAACAGTAAATATACTAATTAGTCAAATATTATGTTAATTTCTAGCAACTTTCTATCAATTAAGCCCAAATGGCAGCTTTGAAACTCATCTGTCTGCTCCTCAAAAATCTGTTTTCTACTTCCAAGGTGCTTTTCAGTCCTCTTATCATTTTTATAAGAACTGGGTCTAACTTTTTGAATCTTGCTAATGACATTTTGAATAAATTCACCTATGTTCTACCCAAATTTGTATCTGAGTGACAACTGCTCCCCAAAAGGACTTTTACAGCCTAAGCTGTCTGTCTTATCCTCTCTCTCCTGGATCCAAACTAATTCCCTGTGTGCTGCTGAACAGGTGTGGTTTGTTCAGGATCAAAGGTAACATTTTTGTTACAGATAAAATAAACTCCGACATCCAGTGATGTGGGCAACACTCAGATGAGTAATTTCATATGTGGTAGAACTCAAATGCTGAGAAAACACACACATCAAATTAAAATCTGAGATTTAACTTCCAAAGGAGGTGGAAGAGCCTGGTAACATCAAGGAGTGGGTAACATGCTCCCTCGTTCCACCTTTTTTTTTTTTTTAAGTATTATTTAACAATTTCATCTGAACACTATTATAGATCATTACTCAAAAATCATCCAGAATGAAAAATACCATTCCCTGAACACTACAGCCAAGACACAACTTCTCTCACAAAAAATAATCAATATTTTTACAGTAGTTTTACTTACATTTTTCATGTATGTGGCTTCTTTTCCTTGGAAACTCTCTCTCTCCTTGCTTTGAATATTTTTAAGGCTCTCAATCTGTTCCTGGAACAAGCTACACTTTTCTTCACTGTCTCCAACCTTCTTGGTAAGGTTGTGAACCAGAATCTCCATGCTTTGCAGTGATGACTCTTTAGCTGCCAGCTGATTCTTTAAATTGCAAACCAGAAGACAATTAGCAGAATAGATACCACAAAAAAAAAAAAGATATAGCACTCATGAAGCCCTTCCCTCAGTTAGAGCAACATTAAACCCAAAACTGAGGTTGGGTTTTAAATGGAATTAAATTTCTCAGCAGATTCTGAAGTAGCTACTAATTGGTGTAAGTGGTAATTACAACAGAATAAAGATAAATGAAATATAAGTAAATATAAATGAAAATAATCAGTGAAGAATTTTTATTCACATGAATTAACTGCAGAGGATTTGTGCTTCAGAGAGGCATCAGAATTCACTGATTCCTTGAAACCTCCAAGGAGAGTTTATATCTGAGGTGCTGATATACCTTCAGTTCTTCACTGGGCAGGGGTATTTCACTGGCAGCCCCACTGGAGCCACAGGCCATCTGCAAATCCATGATATAAGCATCCCTTTCAGCCAACCTCTTCTCCTTCTCTGCCAGCATGGAATCCATCTCAGCCCCACGGCAGCGCTGGGCCTCCAGCTCAGCACTCTGCAGGTGAAAACACAGCACTGCTTGAGATCTGCACCCCCACCCACAGCACACGTGATTGCTTTGCATTTATTTCCTTACTGCCTCTATTAGGGCACTCAAAAATCAGTCAGATGTATAACTGGTTCAATTTTAAGTGTAATCTTTACCTACTGAACATTTTTCTCTGCAACACTCACGTTCCTGCCACCTTGCCCAGAGAACAGTCATGTCCACAGAACACATGGAATCAGCCCTTGCCTACATTTCTTCGTGCTATGACTCATTTTTGCAACATGAAAAACTGAAGCAAGCCAGCATTTTTGTTCAAAATACAAGATTTAAATACCCACAAAGTTCATCTTTCTGTATCTTATTCCATTCATTCAGGATTCACTGCTCACTGAAGGCAAAATGACAGAATTCCCACTCCATTTGCTCAGGGTAGTTGTAGCATATAAGCTCCTCTACTCAACAGAAAACTCAGAATACGTGTTCAGTAGCACAGAATTAACTATATATTTAAATAAACATATTTAAACATAATCCTATACACAAATGTGGAAAGCCACACACTTGGCATCATGGAAAACACCACCTTTTTTTGTAACTCCTCATTTTTTTGAGTGATTTGGGATTCCAGTTCTTCAATTCTCCTCCTCAGCACTAATATTTTCCCCCGATTTGCTGCAGCATTTTCCTGGTCACCATCTTTTGATGCCTGAAAAAAAACAAAACAGGGAGGTTTGCATTCAATTAATAGGTAACACCTGGTTTCTGTACCTCTACCTACTCAGATAATATTAGTGAGAAAAAGTGGGCTTTACTCATGGTTTGTGTTTCAGTTCTCTTATATATTCCATATTCCATGTAGAACCTGGACACACAAGGCATAGAATTTGTATTAAGCTCATAAAAGTCTCTATATTTAAATTACTAATGATAATTATTGATGAGTAATTTCCATAGGTGTAACTGCTGGGTTATAAACACTACTATTATTATTATGTTATCAAGAGCAACTGCTAAGCATGTTTTATTAGCAAAATAGATCAGAATCATAAATAATTGCACTGCACATTTCTGAGGACAATTAGGGACTGCAACAAGCTGTTGTTGTTCCCTTTCAGCACTCCTTTAAAAAACAAATGCTCTAAAAATACCAAAGCCTCACTAAAGTTATTTTAGAAGCTGTATGAAGTCCAAATATGCTAAATTTGAAGAAGTAAAAGTCTACTAGCACAACTGTGCTACTACAAACAGATCTCTGTTAACAGTAAAACACCTGTCACTTAAATGAGACATTCCAACACTTAATTTACATTTTGCTACCAAGGGCAATTTTCCATTTCCTAAGGAATAAGTTAGGTTTTCATTTCTTCTCAAAATCCTTCCTTCCTGATTCACATGTGTTAAAACTTTGAGCTGCTAACAAGATGAAGATCAGTAAGAATTTTTTTTTTACTACAACAATTTGAAAGGAATGCACAATTTTCTAAATGTCTATAAAAAAATAGACAGAAGAATTGACAGCACCCTGATCCTAATATGAACTTTGGTTCCACATGGAGTCCAGCATGGAAAACTGCCCACAGAAATTATATGTGGTTTAAAATGTGAGGACACTCACCTTTTTTGGTTCTGCTTTTGCCTCTAAGCCTCCTGATACCGGTAACTGCTTCTTAAGCTCTTCCAGCTGTGAGGTTAATGATGCAACCTTGGCTTTGTTCTGCAGCTTCAGCTTGGAAAGTTTGGCATCAGCAGATTCCTTCTCCTCCTACAAACATCAAAGTCATGAAGGACTAAATTAGCTCCATGGACAACTGCTTCCTTCAGTGCTTCCATTAAACAAAAAAAAAAAAAAAAGGAGAGGGAGAAATCTGAAGTGATAAAGGAAAAAATCTCTCCCCTGATGAGACACTGCAATGTGTCATTTTCATTATTTAAATTTTCTTTCTATTATTTAAACTTTCAGCACATGGTTTATTATTAGTGTACAGAATCCAGAGCGTTATGATACAAATTTTCATATTTTTTTCATAGCTGTACAAGTTCTGGGTTTGATTTTTTTAAAAGAAGAACTAATTATTTTTTTATGCAAAAAGACAAAATACTATACTTTCTATAATAATATTGATTAATAATATTTTATAATACAATACAAGCTTATTTAATTTTGTTTAAAGAGATTACTTAATTCACAGTGGAGTTTTTAAAAATTCAATATTTTAACACTTGGCTGTTCACAACCACAGAAGGCATTTTATAAAAAGTGGAAAAACAAGTCTCTTGCAGGAACAGACCAACCTTAGGAGTGTTTAAAAAAACAGAGTAAAGAATAACAACCCCCAAAAAAGTCTTCAGGATATTATATATAAATTCTTCCTAGTTCAATCCTGAAAACACAGGCTGGGAAAAAGCAGCAATGTCCAAAAACCATAAGAGCTCCTCGTGACCACGTTCCTTGAGCTGCTGTAACAGATTTGTACCTACAACAACATTATAAAAAGGACTGAAGGGGTTTTTTAAATAATCTTTTTGACAGAACACACACTCAGTACCTTTAACTGAAGGTCTTTATTCCGAAGCTCAGCATCCTTCTCCCTGACAAGCTCCTTTAGCTGTGCCACCAGCTGCTCAGTGCTTGTCAGCTGCTCAGTCAAATCCATCACAGACATGTTTCCTGCATCCTGGGAGCCTGCAGCCTGCAGGGATTAATTGTGCTTGGATCAAACAAAATGCTGCAGACAACCTCAAAAAGCCTGCAGCTGCTGTCTTGAGTTTTGGTTTGCTTGTTTGTTTTTTTTTTAATTCAGCAAATCTTATTAAATTAAATATTAAAACTTACATTTACTATACATCCCTACAACAGGCCATTTTTAGCAAGTTTGCTCCTCATGTAGAACTGTAAATCTTAAAAACTGCTTTAGGAATGTTAGTTTGAATTACAGCAAGACCATCAAAGCAAGCATTCCAGGTATCTAAAACTGAATTTCCTCGTTCATTGAATTGGTGTTGTAACAACCAGCAGTGTTGGGAAATAAAATAAATACCAATAAAATATTGATACTGAACATACTCTACACAGAAATACACTTGTGGTAAAGCTTATGTAATTCCTACAGATGTTTCCTCAAGGCAAGATAAGCAGAGGGAAGAGGAATACAGCAGCTGGGTTATGCATGAGAGATTAAACATCAAGTAGAAAAGAAACAAGAACACAACCTGACTTTTAGAGTCCTAAAACTGTCATGGCAAAACCAGTCAAACAACTCCTTTATAACAGAGCAAATACATATGATTAGTATGAGAAAAAATTAAATTCTTAAGGTATCAACAGTAATTCAGCACTTACTACTGTTTTGGATGGAGAATCCTCTCCACTACCCCATTTCCACATAGCTCCACGATGGCTTTGAAAACAGAAATGAAGTAAGAGCACAGTAAGTAACAGAGACTCTCAGAGAGCTGTAATTAATTCAGACTTCTCCCTATGTACTTCATTGTGAAATGCTTGAAACTCATTGGTTCACTCTGACAGCACCTCTGATCTCCACCACATTACCAGTTGTTGAGAAATAATGACATCATGTATAAAATATGTATAATATGCCTTTTCTAAAAACTGCTGGGCAGTAAAACATCACTACTACCAAAAATAATCCAAAAAAAGTCTTGAAATGCCATATATTATCATTCAACACAGCTGCTTCTCCAACATATAAATAGAAGATACAAACCACATATAGTCTGCTAATATTTAACCTGACCTTAAACACTGCCTGTCACTGCAGGAAAATAGTGCAAATTTCTAATATATCATACAGAAAGCTAAAAACCACTAAAGAACAAACTGCTTTAATTACTGTGACTGCTGCACCCCGGAAAAACACAGCCAGCACTGCACCTGCTCAGTAATTCTCCCTCTCACACAGCAACACCCAGAGGAAAATCATGTGTCCTTTGTAATCTGTACTGGAGACTTCTGAAACAGGCATTCCCAGGCCAGCCCTGGATTTGGAGAGCAGTTTATAATCAACATCAGCACATGGCTTATCTTAAAAAGAATGCAGACTGATAGCAGAGGCTGCTTTTAAAGTTGTTTAGCACTTCCAAGCTAAACCCAGGAATTACAGGTTGCAACCTATGGACCACATCACCTCCAAGGCCAAACTGGATTCTCCAGGGATCTTTCCTAACATGAAAACCATGCGTTTGGGGATGGGAATTGCAGAACCTGTAAGTAAAAGACTCCTCTCACAACTACTCCAGAGCTGTACCATCAAACCTGCTCTCAGTGAAAAGCTCGTTTCCAGACACATAAAAGGGTTACCCAGGTACAAAGAGGACACAATGACTCACTAGATGTAACATGGTGGTGCATTTGTATTTCATTTATGAAATTTTTCCCTCATTTCCAGCCCTGACTGATGCAATCATTTTGTCTGCCTCAGCCAGCATTTCTACCTGAACATCTTAAAAACACAGCAGAAAGGAGCAGTTATTTACACCAATGACACTAAATATTGCCAAGTTTCCCAGATCATGTTGGGAAACAGAACTGAACAGGCTCTCCTTACCCAGCAACAATGTCTTTTTCCTATGCTTCTGGGGTACAGACAAGAAGTTAAAGCTTCTGGACCACTCAACTTGATCCCTTCTCCTTGTAGGACATCTAAATCCATTAAGGTAAGTTTTTGATACCCATTGCCCTTCCTCTGGTAAACTGTGCCCAGGACACTCTCAGGCACCAGGCATAAAAGAAGCAGGGAGCCCAAATTTTCTGTGGCTCCCCTCTCTGAAGGTTCCAATGACAGATATTTGCCTTTCTTCAAGTTCAAGCTGCTCATTCTCACTGTCAAGGTTTCACATTACTGCCAGCCCTTCATCCTGCTCATCTTACATGCCCTGCTGCATTGAGAACCATTCCCTGCATCCACCACACACTCCCAGCCATTAATCTCCTCACTGAAGAACAGCAGGGTAATCTTATCTTCCACAAATTCCATGAGATACAACAGATGCCACTTAATTTTATGAAACAAGTTTCTCCTGATGCTCAAAGTACAAGTGAGGTTTCAGCTCTTATCACAACGGGATGTTACCGAAAAAGAAAAGTCCCAGTGGCAGCTTTGCCTTCACATTCATTCATTACCAGCTGCAGCCAAAGCCAGCTAAATAAAACCTAATAATGTATTATTCATCTGGGCATTTTCCAGCCACCCTCCTCCCCTGAGTCAGACACCACAGGGCCCAGCACAAGGGGCACACACAGATTTGGGCAGCAGCTCATCCTGCAGCGCTCACACAAGTCCCACAGCTCAGGGTGACCAACTACATGGCAAAACACCGAACTATAATCTTACAAATCCGTCTCTGGGTGACTACCCAGGCAGAGGAACAGTCTTCTGACTCCCACAGAACTCCTGGTGTTTGTCTAGCTTTCCACACACCTAATTCAAAATCACAATGATTAAAAAATGGCTTCAAAGAGCACTTATTTGAGTTCTCACCATCAAGCTGTTTAATAAGGAAGGACCTTTCCCCCTTTTCTTGCAGAAACAGACTGTGGAAGGAAATGTTGAGGGAGAACTCTGTCCCTCTCACTACCAAGGAATACAAGAGCAGTTCCCTTCCTCCTTTGCTTCCACAAGCAGAAAAACAGAGTGTGTAAAATCCCAGCTAAGTCTTTCATTATTTTAAATCCATTTCCTGGAACAACTCTGTGCTGTGAACACGCCCACTGAAAGCAAACCATTTAAAAAGAATTATTTTCTCCTCGTATCCGCACACTTTTGCTTTAACCCTTGTCTGGATGTTGGTTCTTCTGCTGATCAAGTTAAATTTGTTTTCTAAAGATCTGTGTCATGTATGAACTAAGAGCTCCTGGCCAAAACCTGGGCAAAATCTTGAGCAAAATCTGTGTGAACATATATAGGCAAGAAGTACAGACTGGAGCTGTGTTAACCACACTACACACACTCTGCAAAAATATAGTAATATAGTTATGTAGTTGTTACTTGGGGCTGTTAAAACACTATATCCTGATCATCCTGACCACATTTAAAGAATAATAATAGTATATAATAGTATATATATATATAAAATATATACTATTTTATAATAGCGTAAGTTACAATTTATAATTTAATAATATGCATTAGTATTTATATTAATTCAGTAACATATACTATTTCTATTTATACTAAATATTATTTTATATAGATAGAAAATAAATATAAATAATAAATAAAATAACAATAAATAAAAACAATTCTAAGAGTAGTCCAGTGATACATATTATTTATATTAATTTCCATAATAAATACGTATTATTTCATATAGACATATAATAAAAACAACATAGAAGCGAAGCACTATTTTCTAAGCGCAGACCAGAGCAGCGCAGGTGCACGGGAGGCACAGAGGAACAGAACGAGCCATTTCCATCATTCCCATCATTCCCATCCCAGCTCTGGTAGCACATGGGATTGGGGGTCCACGCGACCCCCCCGCCCACCATCCCCCTCGCCTTCCCCCCCCGAGGGTCTCCGCCCGCACCGGCCGAGGTTCAGCCGGGCAGGGGTTTAATTCCCCCCCCACTCCATCCGGACTCACCTGCGGGGCGACGGAGGGGCGGCCGAGCCCCCCGAGCCCGCCCGGCCCCCGCTGCGGCCCCGCCGCCGCCGCCGCCTCTGCG
>JAWWLV010000179.1:7852095-7862482 GCA_035041135.1 Platyrinchus mystaceus
AAAAAAAAAAAAAAAAAAAAAAAAAAAAAAAAAAAAAAAAAAAAAAAACAAAAAACGGGGACCCTCCGCACGAGTTACACGCGTCTCCCTACGCACTGCCATGCATTTGTGATCTGTTGTGTCGCACCTCCACCCGCCAGGCCTGCGTTGCCCTCAGGTGGTCGCGCGTCGCTTTTCTGAGGCGCTGAGGTTTAACAGCCGTCACCGAACGCGCTGCGTCCCTTTGAAAAGGAGCCGGTGCAGCAGAAGGGGGATATTCTTGTTTAAAGCACGATGACATATATTAGAAAAACAAATTGAAAGTTTTGGGCCTGACGTGCTTCACTTCTTTTAGACCTGGGAGAGAAATTTATCTGTTTATTGTTGAGACCTGGACGCCAAGAATGCAAAATCCACAAAGACACGTATTGCATGAACCAGAGATTCCCTATCTGGGAAAAAGATTACAGGAAGAATGATAATAAAAACACTGAAAACGTGGACTAATTAGCATGAGAAGCAAGAAACCAATAACTGATAGAAGATAGAATACTAATTAATAAAGAGAACTATGAGACTTGTAACCCACTGAACTAATTCCTATGTTTGCTGAAATGCGTAAATAATTAAAAGTTTTGATAAGTGATGTACATGTTTTGTGGAGTGATCCCCATGTACCTCAACACTGAATAAAGCAATGTCAACTTTCTATATTCCATCTGAATGTGTCTTTTATCCCAAACAGTAAGTATTCCTTTGTGAAGTGAGCTAAGACTGCATGATATATAACAGAGAAGTTAATTGGAATCTGATTGTTATAAGGGTTAGGGACCTGAAACTTCCCCATTTTCTAAGTGCCTCTGTCTCAAGCAGGTTCAGCTGTAATTATTTTAGCAAGGTACAGAGAGAGAAAACAGTTCCATCAGAAGCAAAACATTACAAGTTATGAAGAACAAAAATGTAACCCAAGGAAAAATAAAAAATGACCCTCCAAGACAATTAAAAAATGAGATAAAGGTAATTCAGGGCAACAACACTGATTAAGGGACTGAAGCATTTCTTATGAGGAAAGGCTGAGGGAGTTGGGGCTGTTCAGCTTCAAGAGATGACTGAGAGGGAACCTCATCAATGTGTATAAATATCATTAGGGAAAAGTGAATGACTGAAAAAATTCCTGTAGAGAGACCCAGTTTCATTCAGTTGTGGTCTTAAAGTACCTCTTAGTAAAGGTAAAGGTGCACAGCATCCCAAAAACTCACAACTGGCCTGTGCTGACCACGGAGAGAGGCTGAGATACAAAAGAGATAAACCTTGGAGAACACATGAACAATGCCAAAGTCTCCAGTAAAATTCCACCACCTCATTAAATTGCAGTGTATAATGTGAATATATATATATATATATAAAGTCAAAACACTTTCATACTAGAAAAACTGATTGCTGTATAGTTAGGAGAGCAATTTTCATAACAATAGTTTTACTGATCTAGCTCTCAGGAAGAGGAATGGATTGAAAATCCTTTCTATAAGCAGAAAAAAGAAAACCACCTCCATCTTTCTATGGGGTAGAACATACAAGTACAAAAGGAAGCTGTACATCATATCTGACAGCAGCAGCTTTTGTATTTTGCCTTCTGTAATCTTTTAGATAGTCATTTTATCTGTGCAAACTGCAGCTTTCCAGCAGTATCTGGCACTGGATTCTGGGCTACAGCCCCATCATTCCCCAGACAACCATCACTTTGTCCTATCAACCTCAGAACAGAGAATAAACCTTAATTTACAGGAGCCTGCAACATTAACATGACGGGGAGCAGAAAGGAAGAAACACATCAGACTTTAAAGGTAATTAGATTTCAAGATGTGTTTGTCATTTTAATCATTTTAATCTTTCCTAGTGCAACACTGCAGACTCTTCATTTTTTTTGCGATGCAACCTAAATGATTATACTGAGCTGTGAGTGTTTTCACTCAAGCCTGGACAACTTAGTGACATGTCAGCTGACAATGATGGATGTCTGAAATTCTCTGGAAGACATTTGCATCTCTGGAAATAGTAGTCTGAGCATGGAATGAACTCCAGCACTGCAGGCTTGCATGCAGAGCCCTTCTTGGAGAATCACCTGGAGAATAAGGCTTCTGTGGGATATAAATGGGGGAATAAACACCTTGTTGCACTGCTGGGCTAGTGAGTGATTAAAAAATATTGTGCACTTTAATGAAACCCAAAGGAAATTTGGATTCTTAAAAACAATGGAAAATTTTAAGCCAATATTCTCATTACTGCACTGTGCTCCTCGCACACCTAGCAGAGCATAAGGCAGACAGTCATGTTTGCATCAATTCCTTGCTCCAATAAATTTCATTCACAGCAGCCTCATAAACAAATTCCAAAGTGAATTTGACCACAGCATCCATCTATTCAACCTGTAACCTTTGTCATTTCATCCCCATCCTGCAGTACCTTCATAGCACCATCTTTTTCAAAAGCTGCCCCAAAGCAGCATCTCTGAATAGCTGAAATAGGAAAAAAATGAGAGTGCAGGTGCTCCACTCTCATCTTTAGCTACCAAAATGGTCTAAGTGGCTGCTTAAAATTGTATGAGCATCAAGCCAACCCTGTGCAGTAAGGAAGTGTTATTCCTGAACAACAGTAGTGTGCCATGAGTAACTCAGAGCAGGGCTGGGATCTGGATTTGGGAGCATCTAAATCAATGCAAGACTCCTAAACACTTAAATAGAACCAACATTGTATCACATGCAGAGATTCTCTTAATCAGGAGGGGAACTTTGCTCCAAATACTTTTCTTTTTTATTATTCATTCCATTTATGAGAGAGAGAAAGCAAAAGCGTTTTTAAGGAAGGCCCTTTTCTGGGCTCCAGAACAGATTTTCCTATGCACTAAGTTGTCATACTGTAGCAATCAACACAGAATATAAACCCATAAAGATAATATCATCTGCAGGTCTTGATTTTATCCCATTATATAAATTATTCTTGGGAAGATGGGAGTAGAAATGACAAGGTACTTCTTTTGAGAATACCACAGCTTAATGCAGAATGGTGTTAGCAGTGCCCTAATTAGTGCAGTATTGACATTGTGTCGAGTCAGAAAGTGCTTGTTTCTGCCTGAACAGAACATGGGGATCTTGCAGACAAAACATCTCTTGGATGTTTAGGCACAGCCAAACTCCCTTGCTATGAAGCCAACCCTGGAACTGACTGTATTTAAGCAGCGAGATCCAAGCCCCTCAGAGACACATTAAGCTCTCTTCCAGCTGGAGGAACACCACAGTTATTAAATGCATTTAATATTTATACAACAGCAGTATACAGATGCCCCAGTTAATGCAACAGCGAGTTACTTAATGTGCAGTTCTCTACTGGAACTATTTTATTATTGTAGCAGTTCCTCTTCCTTTTTACAAAATAAAGCTGCTCACTGGTCAGCCTCCTCTTTTCTTTCACTCCAAAAAGCAGTGGGAGGAAATTGCTTGCTCTGCCTGTCTGCTTTCCTCCATGCATCTGCTCCTTTTCACAACTTCCTGCATCCTGAAATAACATGGAGACATCCCACCTCGTCTTTGATGAGGGATGGTAAAACCAGAGTAGGACTTCACACAGGATGAAACCAAATTCCTATCAACCAGGTATATCAGCCCCACATTCCTAACAGTACCATGAAAATTCCAAGCTCTCCATGCCCAAGTTCAAGTCAATGACAGCTGGTTACAACCATGCAGAAGGCAGAAAGCAGGATGAGGGCTTGAGGGAGAAATTAATGATGAAGACAGGTCACAAGAAGAATTTCTGCTGCTGCTACCCCTTCCATTTGTTACCTCCTTCTTCTTGTTCCTGTGTAACCTGTGACCCCAAAAAACCAGGGACTACTGGTTATGACAGCAGTGAATTAAGAAGTAGATGCAGGGATCATCTAATCATCTTCTGATTATTAGGATTTCATGATTAGAGGGCCATTAGTATATAAATGATGTGTATTGGCATAAAAAGCACACTCAGAGGTTAACAGCTAAGGCTGAGTCATGCCACTAATTCAGAACAGAGCAAACCATTTAGATAGTTATAAAATGAAACCAAAACAACCCAGACAACAATGGCAAGTTACCCAGCACTCACTGCGGAGGGCAACAGACACCTTTGCACAGTGATACAGATCACCCTGAATTTATCTTGCATTATCTTGTGTCTATCCAGCACCTGCACTTCCCACTAAGGATGGCCTAAAGTTAGGAGTCCCTGGGGTTCAAGTTCCATTTTGTGACACCCACCCCAAAGTCTGTGAATAACCCCAGGCACCAGGATGTGCTAGGGGCTCACCAGTTGGCAGAAGAGGACTTGGGAGTCCTGCTGCTCCTTCACTAGACTGTCTTACCATCACAAAATGGAATTTTAAATCAAATTCCAGTATTTCATCTAAGATTTTAATGGCTCTGGTCACCAGTCTTTGAGGACTGGCCATGAAATCTGGACATGACACAGCAGCAGTGGGAAAAGTGCCAAAATTCAAGGAGCATCGCTGTTCCACAGTCTGCAGGAGAGCTCATCAGGCAGCCCACCGCAGGGTCAGAAAAGGCAAACCTAACAGGAATTAAACAATGTTGTTCATCTAAACAAAAAAATGGCCTTCTACTTCTCAAAACTGCTTCTAGAAAAGGAAGGAGAAATATGATAAATTAGATACAAAAAGTGTTCAAGGCTATAAACAAAATATTAAAAATGATTGTTTGAACTATTATCAGACAAAATACAGAGCTACTGGTTGCACTTATTAAAAAAGCAGAATATTTTATATATGCAGACCATACAACAATAAAACAAGTTTAAAAGTGCCACCGAGAGAGATGTTGACAATACAGGCAGAGAAAAAATGCTGCAATCAAGATGATTTAAGCATATTTATCAGCTTGTCCAACAAAAGACACCAATCTGCTACAAACCTTCCCCCCTTTACATTGAGTCAGTGCTTTAATACTTTTTCACCTAAGATGAGCCTGAGTTTGGTCACTGTGCAAAAATTCCTGTCTTCTAGTGTCTGTTTTTGTTAATCAGGTGGGAAATAAGAAGGAAGGAGAAAAGTCTACTTGCAACTTGCTGAGAGTCTCTGGATGGGAAGTCTGGATGCACCTCATGTGGAAATGACTGGAGTTGTATCCAGCTGTAAATACCAGGCTGATAAATCACCACACGCTCACTCCACATGTTCTTTTTTGACATTTTTATTAATCAAAGACAGGATGACTTCCATATTTGGAGTGATAGGACAGATCCCAGGATACTTTCACAGCTATGATAAGCTTAACTAAAAGACACATCGCAGAGCACACCACAGACATGGAGCAACGCCCTTGTCCTGACTGGGTGAACTGGCATCACTGCACCCTGCAGAGGGTCTTCAGGAAGAGGATATTCCATTGGCAATGGGCCACAACTCTGGGAAGGACATACCAACAGCTCCAGAAGAGGAAAAGGAGACTTTGACACTGTACCTGACCAAGAGGGTCCCCAGGTACTGGAGACATACCAAAGGTCTGTGTCCACCACGGAGTATTTCCAGCTCCAGATCTCTTACACATCCAAACTGAGCAGCTTTTTTTCATGCTATATAAATACACTTATACTGTGCATTGGCATTTATAGAGTTGCATAAAAGTCAAAAAAATAAAGTTCTGCAAGATTTTAATACTCTTAGGTGGAAGCTTGAAAGATTAAGTTTACATGTCACTGTTTTCAACAAAACCCAACTAGGTGGGAAAGTAAACTAGATGTGCCATTTCAATTCTTTAGCATTTTATGATCAATTTTCAGTATACCAATAAATACTCAGTGCAAAGCACGTGCTCAGTTAAAATCCTAGGCATGGATAATGTATGAGGAAAATAAAAAAAGAAGTCAGCACATGTTGTCTGCATGCTCACAGATATATATGAAAAAAAAAAAAGGCAAAAGTGTTCCTCACTTACAGCATTATTTTGGTTTTGGCTTAAGAAATGTAAATGCTTTCTCCCAAAAATAACAGTACTTGACAAGGTTATATCATTGGCTTGTAAAGAAAAAAAAAAGTTACAGTGATGGAAACAAAGAATCGTCTACATCACTTTAAACCGAATATTTTCATCCTCAGAAGCCTGCAGCAAGGTTATACTTATGAGTCAACACTTCTTGTGGTGAGGGCAAATCCAAAGAAAAACAAACCAAACCCCACAGAAATGCCACCCAATAATTACAGTTTATGGGACAGTAAAAATATGATGGTTTCCAGCAGAAAAACTGTGGTATTCTTTCTCTTTCACATCACCCACTGGAGTTTGCCCGAATTCTCTACATGGTAACACTACTTCCTAATAAGTTCTCTTTCCCATGAATATGGGGACAGATCAAAACACCTCAGTAACTGGTAACAGCACATATCTCCTTCCCTTGAGTGGAGACAGTGATTTAACAGATAAAACCTCAGGAAACAGAATTTAGAATGGAAAGGTAATGTTTCTGCCCACGGATAGGAACTGAAAATGTGAGAAGTACAATATAGAAAAGAGTTAATGGTTTTGTGTAATTTCAGCTTGGAAGTACAGCATAGAAATCAGGATTATTACAGGAGCATCCATAACATGGCCATTACAGAGGCAACACTGAAGGCTGCTTTGTTAACCCCAGTAATGGCCCCCTCATTGCACAGGTCGTGTTGGCAGCAGAAGAATTCAAAATTATCCAGCTGGAAGAATTCAGCAATTTCATTCATGTTGCACTGGGATGCCTTCCAGCAGGAGAAAGTTCTCAATGTACCTATGAAAAAAAAAATAAATTAAACAGATTAAGAGCATATTGACAGTAATACCACTGTTGGTACAAAGAGAGAAGCACTGCCTGGTGCTGGAAGCACAAAACAGTGGAGAAAATGCAAAGCTCGATATGTGACACGGTGTAAACACAGCAACTGGGTGGAGGTCTTGTGGTTTGTGTTGCCATGGCTTCAGGGATGAATGAGGAGTGAGGCAGAAGCTGTGCAGCCTCACTTGCACCTGATACCCACAAATGTTTTGTCCACCTCCTACCAAGAAATAACCCTTACAACGTGCCCACGACGACAGGGAAGGTTTGACCACACTCCCACCCACAGCACTTTGCACAACAGTGGTTAATAAGGTGTAAAACGCACAGAAAATAACTGGGGGATGAGACATGAAATTGCAGGGACTGGGGGGTGGGTTTGTCCTCCTCACCCTCCCCACAAGGGACACCTTTTGGTAAGTCTTGCACCCTCGGCTATGCTGAGTGGTGATCTGGGATATTAAGCTTGTGATTGCAATGGTTTTTAGTGCTCCATGGAGCTACTCTGCAGTTCCTGTATTTATCACCAGTTTCTGCATTTATCACCAACAATCCAAGAGAAATGCAGATGTGGGACTCAATCAATTGTGCTTTTAAATCTCCCCAGGGATGGTGACTCCACCACTGCCCTGGGAAGCCTGTGGCAGGGCTGGGCAGCCCTTTCAGGGAAGAATAGGCAGAACACAGAGCTTGAAGAGCACACAAGGGTGGTCAAACATTGGCAGAGGTTGTCCAGAGGGGTGGTGGATGCTCCTTCCATGGAAACATTCAAGACCAGGTTGGACAGAGCTTTGATCAACCTGATCTAGTTGAGAATGTCCTTACTCATTGCAGGGGGGTGGGACTAGATGATCTTTAAATGTCCCTTCCAACCCAAACCACTCTGTGATTCTATGAGGAGTCCTTCGCCCTCAGAAAAAGAGAATTTATTTTAGTAGTGACAATTTATAAACAACAGAGTCTTCATCTGCAGGTGTATTTTGTGGGCTGCACATTCTTTATCTGTTTTAAAAGCACAATAAATTCAGGGCAAAGGGTTTGTATTTTAAAGTCAGCTCTGTCTCCTATTTTTTTCCAGCTCCCTTGGGTGAGTTTTTGTTTGTTTGTTTGTTTGTTAAATCTGGATATACAGACATCTGTATATATGCTTGTAGAACTATAAATCAACTGCCTAACTCATCATTACATTTTCAGTTGCTTGGATATAAGCATGACCTTCAAAAGAATTTGCAACCTTGCTTTGAGTGAGGCTTAGAAATGCATACTAAGGCCAGATTAGAGATGCATAGGTGATGAAAACTGATACAAGTTGTGTTTATTTTAGATCTGTGGGACACCATACATACCAAATTTCAACTGCAAGCAAGTATCTTCATTCACTAAGCAAGTGCTGTTGGACCTGCACAAGGAAGGGCTGTTATCGCAGTGGTAACATCTTAAGGTAGAACCTAAGACAGACAACAAGGGTTTATCTTTACTGAATAATCAAGTACTGAGACAGCAGCAGCATTAAAAACAAACAAACAAAAAGAATCACTGTCTGCAACTAACTGTAACAAAACACATGCCTGGTTATTAAACTCAAGCTAAAATTATGAAACTCAAGACTTCAGCTAAAATGGAGCTTATGTCAGTTGTACAAATCGAGACTGGCAATTCTAAAAGGCAGATTTTGAAGCATGTACTCATGTCATTTTTAAAAGCACCATTATATGCCTGCAGAACAAGGTATTACATTTTTGCTTCTTTTATCTGCTCTTAAAAGATTGCCTTTTCCAGGCAGGAAAGGACAGGCAATGACAATTTCAGCAGAATTTTATTCTATCCCTATTTTATCTCACATCTCTCTCTCATACTACAAACTAGTTTCCAATTCACAGAACAGAAACCCAGTCTTCCAGCAGCAAACCACCACAGTCTGTTGCTGTTTTAAGCAGCATCACATCCTGCACCCAATTCCCTCTTCTGGCCCAAGACAATCCGAAACTAAGACAGAAACGAAGCCCTGCTTCGAAGGTCACTGTCATTCCCCAAAGTGGTATGAAATAATCCAGGCTATTTTTCCTTCTCTGGCATTTTTGCCATGACTTTCTCAGCCCCTGTCACAACATTACACAGGAAGGTCCCTCCCTTCTACTCACCAAAACTGCAAAAAGCAACCAGAACAATGCAGGTGGTTAACAGGATGAAGTTCATCTTGGTCATGCTTCCTCCCTAGTTTGAAGGCATAAAGACATGTTACATGTTAATTATATTTAAAAGCCACGTGGAACTAGCAAAATCCCCAGTGAGGAATCCAGGCTTTGAGACTTCAGTATGGAACTGAAAGGACTGGCCAGGAGAAACAGGAGGAGACCAGAGGGAAAAATAAGTGCACTTTCCAAGAGAGGATTTTTATTCTGAGAAAAAGATTTTTATTCTGAGAATTGATATTTGAGCCCTGACAGGCTCAGATGGGTCTCATTTCTCCTTTCTGATTAAACCATTCAACAGGTCTCCCTATTCCTCACAGCTACAAATGCACCTAACAACAACAACAAAAAAAAAGGCCATTTATGTCTCAAATGCTTTTTCTTTTGCAGCAATTCCCCAGTAACCCTGGAGCCAGACTGTGCTTCTTTCTTCTCTCTCATGGTGTTGCAAGAGGTTTGGCTGCTCTAAAGGAATTTTTGCCTGTCCTCTCCCAAAATTTCTCCCTCTCCCTGAGGGACTGACACATTCAATAACCCACCGAGTGCCTGCAGCAATGGCTCAGGTCTCCATGACTGCTGCAATCCATGGGAGATGGAGCTGGGAAGGGCAGGATTTCGTCTGAACACAGACAGCTCCAAAGCAGGAGTTATTAGACAGATTTCTGCACAGAGTCTGAACTGCAGTCACAGCTCCCACTAAAAAATCTCTGCTATTGCAGAGTAGGATATTCAGAGGAGGCATCAAGCAGGCACAGAGGGGAGAGGGGGACCATACTTGTGCTAGGAGGGCATGATTTTATGTTTGTCTTCAAAGCCCAAGCAGGACTGAAAGTCCTGAAATATTAAAGGTATTCAGAAAACAAGTTTTACACATGATAAAATCATCACATCACTTCTCTTGACCCTGTTAATTCTGCTTGAAGCTATTTCTACATGCAGCTATAACCATGCTAGGCTGGAGTTTTTTTCTCCCAGAAGACTGAAAAGATGGTTTCATAGCAAAACAATGTTTAAATGCTTCTCAACCCTTTTTAATTTTTCTACTGACAAAAAGAAAAAAAATCCCATCCAACTGATTCAAAGAAATCCTTAAACAATATGTAAAGCACACTTTTATTACAGCCAGGGAGACGCAGGGGGTTTTGCCCCCCCCCCCCATGCGTTCCACCGAGAAAAGAAACACAACAGCTTTTTATACATTTGAAGGAGTTTCAAAATTATCTATCATGTACGCTGTTTCTGAAGTCTGCCTTATCTAGATATTTGGTTGCCTAACTCCTATTCTTATTGCTATAGAGTAGTTACATAAAGTTTTATCATTTCAAACAGCTTAGGTTTCCCCCACCCCTCTTTTGTCTCCCTTGCGA
>JAWWLV010000179.1:7862740-7882044 GCA_035041135.1 Platyrinchus mystaceus
CTATAGAGTAGTTACATAAAGTTTTATCATTTCAAACAGCTTAGGTTTCCCCCACCCCTCTTTTGTCTCCCTTGCGATGCTACTTGCTAGAAGTCTTTCCCGCTTTCCCTGACAGTCTCTTTTGTTTACGTAATCTACCTTTATCTTAACTGCCCGCAATTTGGGCAGCAACCTTCTTTCAAGCAGTTACAATTTTGCAAAGTCACACTAACATAGCTAAATTTTCTAACATAGCTAAATTTTTATTTTATCTTGCCTTTATTTCACAACAACAACAAAAAATCTGTCTCCATCAAAATAAAAAAAAAAATCCAACAAAAAAAATTCCCACTACCTTTTTTTTCCTGTCCGTATGACCCACTGCAGAGCAGGAAAACTATGAAAAACATAACCATAATGTGCAAGATGAGTTGATTTTTCTGGGGTAAACAACTTTGCAAAAGAAGCCTTTCAAGGCCACAGACTCATCCCACAGTGACGTGAATCTGCAGAAGGGCTGTTGGTCTGGTGGTTACAGCAAGAGCCGTTCTGGACAGCAAACAGAACCTCCCTGAGAATCTCTCCATCTTTCAGGAGTCCTCAGTCACCCAATGTGTCAGCACAGGAAAACAGTCTCGCCTTTTAGCAAAACCAAGTCATGACCAGAATAAATATAAGGCAAATGAATAAAAATCATCAGGGCCAGTAGTAATTCAACCAGTCTGTTTCTGGTAAATGAGTAATTGTTTCTGTACTCCAGAATGACAGAGAGGTAACAGGAAAATTTTAGCTTAAAAAAATAAAATAATATATAGAGACAGCAATTCACATCATGGCTTAACAGAAATAAAGCCAAAAACATTTCCTAGACTGAATTTTCTAAATTGCTGTTTTAACCCAAGTATTCAACCCACCTCAATGACAAGAAACAACAACTGCAAGGAAAGGCTCGGTGCCTGTTGTGAAACAGAATTTCTCTGCAGTCCCACCAGGGAGAGGGCAGGCGGACAAACCTGCTGCCACTGCCATCGTAAATCACAATTTATGACAGAAAGGGGCAAGAAAAGGGGAACAGCACCACGAGCCCCATCCCTGCAGGGACTAGGGATCAGGATCGCAAACCCCATCCCTGCAGGACGTCCAGGGGACAAGGACCACAAGCCCCATCCTTGCAGGGACCAGAGAAGGGGAACAGGGCCACGAACCCCATCCCTGCAGGGGACCGGGGAAGAGAGGGACAGGACCAGGAGTCCCATCCCTGCGGGCACCAGGGAATGGGGTAAACAGCACCACAAGCCCCATTCCTGCAGGGACCAGAGAACAGGACCACGAACCCCATCCCTGTGGGGACCGGAGAATGGGAGAACGGGACCACAAACCCCATCCCTATGGGGACCGGAGAACGGGACCACAAACCCCATCCCTATGGGGACCGGAGAACGGGACCACAAACCCCATCCCTGTGGGGACCAGGGAACAGGACCAGAAAACCCCATCCCTATGGGGACCAGGGAGCAGCATCACAAACCCCATCTCTGCGGGGACCGGGAAACAGCACCACAAGCCCCATGGCTGCGGGGAGCAGCTCGCTGCGCAGTTGCCCAGGTCACCCGTTCCCGTGTCCAGACGCCCCTGGCTCCCTTCCCTGGCTCCCCGGGGGTGCCCCGCGTTAGCGCAGTGCGGTGCGGCCGCTCCGCCGCCGTGACTCAGGACAGCCCCGGGCACGGGCAAAGCCCAACCCGCGTACAAACAGCGTAAACGCACTTTGCCGAGCCAAACCTCGGCAGTTCCCGGGAAAAGCCTTCCCTTCCCCCCCCACTCCCCTCACTCCTCTCCCCACACCGCTGCCGCTCACCTTGCCCGTGCCCCTGCGGCCGCTCGCTCTGAGCGGAGCGGGGGCTGCGGCGCTGCCCGGCCCGGCTGTGCCACCCCCGGGGCGGGGCGGAGCGCCGGGTTCCCGGTGACGGGGCGCCAAGGGCGGGAGAAGCGATCCCAAGGGCCCGGGAACGGGAGGTGCTTGCGCAGTCGCTGCGAACACAGGCCGGGAAGGGTTCTTAAGGAAGGCGGTGCCGCCCTCGGGCGCGTTCTTCCCTGTCATGCGTTGCTACCTCTGGTCAAGCCCTGGAAAGGGTTGGGTTGGAAGGGACCTTAAGGTTCATCTCTTTCCAACCCCGACACCTTCCCCTAGTCCAGGTTGCTCCAAGACCCGTTCAACCTGTCCCAGAATATTTCCAAGGAATGGGGCAGCCACAGCTTCTCTGGGCAACCTGTGCCAGGGCCTCACCACCCTCTCAGCCAAGAATTTCTCCCCAATATCCTGTCTAAACCCTCCCTCGGGGAATGGGAACCCATTTCCCCTTGTCCTGTCACTCAATGCCCTTGCCCAAAGTCCCTCTCCAGCTCCCTTGGTGCCCCTTTGGGCGCTGGAAGGTGCTCTAAGGTCTCCCCAGGGCCCTATGGTGGGAATTAATAGATTAGGGAAAACAAGACTTTTAGAACACACAAAGGAACAAACCAGGAATGGAAACTGGCAGTTTCCTCCAGAGGCAGCTGAATATAGAGCTAAACATTCACAACCTAGAAAAACACTGAAGAAGAGCAACAGAAATGTAGTTGAGGACACCAAAATGGGGGTTTTGTCACATTAGGAGACTTAGATCAATGCTATTTAGAAAAAGAAAAGTTGAGTGCCGACTAGAGCACAATATTAAACACGTGTAACTACCAGCTGTATTTTAAAAGGAATCTTGGATTTATTTTTGTTACTACACCAAAACTTCCAATTTATTTGCTGTGCCTAAAGCAAACCCCAAATCACTCAGAAGTTATATTAGATTCTGTTGATGTGGTAAGATGATTATCAGTCACCTGAGCATACAATCTTATAAATGTCTAAAAGATTTTACCTCTGTTTAAGTCATAAATAAAAGCAAAATTATATAAGGGTAAGATACTTGTGGGTTATTGGATGCAATTTATTAAATGAGAATCCACCCAATTAATACTTGATAGGAAAAAATCCCTTATTAATTCAGTTAAATGAGGAACTGGGAACAAGGAACTTCAGCCAAAGCTGAACATTTACCTGTTTTTCCTTCCCAGAATCTGTCACCAGTTCCTGTATCATCACAGATAAACAGTATTTCCAACTCCAGCTGAATTTTTCATCTTATATTCTTTGCATAAACTCTGAGGGATTAAACAATGTCAGGAAAAACTAAAACCAGCTCTGGAATAACTTGCACAGCAACTTTTGGTTGTTTTTTTTTTTTAGACTATCCAGCACAACACTTGTTCTTCTCTCATGTGATGGAGTCATAGCAAGGAAATCATGGCCAAAGGTCCTCTCCATTAAATCATTAAACCAGCAAAATCCCACAAAAATGCTGAAGGAATCTTACAGTTATAAAGAGACTGTCAGTGTAGGGCTCCTCTATGGACAGAAAAAGGATGAGATTAGTTTCATATCTGTGTTGGATGTGCCAGGGTTAATAGGGCTGATTTTACCTTGCCAGGTGAAGCCTTAACCAAACACCAGTATCAGTGAGATCTGAGCCAGGAGAAGGTGGCAGAACTTCAGGCTGGACCTGCAGGATTGTGGCCAAAGGAAGGGAAGGACATCCCTGTGTTGAGTGTTATAATCTGATTACAGATCTTGGATTACAGCGACCACAGGAAGAATTTGGCAGGTGGGTGTTAAACCTGCCCAAAACCTGCAGGATCTCAATCAATTCTCTCCTGCTGCTCAGTGAAGATTCTGACAGCCCAGCAGCGCTGAGGAAAATCACCAACTCCTTGTTTACCCCAAGGGTCTTGGCTGCTGTTTTTCACTTCACATTGATCCTGGGATTCTGTGATTCACACCTCCCTGGCATTGCCTTCAGTTTTGGGTGGGGTGGGAAGAGCCACTGCCTTCAGCCCCACCTCAAATGCACATCCTGAAGAGCTACAACACTTTTGGCAGCTCCGGGCGAATCCGCCCTCTGCTAAAATAGCTGCCTGGAGCAAAGAAATAACCTTCTCCCTGTCACAAACACGAACTGTTTGGGGCACTAACAGCAACCTGTCACTTCTCTGCTTCCCTCCTCACTCCACCGATGCTCCTGGCCACCAGCAGAGGCCTCACACCCCAGCACTGCAGCTGAGAGAACAGCACTGTCCTGTATCGTGACTTCTCCCACAGACAGCTCATCTTTTATGACCCAAGGGGAACCACTCCCTAAAAAAAAAAAAAAAAAGAGTGAAATTGCCAAGGGTTGGCAGCGTTTGTGAAGAGCCCCATGCCCTTCAGCTGATTCCACTGAACTAGAACATACAGATCCTGGTAGGAATCCTCCCCAGGAAAGGCCTCCAACCATGAGGGTTATCTTGCCCTTAAAAAGACACAACAGACCGACAGCCCTGGAGAAAGTTATAGTCCCACTAAAACCTTTTTTCTCCGATCCTTAATGAAATTTCTGTGAAAAGGCATTAGACCACAAACACCCCATCTTCCCCTCCCAGGTAATAATGGCAACGAACGTTTAGAGCAATTCTCACTCCTGTGAGGAACAACAGGAGTTGCTTTTGCCTCTCCAGATGTTTCACCTGAATGCCTGTTGTAGGAATCATATCAATATCTACCTTGTGGAAGTGCTGTGTGGCACTTCAGAAAGCTGAGCACATGGAGAATCCAATACCTGGACTCGCAAAAAAAAGCTGCAATTAGTCAATAATGGAAACTTTGAGCTGGAACCACAGTATTTTTTTTCCCCTCACAGTAGGTACTAATTCTGCCTGTCAAAAAGAAATTACTCCAGCAGTGCTGTCACATAATCATTGCCCAAGTCTTGGCAAGAACAGTCTCATGTAGACCTTGAGAGCAAAGGAGGCAGTTAAATTGTTTCTTAATAACAACAGAAATAAACTGATAAAGCAAACAGATACTTCTTTAAATATAAAGTTTCTAGTCATCTAGTGTTCTGTCAGGCTCCCCTCTTTTTTTTTCTTTTCTTTTTTACTTATTTTTATTTTGCAGTTACAAAAATCTAGAGGATTTAGGGAAATATACTTAACATAAATTGGCCACCTATGACAACAGCAAACATTGTATAAAGAAAAAAAACTCAAAATGTATTTACAAATCCATCCTTTGTAGTCATTGAGAAGTTTCTTGGTTAACAAGTGGCAGATTTATGCATGGACACTACATTCCCAGAGGCATTATCCAACCAGAGTCACTTAGCATTAAATTAAGCTGACAAACAGATTGTCTAAAAATAAGGCCAGTTTCACTCCTAATTTATGCACCAGAATTTTCTGCTATTCCTATGTTGATTTAAAAAAAAATAGCGTAAGAGCACCTAAACTCACCCAAATGGGATATACAGACCAAACTTCAAGTTTCATTCTTAGTTATTCAGAGCAGAAACTCATGAGAAAGGACAATAGGATACAAGTTTTTTGCCATCTTGTCTATTGCTGATTTTAAATGCTGATTTTAAATGCTAATTTTAAATGCTTGTACAAAAACAAACCCCCCATACCCTATTTGCAGTATGATCATAAATAGGCAATAGTTTAAAAAAGTAAGATATGATTACCTTGGACTATCAAGCTGTTTCACATTTCAGAAGAAAGTGGACAAAGCCCAAACACCTTTCTCTTCCTTTCCCTCCCTCTGTTCCCTCCCTCCACTCCCATTTCCAAACCAGGGGAAAAAAAGTTATACTCCAATGGATCTTGGAACAGGCACCAACATTCATGCTAGTTGCCCTGATGTGCAACAGAGAGTTCATTTACAAGAGTCAGAAATATTCTTATGCACCAGCCCCAAAGACTTCAGCTCCAGAAGCTTTCCAGAAACAGTTTGTTTGGGAAAAATCCCATCAGGTACGATGTGGGCAGTGCCCAGAGTGTCAGGAATGTCCAACACCCTGGGTCAGTCTTCAGTGTCATCAGTGGCTGTGGAATCTTCATCTTCATCCACTGCAGGCTCATTAGGATGTGTTTCCTAATACAAAACACACCCATGGTTTAATTAAAACCTCCTCTTCCAGTTATAAGAAAGCACCAACAACTGCCTAGAAAAATCTGATCTGCATTATCACATCAATGAACTGAAGCAGACACTGTGATCCATGTCCTAAAAACAGCTCCTTACAATTACTAAGTTTAATTTGCAAAAGAGATCATTTTACCAAGTTACTTGACCTTTACCTCAGTAAATCTCCATTAGGTTTCATCATTCCATACCTACCACTATGTAAACCCCAATTCAGTATCTCAGCTCTACTCATTTTCTTGGTGGCTTGTTGCCTTTTATTTATTTTAAAAACAAAAGGATCATTGCTACCTTTAAAACAGAGATAGAGCAACGGAGAAAAGCAAATTATTTTTACAGTCAGCTGAAGGGAAGGAGGTTTCAGCTCCCAAAACTATTAACATGAGTTAAGAGATGTCATTTTCTGTTAGAAGCACGACATCTGCTGGCACCTCCTGTAAGAGCCACTGGGAACAGGTGCCTCAAATCCTGGGATAAATCTGAGAAAGTCCACAATGCCTACCCTGAGGAAAGACTCAGTGCTTGCACAAAAACTAGGGATAAAATACATCAAAGATTCTTCTCTAAATGTGCCAAAGAAAAGGGAGAAATGCTACAATCAGCTTGCAATCTCCAAACTAAAATTACATTATAATTAACAGCAAGTGAAGCATCTTGGTGATTTGCAAAGTCCCTTTATGAAATGCACTTTCAGCAAGAAATAATGAACATCACACAGACTGTACAGCCTTTAAACTGCCATTAACTGGAACTTATCTGAAAAAAGCTCATCTAAAACAGATGAGTGTGGTCCTACAGACCACACTTCCAAGATCCTTTCAAGAAAGAACCTTTTAAAGAACTCTGAAACCCAAACAGCTCCTGCAAAATTTTGTTTGTAGGCAAAATATCTGAAATATCATTCATGGTCTGTCTGGAGCTATTCTGAAAACTGCATCTCCACTTACCATTCATGCTGTAGACACCTTGAATGTTGGACACACCATATGAAATCTGGGAATTGTGACATTAAAGAATCTGTCCTTGTAGTAGAGGCAATGGAAGGTGTAATAGCCCTCCATGTATCCAGATGTTGTGGAAAACGTAGTACAGCTGGTGTATTCATAGACTCTCCCTGGACTGATAATTGGAAACTCCCCTGTTGGTAAAATATGAAATCCAAATGGTAAGGACTGAAGTAGAACTACAATTTAGCAGTTTGCTAAAGCACTTCCACTCCACAGCATATTCAGGCAGCTCATTTTATATTCCAGGGGATGCATAAATTACTTTCAGCAATTACTGATGTTCAAAAAAAACCAAACTTGTCTGAAGAGTAGTTAAGTAGCCGGATATTCAGATATCCCTTACAAAACAACTTTAAAGCCAAAACAGATGTATGCATATCTTTTTCTCTCAAACAACAAAATGATTTTGATACAAACCATAAAACTACTACCCTGACCAACAGCTAATAACAGAATTTTCATAGTAAGCACATTACTCTCTCTATTGGGTTAGGAAAAGCAATCTTGCACTTACCAACTACTCCAGGACCTTGGACTTCATCGACATCCCCTTTGGCATTTGTTATTTTCCAGTATCGACTGTCCAGCTGACAGGCCTTCTCAGGAAGAGCATCTTTGGACATTTCAATTCTAGAAGCCAAAGGACACAATGGTTACAAAACTACTTTCACACACTTCAGGAATTCTTTAAGTGCCCTTGGGATCTCAAAGTAGGCTGGGAAAAAAAAACCCACTAAGGGGTTACTAAAGTGACCTGACTCAGTTGGCTGGATCCATCTCCATGCCCTGCTTCACTCTCTGTTATTTACCACTTTCTAAATCACAAGAGCTGCTTGCAATTTCTTTCCCCTCCACCCCACTGTGCTTTTCCAATTACTACCTGACCAGGTAATGATTTAGTGCATTTTATATTAAAGTACAGCATGTTGGGTACATCCTATTCATTTTAGAACTGTTTTGAATGCTGGGCATAAATTTGCAACAACTGATGCTTTGGAGATTCCATAGATGTATCCAGTGTTAAAAGAAATAATATTTCATTTTTATTCAATTTTTACCTGATTCTGTAAGTGAAGAAATAATGTGGTGGATGTACAGAACTGAGCTCAGGTAGAAAAGAGGTGGACACAGACACAGTAATATCTTCTGTGGTAGCAACACATTCTTTATCATGCACATACCTACAGAGAGGAAAACATTAACTTTGCAAACAGCTCTGCACATTCGGTACAGAAAAACAGACATGGAAAGCAATTAGTTAATTACTACTAAGAACACTGTGATGCTAAGTTAAATGTAATTTTTAACCTTTCATTAAGCAGTAAAATAAAGGATGTATGTGTGCAGTGTCTTCATGATGTGTAATTCCTCATCACCTAAGAAGCTGTGCCTCTCTTTCTAACTCCATTAACACTTGTACTAAGTTAGGGGCATTGTTGGATCTGAAGTCAATGAAAACACACTTGTTTAATACGGTTGTGTCATTATGCTGTTCAAAAACAAAACCTAGAAACTCTAACAGCAAATTAATTTACAGATCAAGAACTTGGTTCTACAGCATCCCAGTTCGACAGAATTAAGGTTCTTGATTGTATTTAGAGGAAATTGCAAGTGCAAGAAGATTCACACACCAGATCAAGTCCTGTTTGTTACATATTCAACAGTGTCATTTTAAAGACCAACTTGCTGAACCAATTGGTTTTTCAGTAATTCAGAACAGTCCTGTAACAGCAACACACTCATGGCACACAGAATAAAAATCATGCTGTTCACTAAACTTCAGATCACTTATAATGGAAAATTCTGGTCCCATTAACGCAAAGTCATAAGCTCTGAAACTTCTGGTTAAAAAAATAAAGTTTCTTTAAGCATTCTGTTTTACAGCTTTATTTTCAGGGAGTTTCATGTGCTTTTTCCTCTCTCCACCATCAGCTTTTGTCTCAGATACCACAAACTACTTGGAAAGAGGTCAGAATTCTAGAAGCAGCATCAAAACCTTGCACTGAGGTTATAAATGCCAGTCACAATACCTGAAAATCTGGTCTCTTATGATGGGATAACCTCCAGTTACAACTTTGTTTACATAGGATGTAAACCACTCAAAGTAGGATGTACCTAAATGCCAAAGAAAAAGAGCATTCGTAAGGACAGGCAAATGTACCACTGAGCACATTACAGTAAATACCTCAAGGAAAAAGTTTAAAGCTTTGATTATTTTTATAACAAACTCTCAGACTTCCTTAGATGAGTCAGTCAATACTGCAGTTCATCCTACCAACAAGGATAATTTGGAGGAACCAACCAAGAATTAGGAGTTAGGAGTGCATACTCCAGAAATGACACAGCCAACAAAGACTCCCTTAACTATAATACTTTCACATTATTATCATGGTCTCATCATTTGGTTTCCATATGAAGTTTCTAAAAAACATGCCAGCAAGATGTAGAAATTCCTCTCCTTAAAAAGAGTGGTAAGTCATAGACACACTTCACATTCCTGCTACAACCCCAGAAGACTAAGGCTGTGTGTCATTCCAAAGAGCCTGGGATTTTCATACACTTGGAGCCATTGTCTGAGAACAGCTTCTCATCCACCCACAGCCATTCTTTTGGAACAGCTTGATTGCTAAGCAGACACTCAAGCTGTCACATTTAACTCTCAAACAAGAGTTTCACACACAGAATTTCTCAGCCATAAATCTTCCAAGCATTGCAATACAGAGCTCTATAGAAGAGTTCAACTGTTGATCATCAATATTTGTTATTCAAAACTGGATTTAAAATGAAATACTGAGAAATTATTATCCTTACCTTCACTGATGTGTTATCAAGTGCTCCCACTCCTGTCAGATTAAGGGTACTTACCACTTCTTCCTTTGAGCACGAGCTCTGTGTGCTGCCCTTTGCCCTTTTGGAAGTCTAAGGGACTCCATGTTTATTATCCTCCTTTCTACCACTAATCCACAAAAATGCAAACCTTGTGTAAAGTAACTCCAGATGGAGAAATTGGATCAATTTACCTGCCACCTTCAAGAAAAATGATGCTGTGTGTGAAGCTTCTCCTCCACCCTGTGGTAAGCCAAGATTAACCCTTCCAGCCAAGTGGAATACTTAGAAATAAGTTGGACCATCCCACAAGCAGCAACACCTAAAAAGGTTTCCTCAAATCGATGTGGCTGAGAGTTTGACTACCTTCTACCCAAGGCATAGCATTGCCCAGTGTGGCTTCTCACTGTAATAACAAATGTGCAAGGCTAAATTTTAGTATTGGTTTTGGTGACACTTGTTACACGTCTCCTCTGCCACTGAAAGGAATTAAATTTGACATAACCACAACTACCAGATTTTTTTCAACCTCTCACATGGTTGCAAAAACTACTGGGGAAAAATAAAAGAAATTAAAATCTTTCTGTCCACTTGGGTGTTGTATTTAATAAGTGCTGACATCACTCCATAATGGCTAACAGAGGTTTTGCTCACCCTGTTAGACAGGTTAGAAAGTGACTGATTTGTATAGAAGACACACAGAAGGACAAGTTTTAACAGAAAATTTTTTATCTCAAGTGTTACCTGTAATGAACATAACAATAGCAGATGGATTTCGAGCCATTTGGTCCTAAAAGGGAAAGTTTAAGGATGTATTAGAAAGAGAGCACTGGACTTACAAGGTTCAAATTCAACACCTGAAATATAACATAGGGAACACTTTCCCAATATTCACTAAACCTAAAATCTGGCTGCTTAATACAGCAGGGCTATCCACAGATGAACCAAAATAGAAGTGTTGGAGGAACCTTCCAAGTTCCCAAGCAGCACCAGAAGGTTAAAATACTTGGCATAATAAAAAGGAGGATCTTAACATTCTTCAAGTGACCCATTATCAAACAATCCCTAGAAATGTTACTGCTACCTGCTTTGAAAACAAACTCAACAGCAGGATGAAGATCCCTATCTTTTTTACAAGAACCATCCTTTACACATCCCACTTTCTTTTGAGGGGAATGGGTGGTGGAAGGGAAGCCACCAGGTCTTTTCTTCCTTACAGAAACAGGGAGTATAAATATATATATACACATCTACATATACATATATACACATACATATATATATATACACAGACACACACACCTGCCATAAACTGAGCAAATTAAATCAATACCTTCCAATAAGAATGAATCTTGTCAACCATCATGACCTACAGAAATAGCTACAGCCATTAACAACTTTATGTCAATGATAATCAGATGGTAACTCAGGGGCAAACTAATAATCATCCCTTAGTGTTCACTTTCAGCTACATAAAATATTTCAGACACCCAATAACATGCAAAGGGGCACCATCAATCATTAGCTAAGTACACTGGCAAGTATAAATACATGTTCCTTACTGGACACTGGTAGAAGATCTCGTATTTATTCCGCCCCTCCACACTCTCCAGGGCCATGTACTGGCTCAGGCCAGTGTGGATGCAGAAGGTGAGGGGCAGGCACTGCTTCAGCCCCAACCTCTGCTGGAACCCTCCAGCTGCTGTGTCGATGTCCAGCAGGTCCTCGGAGCGGTAGTGGTTGGACAGGGCCATGCTTCCCATCAGACTGGAAACGGCAAAAACAGGGAACATAAATTCACAAGGCAGAGTTGGGATCTTCTGGGAAATGTAATAATAGCCAGTGATCTGTATCTCCAGTTTTTTACAAGTTCATTTTGATACTGTCAAAGCATCCATGATGTTTCCATGGAATAATCAATACCAAGCTGCTACAGAACAGTCAGTGATCAAAATGACACTGAGCAAGGTGGTCTGTGCTTCAGAGAAAAGGTTGAGAAGCAAAATAACCACCGAGTCAGATTATAATTTCAGTATAAAACTAAGGCATGCAGACACAAATAAACAGACATACAAGGCAGGAATCAGATAAGATTCATCAACATGACATGGCAAGGCCACCAACTGTCTAGTATTTAACTAGCTTTATGTAAGCATCACAGCAAAGGATGGGATTTTTTATTTGGTTTTGACAGTAAGAAAGTGATGTTGAAGCAGTAAAAGCAGTCTCCTCATACATAAAAGAAGAAAATATGCATTTGGAAAAAAGTAGTGCTAATTAGAAAGGTGTAGAGGATTAAGAATGGAGGTGAGCATTGGAAGCTAATGTTAATGTTGATAGGAATGTTGGGCTAGATGAGAGCCAGGGTGAAAATAAAAAAACAAAGCAACCTACACTCAGTGTAAGAATGATCAAAAAAGGTAACACGATCAAACTGATAACTCCAAGGGCAGTGCACTTGGCAAAAGAAGAGTACACAAGTCTGCAGTGTGCAGCTCCACACCCACACTCCCTGCTGAGAACACCAGGGAAAGGCAAATTAGATGCAAACTCCTGCAGATGCTGAGCTTTCAGTGGTGTTATGAAAGCAGTGACTCAGGTGCAAGCTGCCACATGTCAGTGTGCCATAGGCTGATCCCATCTTGGGCAACAGGTTCCATTCCTCTTTCTCCTTACAAAGTCATGCCTGGAATTAGCACGTTCTGCCAACATCTAAACACAGAAACCTGGAGCATCTGACAATGACAACTGCTTGCATTTCTGATTTATGCTGAAACTGCATAAAACTGTAAAACCCCCTGAGAAAACTTAATTTGAAGAACTGACATTTTCATTCTACTTAATATGACTAACTGGTTTGAAAGTTATTCCCTAACCATTTTTAAGAAAAAAAAGGTATTAAAGAATGAAGTCTGAGGAGTGCAAGAGGCTAATTTGCTTCTGTAATACAAAGCAAAACTTCAGGGAAGCAACTTTCAGTGGGATGATTAAAAGTGTAACAGCTGTAAGTTAGAGTTACTGCAAAAAATCAAAAGGGTTTTCACTAGGAAAAAGGGAAGTTTAAGAGTAACTGGAGCAATTAGAAATCTACCCTGTGTTTTCAATTACTTCCAAGATTAGAGGGCAGTCTTCTAGAAGTGTCATTTAAGTGGTGACTCAGTGTCAATCCATTTAAATGCTTCATTTATCCTGTTCAGGAGACATTTTACCTCATTAATAAATAAGGTGTCCAAGAAATGCAACAGGAATTAGTAACTTGGTGAGTAGTTTTCTCTCCTTACCCAGGCACAACCAACTTCTGCCCATTGTGGATGCGGAATGAACACCGATAATCATCCGGGAGTTTGCAACGTATTTGTGCTTCCACAGCATCCAGGTCTTCCTCCCTTACGCTCTCTGGGGACAAAAGAAATGCTATTTCAAGTATTTCCAACACAAAGCACGGAATTTGTAAATGCCTTGATCAGAAGAACGCAGAGTCAAGTCAATATCTGGTGACTTTATTGTGTGCTGGGTGGCACAGAATGAATATGAGGTAAATTTGGAAGGGAGATAATGACATAAACTGATTATTTAAGACAGCACCAAACTCCAGCCAGTGAAATCTCAACAGGCCTGACTTCAGCACAAAGTGTTTATAAAGTGAAAAGAACCTTTTCCCCAGAATTTGTCATGAGCTGAGTCCCAGTTACAACTTTCAGGCAATATTGATTTTACTCTTTCATCATTCTCTCTCAGTTTGCAGTTCAATCAGTAACACAGAAATGTTGGCTGCAGCCACCATTCAGATGGAATTTGAAGCAATGAGTTTTAAAAAGGGGATTTTCATATCAACAACAGAAAGGGGTGGAGAGTAACTATCCTTACACCTCCACATGCAAGTTTCCACACCCTCTCTTCTAGCAAAATTCAACTGGATGGCCTGTGTGGTCTGTTCCAATCAAGGTTTGTTTGGCAATCTTTTTAAACCCACTTTGTATTCATTATCTCTTTCATTTATAGGATATAATTTAACAATTCACTGAAACAATATCTCTTACACATGGTATTAAAAAGGTTTGAAACAATATCCCTTACAAAAGGTATTAAAAAGGTTTATCTGAAAGGTTTATCTAAAAAGGTCTCACCTCAAACCTGCCATCACTCTACAAGTGTGGAAATTGATAATTTTAATTTATTTTTGACTTTCTGTAAACAGAGACACTTCACTGCACCAAACTCCTTAGGAGGGATTTTGAAAGCAAAACTGTGGTAAAATCTGTTTATTTCAACATCCCCAACTTTCTATTTTAGTAACAAAATATCTGACTGACAATTCAGAAGTTCTGGATACCTGAGTGAAGCCTCAAACCACCCCTCCACAAAAATAATAAGTTCTAAGCATATTCTATTATCACAAATACTTAGCAAAACTTAGGAATCCAGCACTATCCAGGAAGCCAAGAAAATTCAAGATTTAAGTAGGAAAAAAGATCATTTGTCGCTTAATTTCACAGATCAGGTTAAATCAAACATCTTGGGCTAAAAGTCAACTTCATACAGAAAACTAAGCAGTTGAAAATTTAAAAGCCTTTTTTGTCCCTATACCAGAAAAGCTCAAACTCAACTGTAACTGTGTAAGATTCAAGACCGAGAATACTGGAAGCACTTCAAATCTTAAAACACAAACTGAAATTGAAAATAGAATCTTAAGGGGGGGACAAAAAAAAAAAAAAAAAAAGGAAAAACTATTGTTTGACCACAGTGAAAACTACAGGGGAAAAAAAAAAAACAACCCAACTTCCTTTTTGTTTGGCTTCAGATTAACATCTAGCTCCGTGTGACTGTGTTTTAATTCGGTCTTAAGAAAACTTCACACATAAAAACAGAGTAAGAGTGGGAGTAACGGGATTTACTGCACTAAAAAAATATGAGCATAAAAAAATCAGTGGTAGAAACCAAAGGCAAGGGTGGGGGAGCCGGGCAGGTGTGGCAGTACCTTTCAGAGAGCTGATCATGCGGGGACACCACTGGCCCAGGTATTTCTCCAGGTCATCCCAGGCCTTTTTCAGGGTGGCGTAGTAGTGGATGTACCTCCCCAGGTCGGAGTAGGTGCTGATGAAGATGGATTTCCAGCTCTCATTCCGGCGGCTTTTCTCCTCTCTAAGTGGAAATAAGTTCAATACCGCTCTGAAAAGCTCGTGTTTTAAACTCAAAGAGTTGGGATTTGTTATTTGGCAGGAATATTAACCCAGGAACACTTCGTGCCACATGAAGCTGTACAAACTCAATTAATTCCAGCATCTATTCAACAGCAAGCTGGAAGCAAATTAGGAAACATTTGGGGTACTTAGGGGAAAATTTGGAAACAATGCTCCTTTTACACAGAGTGCCTTTTAAACAGAGTCTGTATAATAGTGAATTCTGGAACTGGTGAATAGCTAATTCACAGCACATTTCACACACACACTTTTTATGTACTGCATTAGTCACAAACTCCTTTATTCACCCACTAAGAAGGATTAAGGAGCAAACCAGAGAGTTAGCTGAGAACTCATTGACTTTCCAGATCAGTGCACATTCTTAGGGAATTCCTGTATATTCCATTTTCCTCACAGGAATTCAGGCTGTCAAAAAAGTGCTGACTAACATCTGACTGAGGATGTTTGCCTCCAAATTGTTGCAGCCCTTGCATCTCTCTGTTAGGATATATTCCAACTCCTCACTCCAATGCTGAAGCTGAAGCTACAAGATTTAGCACACCTTCGCACACCTAAATAAAAATGTAACATCTGAGAAGTCTCCACATCAACTCTTCTCTATCCACTCATAAAACTTTTTAACCCTCACATGATCATGAAGCTTTTTTACATAATTTATCATGTCTTAGAAATTCATTTTTATAGAAAAAAAGGCTTTAAACAACCCCACTTACTCTGAAATAAGCCAGTATTTCTTGCAGTGTCTTTTCCACAATGGATCATGGCTTGACAGCTGATTCAGTCTTCGATTTAAATAGCAGCAACTATAAATATAAAATCGTTACATTTGATTGCAGAAGAGCAGCAAAACAAACAGGGATAAACCCTGAGCAGTGTATTACACAATGCATTCTCCCGAAATAAATGCAGAGTTTGAAAGCCAGCTAGCTGGCCTTTCAGAGCTGTGCTTACAGTGGTTAAAAGTCCTCAGTAGAGCTGTGTGAGTCATGAACTACTTTTCTACAAAGTGATTTTGTAAAGCAGGTCATCCTGTAGACCTACACCAGTATAAACACTGCCTGAATGATTCCAGCATGACTCCACTCCTCCAGCGGCAAGCAATCCAGTAGCACTGGCTGGCTACGACTTAAATCCCTTTCTCACCTGGATTGTCAGGCTCTACTTTGTGTTTTCCACAGTAAGCTACAGAAACTATACAGCTGACACGTTACAAAGTTACTCTCCACTTGGAGTTGTTTGAACAACAAACTTCATGACCAGAAAAAAAAAAGACAGACATGGGAAAAATAAAAAGGAGGACAGACCTGGAGATAAGTACTGCAAGGTCACCCTAATGAAAACCAGATATCAGCTCTTGCCATTGCATTGCTGCTTCAGAAAGTTAAGAAAATCACATCCTGCACTACTGCAAATGAAATATTAAAAACCCAGTATGTCTAGGTCTAAAACAATCCTCAGAAATCATTGAAGTTGATCCTGGCTTGATGCATTTGAGCTGAATTATCAGCTAAACTTTGAAGAACCTCCCCAAAAGACACGACCAGTTTAGATGAGGCAACATCACTTCCTCTGGTAGCTTGTTCTAACAGTTAATGTGTGTGAATGGCTGTGATTAACATCTAGATACCCCAAAAGAGGTTACCAAACTTAAGTTTTCAGTTACTGCTCTTTGGGGTTTTGTCAGCGTAAAACAGAAACTGGTAAATAAGAGAGACATAGTTACATAATGAGATAAAGATGACTCTCAGTCTTGTCTTTTATAAGTAAAATCAGCCAAAGTCCACAGCTGGTCAAAGCATCTTGCACTAAGAATACAGAATTATTCATATTTACCGGTTCAAGACATATTTTTCCCCCCACATATCCACTATAAGCTGTTTAAACTAGAATTGTATTTCAAAATCAACCTCTAAGTGATTCTCCTACATGTACTGAAATTACCCTCTGCATCCTCAACGACACAAACACATTCACTTCAACCCCTGACATTTGGCTATGTAAGAACTTCATTTATGACACTGGGATTTTTTCTATTTCCATGCTTTATTTTTATATTTGTATTATATATGGGTGTGGGGAACAGAAACATCCCAAAGTCAAAGCCCTTGCTGAAATCCATTATGTTGGTGTTTACCAATCAAGCCTGTAATTTCTGGAAGGAAAGAAGCTACCGATGCATCACAGGATCATGTGGCTTAAAATGTGATAAAAGTGCAATTAAAGCCATTCTCAGTAATTACATAAACAATAGAAAAGCTGAGAGGTGACCAAATATTTAAGGGCCACCACCAGATTTACCAGCTGGTGGAATAGAGGGAAACCGTAGCGTTTGCAATGCTCACAGTATATATGTCACTAAAGTAAATATAAACCTAGAGATTTCCTCAGTTAACACTTTGAGTGCTACAAACAGCCATTTATGCAAAACTGCCATTACTGACCTTATAAATAAGACACCTACACGCTATTTAGCTATCTTTGCACAGCAAACCCCATCTTATTTTGTTAAATACATGACAAAAATTGTAGTGTCTTCACTACACCATTAGCAACTACAACCAGACCACCCATAACAACTGTTAAGAGTTTTTGTTACACTTAATCTCTTTTTTTTGTTCTCCCTGATGTCTTTATCATTATTGACTAATATTTTTGAGGGGGGGGAACACAAAACAAACCAAACCCCCATATTTGGGGAATATTCTATTTTATTCCTAATTATTCCTCCCTCCTTGATTGAACGGTGATTTCAATCAGTGCCAGAGCCTGCAGTTCACTGATGAGGTTTTACCTAAAACCACACTCTCATCTTCACTGTGCGAGTCACAACTCTTCCAAGAAGCACCTGCAACTTTCATTGCCTGAAAAGTCACCCGATTAATTTCGTTTGGTCTTCCTTCAAACAGCAGCTCATTCGCATGATGGAATACATTTACCGGCAGCAAGACCACCCTTCGTCTGCCCACGGATACACAAGAGTTTTAGGGGAAAAAAATTATTGATTTCCCAAATTCAGTTATTGGTTCGCTTAGGTACAAACAAAGCCAACATATAATGGGGGAGAGAAAAGCAAAATCGCAGAATGGTTTGGGTTGGAAGGGACCTTAAAGGCCATTAATTCCAGCCCTGCCGTGGGCAGTGACACCATCCACTATTCCATGTTGCTTTAAGCCCCATCCAACCTGGCCTGGAACGCTTCCACGATGGGGCTGCCACAGCTTCTCTGGGCAACCCGCGCCAGTGTCTTACACCTCTCAGTAAAAGGCAACATGTCGATTCGTTTAAAAAAAAAAAAAAAAGGAAAAAGAAAAAAAGGAAAAACGGGGGAAAGCCCGCAGCTGCTGGAAGGGTGCTCAGGTCGCGCTCGCCGCAGGAAGCCAAACCCTTTCCCCACCCAGCCTCGGGAGCGCCGTGCCAGCCGCGCGGGCCGCCCGTACCTCACCAGATCCCGGTAGTCGAGGAAGCTGAGGATGAGGAGCAGCGGGTCGGTCGGGAGCAGCTCCAGGCTCAGGGCTGCGGGCGGCTCCATCATCTCCGGCGGCGCCGCCATCTTGGAGCCGTCCCGGGTTCGCACCGCCCCTCGCGGCGCTCTCGCGGCGCGGCCCGGGCAGCGCCCCCTCAGAGCGGCGGGGCCGAACCGCAGCCGCGGCGGGCTCGGAGCTCGGCACCAGCCCTGAGCCCCGGCGGGGTTAAAGGCGTCCGACCGGGCTGCGGGGCTTCGGGGCGGGCAGGGTCCCGCACGCTGCCCCGGTGCAGCCCCCGCCGAGCAGCGGCCGCCTCCTCCAGCCCCATGGTCCCTCGGTGGTTAAACGTGTCATAAAATCATAGGATCATAGAGTGTTATGAAGGTTTGGAAAGGACTCTAAAGATCATCTTGTGCTCTGCCGTGGGCAGGGATACCTTCCACGAGACCAGGTTGCTCCAAGCCCTGTCCAGCCTGGGTTTGAACACTGACAGGGTTGGGGTATCCACAGCTTCTCTGGGCAACCTGTGCCAGCGTCTCACCGCCCTCACAGGGAAGAATTCCTTCCTAATATGTAACCTAAATTTCCATTCTTTCATTCTGTGCCCATTACTCCTTGTCCAAACAGTTCCTGACAAAGGGTCCCTCCCCAGCTTGTCTGTGGGTCCCCTTCAGATACTGGAAGGTTGCTCTGAGGTCTCCACGCAAACTTCTCCAGGCTGAACATCCCAAACTTTCTCAGCCTGTCTCCAAAGGAAAGGCGCTCCAGTCCCCTTATCAACTCC
>JAWWLV010000179.1:7885528-7906482 GCA_035041135.1 Platyrinchus mystaceus
ACATAGTTGTGTGTGTGCCAGATTAACACTGACAGAGACTAGCACTGACAACGTCCACAGGAGACCAAGATTGCTAATTTCAATCTTAACTTGGTCCAAAAGGGCAGTAATAAAGCCTCAGGAATATTCCTAATTTCGTGCACTTCCAGCGTTTTCATTGTGCGTGATTCCTAAATCCTGATGTGTGAAAGACCCGACCAAAAGCAAGGGTTGGAGGAACATTTCATGATCCTGTGGAAAGTGCTGAGACCTTGGTTGTTTTGTGTGGGAGCTCAGGAGGTCTTTTTTTACCTGAGGAACATGAAGAACAATGAGGCATCCCTGGAGAAAACTCTGCTGCTATTCTTTCCTGAACTAAAAACCCCCCACATCTGTATGAAGCAGACAGCAGCTCACTCTTCAGCTCCACACACTCTCTTTAGGTCATTAGCTGAGATTGTTAACGAGGAGGGCAGTTAAATGTGGCTGCAGTGGTGGCGTTTTTGGCTATGAACACCTGAACCCAGAGTACACTCATTCATCAGAGGACGGCAACAACAAATGGCTGAAGTGCTGAGCTGGATTTGAAGAGGCAGCACACAGATAAAAGCCTCCAGAAGCCCTTTGCAATTCCCTTAGTCATCCATTCCCACCGAAAGCTTCTCTTTTGAAGCTTCCAGGAAGTCTGGTGCGACCTTTGGTCGTCCTTTTGGTCGGAGCTCTTATCTGCGTAGTGCAGCCCCGGCCTCTCTCTGCTTGTCTTACTCAAAACCAGTTATTATGGGATAAACAAACCGTATTTGCTGATGCACGTTCTCAGTTCTCTTATCATCTGAACAACACGCTTCTCGTGCATGGGGGGGTCAAACAAGCTGCTGGTCCAGCTCCAAGAATTCCAGGGCAACTGCATCACAGCTCGTTTGGCGCTCACTCACAGCTCATTATCTCGGACTGACCAAGAGTTTCCCAGTGTTGCAAAGCATATTTAGGTTGATGGTTGCAGGTCTTAGGTCTTTTTTAATGAGATATCAATATGATAAGCACTGCTTCGGGTGGCTGTCAAGATGTTTCAGGATATGGTCAGACTGAAGACTGTGTGTCTTATCGGAGAAGAATTTCAGCTTTATTGTGATTGTCTCTTTAAAATGTAAATAAATAAGTAAAGCAGCTGTACCTCAAAACCAGTTCACAGCTGTCCTGAAATACATTGGTAACGTTGTTTGGGATGAGACACACATCTGAGGAGAGGAAAAAACCAAACCCCTCTGAGCTTTTACCAACCAAGCCAAGAAGTTACAGCCCTGGTGAGGAAACATCTCAGGAATCACATGAAATGTAGCTGGCACATGGCTACTGGACTAAAAAGGGGATTTTGGTCATGGCTTTAAAAGGTTATTCCTCTCTCAACACCACAAAGCAACAGCTTTCCATTGCTCTAGTCACTCCTGTTACAGCATTCCTTGCTGCTAGCCCTCCAGTTCCAGCATCTCCACAGAAACCAGTGCAGCCCATTCACCTCTGGTTATAGCTTTGCTGTCTTACATCAACCTATAAATGTAACCAGAATATGCCAGACAGAGAGCAGAGGTGATCACAGAGCACTTGGAAAAAGGTGTATTTAATTTTTTCCTTAAAAAAAGAAATATCTCTACCCTGAAAATCTTCTCAAAAAATCTACATTTTTCATGCAATATCTGCTTTTTGCCCTGCAAAAAATTAAATATTTGAAAATTTACTTTTTAATAGAGAAACAGTTTAACAAGGGCTTTTTGATCATCCCTTTGCTGTGGGTGAAGAACACAGGGGCTTCAAGAGTTGTTTGAGTATTGCTACATAGAGTGAAATGGTGGGTCAAGCTCTGTGTTTGAAGAATAAACTGGAGATGTCACCAAATGTGTTTATTTTAGCAGAAATTCATGACTTCTTACCACTCATGTGCAAATGTCTGCAGAGGCTGTTGAGTAATTAATGCTTGCCAGGCACTTGAAAATGGAACATGGTATATACTCCTGCAAACTGTGTTTAATTAACCATCAGAGATCTGCTGATTTATTAGAGACCTTTCCAAGATGTGCCTTCTCATTAGCCTGGTACAAAGCGACCCACAGCAGGAGGGAACGAGTTGCTTCAAACACAGTTCAACTTTCAGCCAGTTTAATCTTCATCCCATTGACAGACTTCTGAGTCCTAATTTAATTAGAGTTCCTTATATGTTTTGTGATATCATATCTCAATCTGTCTGTTATGTGTCTTTTTATGTTTTTTTTTCAATTGTTGTGGGACAGAGGCATAGATGATTTTTTTCAGTGTCCATTAAAATTCCCTTTGCCTGCAGTGCAGTATGTGCTCTATAAAAGAGATGAACCTGCTGCAAGTGAAATAAGCTGATGCTGCACTGTCTTTTCAGAGCAACAAAAATCTTTATAGATTATTTTCCCAAGTGTCATGAATCTCCTCCAAAGCCTTAAGCCACTGATACCAATTAATAAACTTAATAGTCTCATTTTCCATTCACACCCAGGCCATACAGAGTGGATGCTCACCCTGACAGATGCTTGAAAGCTTTGCCTTTCAGAGATAAAATGTTACCTTGTGTGTGATAGGGGTGTTAAGGTGGGGGTGATTCAGGAGCAGAATTCCTGTTAAAGTGCAGCACCCGAGGCCTTCTTGTTTTCTGAATTTACAGTCTGGGGCTGGCAGTCGTATAAATGAGTGATGCTCTCTGATGTTCTCTTCCAAGCCGGCTACAGAATTGGCAGGGAGTCTTGGGTTTTGTGCTGATGTGTCCAGAATTCAAATAATTTGATTCTTGGGTATAATGACAATTGGAGGCAGAGTATTACCTTGAGAAAAGAGAGGAAAGAGGCAGTTTCTGGATCCTGTATTGAATTAACAACCGATTCCCATTTACTCTCTCTGCTGAAAACTCTATTATGCAGGGCTCTTATTGCCCTTATTCAAGGGCAGGGAATTAAAAAAGTGATATGGATGGTAATGCTCCCTTCTTCCTACCATGACACTGAATAATGGGGACAAAGAAGGGAAATCTTGACGGATGATACGCCTTTTAAAATACTGCTGATAGTGAAAACACAGGAAGGATGGTGCATTTGAATATCAGCAATGAAGTCATAGTCAGATTTTTGTGGTTTTTGCTTATGAGTTCAAGTCATCTTTGCTTTTATTTTTGCTGTTGTTTTTGGAACATTTTCTCTTCTTCCTATTCCAGTTCCTTACTCTAAGGAACATAACTGAGGTGAGGACAGAGGTGGAGCGTTGGTTACACTAATTCCAGGAGAAATCTGCTCTCTCTTTCCTCCTGGATTTGAAGAGCAAGGCAGGGAAAAGTCCACCAGCAGACTGATAATTATACAGTAAGAGCAATATTACTGCTCAAGTGGAGGCTCTTCTTTCCAGTTCAGCCTAAGCTTTCTGAAGTTACATAGACTGGATCACACTGGTGGTCTTATAACAAAATAAGGATACCCACTGTGGACCCTTCAGCATCCTTGCTTTACAGATACATTCATTTAGGTTTGAAAAAATATATTTTCCTGTTTAAACTACACCTTACACAAAATGAGCAGATTTGCTTTAGGAAATTTTAAAAATTTTATGGCATAATTAACAATATTCTCCATTCTGCAAGTGGGTAATTGAGAAATAGAATGTTTAACTACTTTGACAGAAATCACACAGGGAACACCTTCTGAGGTGAGAACAAAATACAGATCTTGGTCCAGTTAGTGCAAAACCGCAAAGCCTCCCTGAACTATTGACACTCTTATCTCAGCCCCTTACACTAAATTTTTGGTCAAACTTCTTTGTGAGGTGGAATCATGAAAATCAGCTCTGCAGCATGACCTAGTAAGGTTAAAAATGGCACTGGGAAGGATTTAGGGAAGAAGTGTCAAAATCCTTACATGTACTGAAACGTGTTGATTCTGACCATATTGGTGCTGTTGTTATATTGGTGTAACTCTGATTTTAGAGTCAGTGGTACCATCTTGCTGCAGGAGAGCAGGATGCAGTTCAAAACCTCTTCAGAGAAATTCTGAGAAGCCAAAATCATGGCTTGCTTTGTCGAAGGGAAGCTCATTTTGTCTCCCGCTGCCCTTCACTGGTCAGGACTATCAGCAGATGCCAACCTGTCATCTGGGTACATCCACCAAACCATGTAAATGAATTAATTAATTAGTTTAGACTTTGTTTCTAGCTGGATCTAAGATTTGCAAGGAGCCATTATGAATGAAGATTGCTGATAGCTGAATTTTCCTCGTGCACATCTCTTTCTTTCCTCTGGTGGAAAGAATTTAGGCTGATAATTCTAATTCTAACCAGCTGCCCGTGGCCTCCAGAGGTCAGCATATCACCGGAGAAGAGCTCAGTCACAGCGCCCTCGAATTGTACTTTTCAATGATTTTGTTATGTATAGTTTCCACTTTCACTGGGAATAAGATTTAAGGGTTTTGTCCCCAGTGCTTGTTGTGACAACAAAAGCAAGAAAAGTCAAACGAGGTGTCAGTATGTCCATTGTAAAATGCAAAGTGTTGTCACTGACCTGTGCTGCCACTTGGATGGGAGATCCCTTACGTGACAAATTTATTGAAAATAAAATTGACACCCATAGCCATGGGTGTTATTCCTGATGTGTTAATTCTGAGGGCAGAATGGAAACGCCAAGCGTCGTCTGAGTGGATGGGACTTGTTCAGTTGTGTGAAAAGCTTTACATTTTAGTGTATTTGAGCACAACTTGCAGTTCTAGTGATACCTATCTCAAAAAGGGTAACATACAACCAGAAGAACATAAAGAAATGAGAAACAGAGATTGTCAGAGGTGTGAAACAGCTTTCATGCAAGAAAGGATTTAGATTATTCATCCTAGAGAAAACAAGTTGGAGGGAATACGATACCACAGAATCATAGAATGGTTTGGGTTAGAAGGGATCTCAGAGATCACCCAGTTCCAGCTCCATGCCATGGGCAGGGACACCTTCCACTAGACCAGGTTGCCCCAAGCCCCATAAAAAAAATAAATAATACAACCAAAAATTCAGCCCAACTCAAAAAAAAAAAAAAGAAAAAAAGAAATAGCAACACTCAAATCTTCCATTACTTTTATTAAAGCTGCAGAGTCTTACTACACACAACAAATATTTTATTGATATAATCTAAGTTAATAAAATAGTTGAACAACTCTTTAGATTTATATTTGTGTAGAAATGATCTGGGGAACATCTCATCTTGAAACAGCAGTGCCCGAAAACAATTATTCCGCAGGATTTTTTAAAAGAAGAGTTTGGGACTAGAGGATGCACTGTTCATTCCCAAAGGGAAAAATAAAATCCATGCAAAAATAACCCCCACCCTCTTCCTGCTTTCTCTCCCAGCAAAAGCGGAAGGCCATGTGGAATGACCACGTCAGAGATGGTTCTTTCCTTCCAGCATTCCTCCTCACACCTAATTTGGGAGCTGTAATCTAAACTTAATTAATTAAAACAAGACAAAAAGAAAATTTAATTGCACAATCCTAGTCTGCAGGTGATGACATCATAACATCTCTTTACAGAAGTCCCTACTCTTTCCCAGTTGGGAGAATTGGTTATGGAGTTGTGTTTGTCCCCCATGGCTGATGTCAGTCGGTGTCCGTATGGTCATCACAAGTCAGTCTATCTACTATTGCTTTGCTCTCCCTCCTTCACCTCTGTGTAGTTTACATTCTACATGGCACTGCCTGCAAAGGGCCAACTCGGTGGTGTTTCCCCCCATTTTAAATTCCACAGCTCCAGTGTCGATCTCCTCACTGCAGCCAGGCACCGGCATCGCCTGCGAGATGTCCGTGGCAGACTCCGAGCGCGTCCTTGCTAGATCATCCCATTGATCTTAGTCCACTCGTAGATGTCCTGTTCACACACTATGTCCGAGTTGATGAGGAGGTATCTGTCCCCAACACAGAAGTGTTTCTGGCAGGCAGCGCATTTGAAACATTCCAGGTGATACACCTTGTCCTTCACCCTCATGGTCATCTCGTAGGCCCGGATTCGCTTGTCGCAGGAGGCGCAGAGCCCGTCCTGGCCAAAGAGCCTGGAACAACATGGCAGAGGAGTGAGCAGAGTTCTTTTATTGGGAGGTGGGAAAAACCAAATCAAAACAAGGACACAACACCAGTGCCTTGAGCCATTAGTCACAGCAGTGCGGAGTTAGAAACACTCGGAAAAGACGAGGAAAGCTGCCGAGCAGAGCTGGAAACTTTGCAACACCAGAAACTGAGGCAGAAAATCCGAGGTCCTCACCTGCTTTCAGTATCATGGAATCCTAGTATGTTGGGTAGGAAGGAACTGTAAAGTCCATGCAGTTCCAATCCCTGCCAGGGGCAGGGACACCTTCCACTATCTCAGGTTGCTCCAAGCCCCGTCCAACCTGGCCTTGAACACTTCGAGGGATGGGGCATGAACAGCCTCTCTGGACAACCTGTGCCAGGGCCTCACCACCCTCACAGGGAAGGATTTCTTCTAATATCCAATCTAAATCTCCTCAAACCTATCAATATAATTGACTTCTCTGATCAATGACCTTATCCTGAATTGCTGAGCAGCTTCAGGAAGAGGTTCCTCAGAACACTGCACAAAGTTGTGCCCTGCTAATACTTCCAGTTCTGTGACTGACAGAAATTACCTTTCCATGGACAAATGTTGCTTGTCTTCAGCTGTACTTTGTAGTTTAAGGAAAGGAGTAAAGGAAAAGAACGTAATTTCTTTCCTCTACCAGGAGATGTCACTGTTCGCTTCTGCCCAACAAAAATAACGCTAAGGTTACACAAAGGTTGCCAAATTTTTCATTAATGACGGGAGATATTATCTAATGCTTTATTAAATAAATAAAAGTGTTGAATTTCACTGCAAGAAAATGCATTAATTGTATTGACATACTTCCTTTGCTTCCATTTTAAGATGAAAAGTATTTGGGGAGTGTAATTAATGCTGCATCACTGCTGGATTTACAAGTGGTCCCATTAGCAGAAATTAGTCCTTACTTTCAGCAAAATTCCCATCAGCAAAGCTCAGGGACAGCATAATTAGGGAGTCCACTGAGATTTTGTTTTAGTTTTTATTGGCAGGTAAATCAGCCTTCAGTGAAATAGCTGGAAAAATAACATTAAATATCATTATTCTGTTCCCTGACACATTAGGGATCCATTAGAAGAAATGGCACACAGTCAGAAGAAATGAAACACACTTTAATTGTACTCAAGAATGTAAAGATCCTTTGTTACTAATTTTTGTGAAATATCTTAATCTCCAATTAATCCTCCTACTTACAAATTTTGGCAAAAACTGACAGGCAGAGGGTTATTAATGTAAATACCCATAACAAGTAACAACACTAACCCTGTGGGGTTCACCTGGAGCTGTGGGGTTATGTCTGTGCAGACCACCAAGTCCAACAACCCCAAGTCCTAGGAGCTCTTACTATATTCTTTACATTATCAAATAATTCTGGTTTATCTACCACATGTAACAATGCTTTTGTTTCTATTAAAACATGCCTCTTCTTTTAACAAGATTTTAAAGACTTAACTGTAAACAACTCCAAGTTTTTTATCTAACCAACACAGATAACCTCTAGATTTATCTGTAAGTTACTGAAGAATCCCAGCAATACCATAAAGCATCTGCATGTGAAACCCAAAATTATTAAGACAAGCTGAGAGAGCTGGAGGTGATCAGCCTTGAGAAGAGAAGGCTCTGGCAAGACCTTATAGCACCTTTCAGTGCCTAAAGGGGCTCCAAGAGAGCTGGAGAGGGACTTTGGACAAGGGCTTGGAGGGCCAGGACAAGGGGGAATGGCTTCACACTGCTGGAGGGTGGGTTTATATTAGATATTGGCAGGGAATTCTTCCCTGTGAGGGGAGTGAGGCCCTGGCACAGGTTGCCCAAAGAAGCTCTGGTTGCCCCATCTCTGGAAAAGCTGGACAGGGCTTGGAGCAACCTGGTCTAGTGGAAGGTGTCCCTGCCCATGGCAGGGTGTTGGAACAAGATGATCTTTAAGATCCCTTCCAACCCGAACCATTCTGGGATTCTACAAGTATGATACGAGCCCACATCTCAAACCTGAGCTGTGTCACACCCCCGGTTGCTGTCAGGCCTTAGGAGCAATTAAAAATCAATTCCTTATTTCTCGCTGTACTCACTAAACGAACAAGCAAAGCTGAAATCACGTGAAGGAGAGGGGTGAGGGTGTGAGGACTGGGTTGTGTACCTGAGATAGTCCCTCCTGCAGAGCTTTCTGCCCAGTTTGTAGTAGAGGCGTCTCCCCACCTCGCCGAGCCTGCAGCCGCACAGGTCGCAGCTCAGACAGTCCTCGTGCCAGTACTGGTCGATGGCCTTCAGGAAATACCGGTCCCCAATGTTCTGCTGGCACCCTCCACATGTCAGCAGAGAAGGGGGGATCTGGAGGACTTCATCCACTGGCTCCCTGAGGGAAGGAGAGAATCACTGGAGAAGGAAAATCGACTCTGATCTGAAAGCACCCATGTGAGGAGAAGGAAAAGCGAAATAAAACACGTTGAAACAGGGATTATATCCTTGTTTTTATTCCATCTCACCAAGTGCTAAAGGACTAAAAAAGGCACCTGAGGGATTTTACACTTTCCATTGGGAAATGTAAATTTGAAGACTAAGTCTGAGGATGCCATTTCCCTGAACAGCATGAAATGAATAAATACAACAGATGAGACCGGTGCCCAACTGATTTGAGATTCATTGCTGGTTTTAATAGAGCTAGAATTTTACCTCATGTTGGTGCAGGACTTGTTTTTTCCCTTAGCTGAGGACATGGATCCACTGGGATGGGTCTATACTTAAGCAATTATTTGGGATTACACATTAGACACACAAATCTTTATTGTGATATTAGCACTGACTATTCAGCACCTTGTGCTGTTCCTTTTTTAAAAAGCTCTGAAATCCAAGATGGTTCTGGTAATACCTGGGGATAAAGCAAGAATTTTCTTCAAAGCTATTTTCTTAAGGAATTCTCTTTTTTGTCTTTTTGGGTAATTTTACAAGAGAAAAAAAAAACCAACCAAAAAAAAAAAAACAACACACACACACACACAAAAAACCACAAAAAAACCAGCAAAACATTCAAAGGATGGTGCCAGAGCTCAGTTCTGTAAGGTTTTGGCTTCACTCAAACCCCAGGGAAGTCACTAAACAATCTATTGGATCCATCCTTTAAGCACCTGCTTAATTTCAAACCTGTGGGAAGTAGAATGGACCTCCAAATTTTTCCATGTTATTGGTTTCTTGCTCTAACACAGAGTCCCTCAGCAATTTGTTTCTGTCACTGGTCTGTCCTCCCTTGGGCTGGTGGGGGCAGAGGAGACCTACACTGATGGAGAAGGAGCTGGCTGCTCACAGTTTCCAACAGGCAACAGGAAAAAATTATATTACTCCTGCTTATTTACTGGATCAGCAGTTTTCTGGGCAAAAATGACTTTCTTCAGCAGGGAGGAACGACCTCTGGTCAAGAACTTCTGGGCTGAGAAAGTGATCCTGCAGTTTTTATTTAGGCAAGCTGAGCCCTGAGATATTATCTGGTTATATTCTGCTCTGGTTTTCACTCTTCTAAGTTTAAACTGCTGTGCCCTGCAAGTTGTGTGGTAACATCCCTCTCCTGCCAGCTATCCATCCTGTGAGTTTTCATTAAAAATCATGGGGAACTCATGATTAGGCCCTAGTTTTTCCAAATTTATCCCATCCTTTCCTAATGTGTGGGCTCCATTCTGGCAACTCCTGAGAGCCTTCCAATAGGAGACACACATCATTCTCCTTTATTATCCATTATTTGAAACTTCAGATGCACCCCAAAATATTCCATCTGAGGGATGTTTGGGAATCCCACGCCAGGTTTCTCGGACAGCCCTAAACTCCGGAACAGCCCGACGGATGTTTATGCAGAACAGCATTCCTGGTTTACACATTAAGCTTTTTGATGTCCATAGATTCCTAAGCCAGCACTTAAATCATCAGAACACAAGGCAGGTAAATAAATAAAGATTAAAAAACTTTGTAGTTGAAAGCTGGACATCGTTAGGAGCTTGGATTAGCATTTCTTAAAATACAGCATGAAAGAAGAGAAAATGTAACATGTAAAACATCAGATGTGACATGGAATGAAGTGATTTAATCCCCAAAAGCAGTAGTTCCCATGTGTTCACTCCGGGCTCCAAGTAATGGCATTTTTAGTATCTCACAGGAAACAAACCACGAATGACTCAATTTACTCCGAGCAATGTTTGAAGCGTTATCTGCAAATGAAGATTTTATAAATTTTTTTTTTCTTCCCTCTTATCATGATTCCAGACAAGCCTAAGCACAGTTATTACCATGTGCAGGGCTGAAGTGACCCTGGGTCTGTGCTGAGCTCCCGTCCCTGGATCAGGACACGGGAGCCAGTCCCTTCTCTGAGTCAGAAACCCAGCGAGGGAAATTCTCATCTCCTACATCCCGGCCATGAAGTCTTTCTCCATGCCCTTAGCAGAACACCCAGCCCCCATCAAAGCAGCTTCTATGAGCTCTTGAAAGTTGCATTATGAAAACATAGAAGTTGGGCACCCGCAGATAAAACAGCCCTGACCTCCCACTGATGGGCTGCAGCGAGCTGGGCAGACCAGGGATGGGGCACAGGGGGTCCCTCGGGATGGGGCAGAGAGGTTTCCCTCCCTGGAAAACCTTCAGGCTTGGGAAGCGGGATGCTCTCCCTCTCTCTTAGCATCCCCAGCACCCCGGGGTGGGATGAGTGGTGCCTGGCGGGTGCGGGGGGTGGCGGGGGGTTGCGCCTCTCTGGTGCCACTGCGCAGTGCCCGGTGTCCCCAGTGCGGCTTCTCCGAGCATCCCCAGCACCGCGGGGTGGGAGATTCCCTGCCCGGGGGTGTGGGGGGGGGGGCGTGGATGCGTTTGTCTGCTCCCGGCTGCTCCGTCCCACAACTCGGGAGACTCTTCCCAACCTCCTCCAGACCGTGAGCCCCGCGGGTCGGGGCATCCCGGGCGCCGGTGCTCGGTGTCGCCGGTGCGGCATCTCCAGCACTCCGGGGTGGGATGAGAGTGTGGGAGATTCCCTGCCCGGGATGGAGGGGTGCGTCTGTTTGCTCCCGGCTGCTCCTTCCCACAACCTGGGGGGCTCTCCCCACCGCCAGTCCCGCGGGCCGGGCATTCCGGTGCGGTTCCAGTGCGGGGGCAGCGAGGAACGGGGGGCTGGTGCCGGAGCCCTGCGGGGCTGCCGGGCACACAATGCCAGTGGCGGCTCCGTCGGGGAGGACGGGGTGGCACCGGGAGCCTCCCGGGGAAGGAGAGAGAGCGGGGATGGAGAGAGGAGAGGACCGGTCAGAAAAAGCGGCCACTTACTCGGAAGGATCGAGGCTTTTCCTCTCGATGGCCGATGACATTGGCAGGGCCGGTTCCTTTGTGGCGTGCCGGTGGTGGGCTCTGCCCCCGCCGGCCGCGCACAGGGTGTCTGCCCGCGGAGCCTTCTCTCCAGCCGCGCTCCCCCGCCGGCCCGCGATGACATTCACAGGATTTCCTCCTGCAGCACCGACACACAGACACAAACAGGCGCTGGGGCTGCGCTCCGGCCCCGCACCTCCCTCCTCTCCCCCCTCCGCCCCCATCCCCGCACGGCCCCCGCCCGCGGCTCTGACCTCCCATCCCCGCCGCGCTCCCCCCGCGCCCCGGCCGGCGGGGCCGCTCCCGATCCCGATCCCGATCCCGCTCCCGCTCCCGCGGGCGGGGGGCGGCGGCCGCGGCCGCCACCGCGGCTGCTCCGCGCCCGGCGCTCGCTGCGGGCGGCGGGACCCGCAGCCCCGCGGGGTTATTACTGCGCGGCTCGGCCCCCGGGGCTCTGCTTTCATTTCCTTTTTCCTGATCGCGGTTCAAATACAATGGGAGGAAATCACGCTTTAAAGAGACAGATGCCCGTTTTCTTTAACTGCACCCCTGGGGGCTCGGCGGGGCGAGCGGCAGCGCCGCGGCTCGATGGGCTGCTTAAAGGGGCAGAGCGGGGCTCCCCGGAGCCGGGACTGCGGGCTGCCAAGGCTTTCTTCTCCCTTATTATTCCTTTGCTAACGCTGGCTGGGTGGGCAACCTGAAAATCATCCCAAGGGCTGGGAAAAAATAAGCGCCTGGCTCCGTGTTCTGCCGCCTTCCCAGCCCCACACAGGACCAGAGAGACACCATCCCTCTTCTCGCCCTCTCCTTCTCTTACATGTGTGTGAACATGCCTACATGTGTTTGGACGGTGCTTTGAGATTCACAGGTAAAGATCCCCAAGCATTATTTTCCCACCCAGAGTTCAAATTGCTCAGCTCAGCTGTGTTTCATTTATATCCCCCGAGTGAAGGTTTGCGGGTGTTTGTTTGCTCACCGCCATCCCTCAGTTCATTTGTTCATGTAACAAATTTATACCCTGACACAGTTTGATGTTAATGAGCGATAAAAGCCGGCGAGTACGAGGTATCGATCTGTAATTAATCACAAAGGAGCTAAAGACGGGAAAGTCTTGCCTGGATATCTCTGTATTCCCTCCCACCCTTCCTCCTCTCCATCAACACAGCATATCCCGGAAAGGACTGATTTACAGCGTCGGAGTGAAAACTATTACAGCAACTCGAGCCTTTCCCAATCTCTGTGGCATTAGATATTGGCCCTTGCTGGAGGCAGAGTTCTGCATGAGATGAACCTCTTGCTCTGTTAATTCCTTTAAAGACAGTAAGAAAATATCTATAATAAAGCACTGGAGAGCAGTAGTAGAAACACTTCGCTTCTATTTTAATTCCCAGAAGAGAAATTTACTTGATGTCTATTTTTATGACTCGATTCTCGGTTTTTTTCAGCTTTTTGGCAGCTGGGGATATAATATCTGCAATTTATTAATGAGCCCGATTCAAAGATTAGTAATGTCAGCAGAAGGACTATTATTCCTTTCAAGGGGCTTTGAACCAAGCTCTTGCAATACTTTAGAGCCATCACTGGTCATTAGAACACATCTTTCTAATTCTTTAAACACATTATCTCCAATGTATTTTAAGCTATTACAGCATGACAGTCACTCTTATTTCTGTTAAAGGAAAGGCTCTTTTGTTAGGTTTTCACAGACAGGATTGAATTATATGATGACTATTTAATTTCTGGTGTATTTACCCTGTGATCAGAAAAGTAAAATGTAAATCTTTCCAGAAGACTGAATATTTAAACTATTACAAAGCACCTATGCCAAAAATATCTGCCAGGAACTTTACTTGGTTTAAAAAAATCAGAAATTGAATGTAAAAGGTGGCTCAAAAACATCCGTAAGGACATCAAACGTTAAAAGAAAATGAAGACATTTCTATGAGCTTGGATTCTCTCCTTGTGTCTCAAGGTTTAATACAGTATAAACTCTGAAGCAAAATTTTCCTGATGATTGGGGTATTCATATTCTGAATAACTCCTGATGGAATAATGTGAACAATTCCATGATGCCAGTAAATGTTCTGCTTTCATAAGTTGTGCACAGACTGCAGACATACTGGCCTGCTGCCTCCCTTCTGTTTATTTTTCCAAAATTCACAGGAAATTATTGTATTTAAGAACTCTGTCCCTTTATGTATCTGAAAGAGATCAGCTGCTTCAAAAGTTTTGGTGAGGGATGAAAACATATAAGGAATTACTTAATTCCTCAGGAAAATAACATAATAACAAGGATTTGTAATACACCGTGGCCAGTGATTCTTGGACAAAAAACAATTTTTAAGGATTTACAACTCCTTGCTTTGGTCAGACCACCTCAGGTCTAGTGAGATATTTCTCATATTCCTAGTTGAGCACATGCATTGCTGGACAGATCAGGAACATTCCCTGCTTTGTCAGATTAATCCCTTCACTTGCAGAAAGTTTTTCTGTATAAAAAACAGTGGAGCAGCTTGAAATGCAGAAGCTGAAGAGGACAATTTGTATGTGTTTTATTTGTTTTCAGTCAGATCCAGAACCAACTTGGTTAGAATAAGTCAATCTTGAAGCATTGAACTTGTGATAGTGCTGGGATCATTCCATGGGTGTGGAAGCACCACCTGTCTTGTCATCTAAAAGACTTGTAATTAAACTGTGAGACTATTTCTTGTTTTCTCTCAGTCCTATGAAGGGGAGACACCAGGCAAAGTCATGAAAAAAAAGAAAGTAAAAAAAAAAGCTGGATATGCAGCAAAAAGCCCAGCAAGAAGGTCCTCAGAATGCTGACCAAGACCTGCACCTTCCAATAGTTCTGAGGAACAAAGACATACACCTTTTTGGGACAATTCCATTTTCATTTATTGGGTTTACATATACTAAACTTTGCTCTGGACAGTGAAATTTGGCATTTCCAGCTGAGGACTTTCTGTCCCACCAGAACAGATGACCAATAATCATGAGCAACTTCTTTTCTTCACCTTGAGCAAGTCCCCTAATACCTCTTTGCCTCAATTTTCCCATCTGCAAATGTTTACTTTCCTCAGCAGAATTGGCTCTTGATTTACTCTTTTGTCCCGCTGAATAACGTTCACAAAGACAAAATGTTATTCAGCCCTGGAATTGGTGGTGCCGATGTTTCCTGCCCAGGGACAAAAAGACTTGCACTATTTTTAGTCAGGGCTTTTCTTTCCATTGTCCTCTTCTCTGTGAAGCTGGATTTTCCAGTGTTTTTTAGTGTGGCTTTTCGTGTGTGTGTTCATGGATTGAAAATCCTGAGGGATGAGTTTTGGTTTCAATTAACTTTTATTAATAAAGATCATGCTATAGGCTAATTATTGGAGCACGGCTGAGGTCAAATCTGCTGTTAGAAACTACATTTAGCATTCAGTGGAATAATGTGCCTCAACTAACTCAGCTGGACTTTTCTAGATGTTTCTCACTGAGAACATTTAATGTAAAACTGCATCATTTCTATGAGTGGTGTAATTTAAAGAAAGACCTCAGTGTGCCTGTTTCAAGACCCTCTTGGACTCTGAGTATTTTCAGCTTGGTTTTGGAAGGCCATAGTATCATCATCACCATCATCACACAGTCTCAGGTTGTTCCTACCTTTTTTTCTTTAGCATATCCCAGCTTTATTCCCCCCATGGCTTATGGATATTACTGAGATATTTCAGGTCAGCCTCATTTAGAGAAGTCTGTGTTCAGTAAGATTAACTTTGCTGCCCTCAATAGCCAGTAATGCTGGTTGCCTAAAAATGCAGTTTATGAAGATTGAAGTCTCTGCATAGACAGAAGAATTAAATCTCAGTGATGGTGGCCTAGATTCTCTGGTAATGCTTTCTGGGGGAGAGAAAACTCAGGACCGTGACTGAAGGTGAACAATTAATATGAAAGGTGGCAGAAAGGAATAAGGATTTCTGTAATTTGGGCCGTGTTCTGCTGCTGACCCACCATTTGGTGTTTGAATAATCGCTGCTGCACTCCAATCCTCAATTTACCTATTTGCAAAATCCTCCTCTTTCCCACTACACGGTGGGCCAAAGCCTTGACATGCCAGCCCTTTGCATAAGGCTCTGGAGAAATGGAAATTTTGGGACAGTTTGGGTGTTTTGAGCACAACTTTGATCCTGCAGAACAAGTTGGGACCTTGGTCTCTGTTAAATAATGTGGATTATTTGAGGAGAAATTTGGGGGTTTGGACTAGGTGGTCTTGAAATTCCCTTCCAATCCAAACCATTCTGCGATTCCATGATTCCATGAATATAAACCAGGATATTTGAACGTGCCACTGGAGAATCAATGCTGTATCAATAGTTACTCACATCACCACCATGGCATATTAATGGCATGAAAGGCACTACATAATTCAAAGGCAAAAAAAAGATGTATTTATTCCCTTTTCATGGATCTTTTTCAATTTCTTTTTCAGCCAGTGAGTACTGGTCTGGTCTGTGTGCTCTCCACAAGTGCTGTTTCGATTTTGTTGGTTTTTTCATATCAAAAACTCCTCATCATTATCCTAATTAGTACATTTTCTAACCTCCCTAGGGACAGGACAGCAAGGATGAGGAGCTGTCCTTGAGCGATGACCACATGCACTGACTTGAACGCACTTGGGAGGCTTCTGGTAAAGTGTGACTCAGAGAGCTTACAGACCCCTGACCAAGGACACACTTCTCTTTTTGGGGCTTAACCTTTCCTTTGAACTGGAAGAAAACAAACCAGAACAATAAAAACCACACTCAGGGTGAGGTTTGCCCTGGGACTCTGAGGTCCAGACGTTAGATAAGGATCCTGCTGCATAAAGAGGTTTGAGCAGTTACAAAGTTCTGTTTTGTTTTGCCTTATTTTCTTCCACAGGCAACAAAGATGAGAAAAAAAACACCCAACCCTGCACTGTGTTTATAGCTGAGAGAAATCTCCAACTGCAGATCACATCAGGGATGATGAAAAGTAAGTTACAGGCAGTCAGATGAAGGGATATTTCACTGCAAAAATGTGAAAGGTTCCCCCTCCCCATTTCCTCTCTCTTCTTTTATTGATTTCTCTTGCTGCCATCGAGCCCTTGCTGCCTTGCACACAAGCCAGATCCAATTAGCCTGTCATGGTTTTCATAAGGCTCCTGCTCTACAGCACAGTCCTTTCAAGTAATTTCCCCTTTTTCCATGGTAAATACTCTCTGCTATGCTGGTGCATGGGAATGACCCCAGTAGGGCACTGGGGATAGTTTGGACTTTGGTATTAAACATCTCATCGCAAGCCATTCATGTCAGAGGAGAGACACATCTGAACTGAAATAGGCTTTGAGTTGGACCCACAAATACTTTCAGTTTAGAAAAATAAATGGTGACTGGGAAAGCACTTCCCTGAGGGAAAATTTCACAGGGAGTCAGAGACAACCAGAAACTGTAGCTCAGACTGCCCTGTTTATACATACAGACACACACACGTGTATATATAATTATATGTTTATGTAATTATACATATGGATGCATTTTTACGTTTTTCTATGTTATATGTATATAATTATGCATTTGTGTCTGTTGCCTGTTAGTAAACACACAGAGGCACATACAGACTTGCAGGTCATTTAGTTTAATCTTTTGATGCTTTCCAAGCTGTTTCCCAAACACAAGTAGCTTTCCCAGGTTCCCACTGGCTCCAGTCAACACACTCCTTCGTGTTATCACCCAAGAGAGTCACCAGGTGGATGCAGAAACCTTGGCACTAATCAGCAATATTACTAGGAAGTCTGACATCGTTCCAGGAACCCAGCAGTCCTCCTGTTCCCCTTTGTAATGTTGATATGTCTGCTTTTAATTCCTTTTGGGGCCTCAACAAGAAATAAAGCAATCTTCCCTAATTACACGCATTAGGATCTAATGAGGAAGTCTGATGTCACCTCGTTCTCACCAACCATGGAATCACTGAGACTGAGTGGCTGTGCCATCCCATTGCACAGGCAGCCCCCCAAAAACACATGGCCTGGGGACTGGATAACCAGTGGAATGGTGTGGGTTGGAAGGGACCTTAAAGTCCATCTCATTCCAACCCCCTGCCATGCACAATAACATGATACAATTAATGGCCAAGCACCATGGACCTTTGGAAAAAACAGCCAGAAATAAAACAAACAGAAACAAAACAAACAGCTCAATTCACCGTTGTCACACCAGCTCAAATTAAAACTGCAGTGCAGAGGAGCCTCATTCACCCCTCTGTCTCAGAAGCTTGAGCAAAGCTTCAAATCTAACCTTCCATTTCCCCACATTCCCTATAGAAATTCAGCTGACACCCTTCATGCTGGAGTCTGTCCAAGCTTCATCCATAGACCTGTGTGCTGGACCACTTCACATTCCCCAATCCACCCCTTCACTGGCCGACCTTCAGCAGGTCTGCTGACACTCCAACACAATTTTATCACCTGGGAATGTCTGATGCATCCTTTAAATTGCTTCTTATTTTTTTCCTACCTAACAAGGCTCTATCCCAGGCATAGCAGCCACCTAATTACTAACCTTGACCTTGGGAAAAAAAACCCCAGCAGAGTGCATTTAATAACAACCCCAGTGAGCTGAGGCAGCTTTACAATCATGTTGCATAATGTAGTCATGAGGAGAGGGTTACCAGGGAGATAATGGTAAACATCAGCCTTAATTCTGTCTGAAAAATAATTGGAGTGGTCTCCCTTTGTGGCTGGGGTAGAGGAGAAAATTGGATGGGTACATTTCCAGTTCCTGCAGATGTTAGTGGAACATGCTGCACTCCATCACTGACCAAATTATTAGCTGGCTCTGAATGCCACGGGTATGAGTTGTCTGGCTTTCTCCCCATGCACGCAAATCTGTGGATAAGTATCATTCCAGGGAGAAAACAATATTGGTTGCAGCAAAATTGGTGTCTTTCCATGCTGTTGCTACATCTTCTCTTCACAGTGGCCCTATCAAGCTGTTTGTTGGAGTATTCATCAATGCTGACACATTTTAAAATATAGAGCCTTTGTGACCTTGTCCATGAGGGTTTAAGTTATCCTGGTGCAATCCTTATGCCTTCAGTGGGCTGCAGAGCGTGATCCAGGAAGGAATCTGCTCTCCCTTGTCCCACCTCCTCGCTCTCTGCACCAGCCATGGCTCTGGAGTGCCTGGCTCACCTCTGGAGCACCTGCACAGCTGTTGGCAGAGCCATCTCCTCGCTCTGACAGGGCATGGAGGAGTCAAGTGTGTGCCAAAGGAGGAGTGATGGGATGCTGAGAGGTTTGCTGGCCGAGAATTTCACGCTGTCCCACTGCTCTGTATGGACCTGGTGCCACAGGAAACACGATCGGGGCCATCCTCAGGTGGAAATACACCCAGAAGGAGAACAGACATTGTGCTCTGGAGTGCACCATTCCCTGGAGCTCTCCTTTCTTAGCCCCTTTAGGGACCTTTCCACTGATGCCACAACCCAGATTATCACCAGGAAGCTGCAGCTTCTCTTCCTGGTCATCAGGAACAACAGCAAAGCCTGGACATGCTTTCCTGCATTTTCTGCCTGCACCTGAGGCCAGATGCCTCTCACCCTGCCTGTACCACAGCTCTCTCCCAGACATTTTAGGCAGCAAGCTCTTCAGCCTTTATTTATATTTAGAGCAGGCGTTTAATTCCACAACCACAGGTACTGAGAGCTCTCAAATTAATTTGTGGTTTCAATTCCCCTTTGACTCAGCTGTGGAGTTACCTGAGCACAGTGACAGGCAGGTGTAATAACTTCTATCTCAGAAGTATCAGCCAGCCTTCCATGGAGGTCCAAGGGTGGAATTATTCAGCATCTCCTGTAAATATTAATTGAAAGCAGTATTAGACAGCTGTCTGTGTTTTTCAGTGCGAAGTTTCTCTCAGCTCTGCTGCTGCTTTGCAGTGCCTTTGAAGAAGCAGGGACTGGTCCTGGTGGATCCTTGCTGGATCCCAGAGGATCTAGGCTGCTGGATCCCAGCCGGGAGCACTGGGAGCACTGGTGCCTACGTGGTACAAAGTGAAAGAACTGGAGGAGCAGTGGGAAAACCTATGGGGGGCAAATGGTTTCCAGTGCTTGTGGCTTTTGCACCTCCCATCTTCTATGGCTTGTGTGGCGATGGAATTAGATGATTTTGAATGTCCCTTCCAACCCAAACCAATTTGGGAGCTCGAGGACACAGGCATCTTGTTTTGGCAGAGCAGCCAGGCCAACCACTTCTGATTGCTTCTGATTCCACTCAGACAGTGTCTTCTCTGCTTTCCACCACCACAGCCAAGATCAGCAGCACAGAGCTCTGCTGGTTGTGAGGCCCCAGCCCTGCTGGGCTCGGCCCACATCCAGCACTGCCACACTGCCCCTCTCCACTGCTCGGCAGAGCCCTCTTGATGTCAAGCCACACTTGTTGGCACGAACACATCCTTTCGAGCTGCTTTCTTCTGCCCAATTAAAAGGCTGTCAGCAGCACGGCCATCACTCCTCCTGCAGCTTCTGACAAGCCTGGACACTGCTATGCTGCTGCTGAAGATTAAAGGAGTCTCTTCTTTGTGTTACCCAGCAGCTGTGTGCCCGCCAGAAACTAATTCCCCTTCCCAATGGATGTGTGTGTGGAACAGCTAATAGGCTCTGTGAGCCTGTGTCCTTGTGAAAAGGAACGCACACACTAAAGAACTGAGTTGTCTAATATACATTTCTCTGCCGTTTTCCCTTTCACCAATTTTCATTTCCCGAAAATTGGAGATTTGGGAGGGGGCAGAGGTGCTTTCTAGTGGTTACAGCAGTAATTCTCAATTTGTAATGAATCATTTAGCAGTGATAGGGATGGTGTCCACTCGCTGCTCCACACATTCTCTGAAACCAAGGAATGAGTGGGTGTGTGGTGCTTTCACCTCCACTTTGCTGTTTCAGAGCTGCTCTGGGCTGGTAACAACGGGCCCCTCCTTGTGCTCCAAGGGCTCTTTGGTGTGAAATGGGTTGAATGACAATGCTGTACATTAACTTTACCACCAAACATAAAGATTACCGGGCAGTACAAAAGAAATGTTGCTTTAATCTCCTGCTGTAGAACAGAGGAGCTGGGATTTGGCAGAAGGAGTGATGATCTGGGGGGGGACCAGATCTCAATAGCATTCCAGGCTGCTCCTGAGGCTGCACTTGGCCCATTAACTTCCAAATTCTGGCTGCATTATGTGGTAAAACTGACTGATGGAATATGGAAAGCTAAAACAAAACTAAAATAATTGATCACCCTTAAATTCCATCAAACTCCCCAAGAATTGGAACAAGCATGCACAGTGTACTCAAAACCCATAAATTCATTTAGCATCAGATAAAGTCCACCTATTTCCACTGGTGTAAATCTGGAGTAATTCCTCTGGAGCACAGGGTATGTAAGATCAGTGGAGTTGACTAGCATTATGGAGTTGACTAGCATTAAACTGGCATCGCCAAGAATCCTTTTTGAGCTATAAAGAATGAAAGATAAATGTTCTTTG
>JAWWLV010000179.1:7906582-7936165 GCA_035041135.1 Platyrinchus mystaceus
TGGAGTTGACTAGCATTAAACTGGCATCGCCAAGAATCCTTTTTGAGCTATAAAGAATGAAAGATAAATGTTCTTTGAATTCATGACCCCGCTGTGAAAATGAAATACAAGACGTGGCAACTCTTTGAAACTGATAGAAATGTCTCCGTCTCAGATCTCCCTCTGTTAATCAAAACAAGGCACTGTAATCAGCCCCAATTCTGGGTCTATCTGTGAGGAACAAAGAGAACTCAGAGAATTAAATCATTTAACACATTATTTCCTTCCTCATTTTGGTGCTGATTGAGCTTATTGCACAATTTCTGCCCCCCCTCCCTGCCCTGGAGCCGAGTTGCTCTGCAGTTGCAGGGCTGCAAGGCAGGACAGTCCCCAACATTCCAGTTTACTGGAGGAATTTCTGCTTTGGGAGATTCTCCTCCAGACTCGGAGGTTTCCTCTCTCTCTTCCTGAGGTCTGGTTTCCTATTTCCTTTACTACCTGCTGAGTAGGAAACTCCAGAGAGACCTTAAGAGGAATATTTGCCTGTGCTGTTAAGCCATCCCAGCAAAATACTGGTTGTGTAGCCATAGCTAGAAGCTTCAGCACAGAATCATGGAATTGTTTAGGCTGGAAAAAAACTCTAAGACTGTTCTCTCAGCACTACCAAGGCCAGCACGAAACCATGTCCCCAAGTGCCACATTTACCTGCCTTTTACATCCCCCAGGGATGGGGAATCCAGCACTGCCCTGGGCAGCCTGTTCTGGAGCATCTTCTGGTAGAGTTGCCTGCTGCCTTCCTGGGATGAAACAAAATCCAGTGGTCTTTTCCACAGCAGAGTTGACAGAAATCACAGACTTTAAGCTTATCCTAAGTTTATATTTGGGGAAAGGCTGAAATATGATCTTTTTTAGATAGCACTAGACTCTTAAAATAACATTGTCCACATTGAATCAATAAACCTTATTTAGTGTTTTTTAGATTTTAGATTTGTTTTATAGATTTACAGTTTCAATCTAGGAAGATTTTTATCAGTATCAATTGTTCAGGGAATATTCTAAAGATGTTTTGGTTATTTTACGTAATAGGAAATGTAATAATTATATAGCCAGTGGCCTGGGCAGAGGAAAAACATTTTTCATATATTAGGGATACCTGCCCTAATATTGCACTGACAATATGAACAATCAGATAGTTTGCAATCTCAGAAATATTTTCTGTATTTTCTGTGGCTCTTTTAGAATTAATGGCCTTTGTTTTAAAAGTAATGGCCATTCTTTTAGAATTAATGGCTATTTTAGTCACTATTTACCCATGGAAAAAACTTCAATTTGGAAGGTGGGATTGGCTTTGCTTTCTTAGGGAAGTGCCTACTGAGATCCTACAGGTACATTGTACACTATTGCTTTTCTGTGACTCATTTAAAGTTTTTATGAGGCTTTGTCCACTAACTGATTCTTCCTCCCCTATTTCAAACCCTTGTGTGTTTTTGAGAATTCACCGAAATGTTGAGCGTGAATTTCTGACCAGACAAAAATTACTTGGACAAAAACTTGGAGGGTCGGACTTGATCATCTTAAAGGTCTTTTCCAAGCTAAATGATTCTAAAGGCACCCACTGTACTCTTATAATTATTCCTATTTCAAATAGAGTTCCTGCTAACTGTGCCTACAGGAAATAAATGCCCACTAAATGCACATTAACTAAAGCACTTTGCATTCCAGGGCTAATAACGAGTGATGATTTCCAATCGACAACTTGCTTCCTCCCCGGTGCCGTTTTGGGAAAGCGTCAAGGAGAAAACTGTCAGGGGAGGGAAATAATAATAAAAGATGGGTGCTGGGCTGGCTGGGTTTCCTGCAGAGCTGCCTGTGCACAGATGGTTCCTGCGATAGCTCCTCCCGGGCACCAGGGCCGGGTCCCGCCTCACACACAGCAGCTCTGAGGGTTTGGTGGCTGAGCCTGTGCTTGGGTTGTTTGGGCTCCTTGAACCTGGATCAGAAAGGGGGTGAAATATTTGCCTTTGGGTTTGTCTGATTCTCACAGCAATTTAAACCTCACTGCTTTCTTTGCTTCCACAGAAGGGATACTGTGGGTGTGGAGCAAGTGAGGGCTTTGTTCCAGAGCTGTGTGAGCACAGGTGGGATGTGAACTGTGTGACTGTACAAGAGAGAGGCAGAGGGACTTTGGACAAGGGCCTGGAGTGACAGGATGAGGGGGAATGGCTTCCCACTGACAGAGGGCAAGGTTAGATGGGATATTAGGAAGAAATCCTTCCCTGTGAGGGTGGTCAGGCTCTGGCACAGGTTGCCCAGAGAAGCTGTGGCTGCCCCATCTCTGGAAGTGTTCAAGGCCAGGCTGGATAGAGCTCTGAGCAACCTGGTCTAGTGGAAGGTGTCCCTGCTCGTGGCAGGGAGTGGGACTATGTGATCTCCAAAGGTCCCTTCCAACCCAAACCATTCTATGAATGTACATCCCAGGAGAATGTCATCCCAGGCAGCACAGAAGGATATAGAGAATTCAAGCCACAGTGCAAATCACAGAGGAATTATTTCAGCAGGGATGACCTCAGACAACAGGAACAGATAAGAACTGAATGTTAAAAGGCAGCTTGAGTACATGTTCATTTATGGTGCGTAGGTGAGGCAAGACCAAGACTAGAGGTCCCTTCAGTGACTTTTTAGCACAGAGGAATAAGATCCCCACCCAACCAGCAAGTTAAAGCTGTCAGTGTGTCCTGCAACTGATGCCAAGTATGTGGGCTCAGAAACAAAAAATCTGGATTCTTAGATTGCACATAAGTATTCCATATCTTGAAGCCTTTCTTTTTTAAAGGATCTATTGGCTTAAATATTCAGAGCAATACTGGAGATACAGGAGAGTGCCTGACAACTTCCTACCAAAACCAACAGCAGCAGTCAGCTTATCTTGAGGGGATGTTCATTGAATCATGGAATGGTTTGAGTTGGAAAGGACCTTGAAGCTCATCTTGTCTCAACCCCATGCCATGGGCTTGAGACTATACCTTGCACTCGACCAGGTTGCTCAGGTTGCTCATGAACATATGACGGGGCCACTATTTACCAACACTGTTTCAGCCTTAATAAGCTTTGGGGGTTATCAAATTGCTTTCTAGCACAGTGTGGGCAAAATTCAGTGCCTAGGTTGAAAGAGTTTAATGGTGCTCTCAGTTACATCTTTGGGAATAGAATAGAATAGAATTAATCTTGATATCCCTCCTGCAAGTGCATATGTTTCATTAACATTATGACAAATGTGGTGTTGTGTAATGAAAATATTTTAAAGTTTGAAAATTAGTCCAAAACCCATTAAATCAAGCTTCATTTTCATGGGTAAAAAAACACCTCAGTCCTACTGGGTACAGCTCCAGCAAGGAAGATTTCATTCTTTATGACTGCCTGATTTGTCTTCATTCCAAAGCTTTATTTTGTTTGAGCAGGAATGATTGTATGAGTGATTGACAGATGGAGAGACAGACACACATCTAACATGGACAACCTCTCCCAATTTGCCTTGGCCAACATTTACCTGAAGCCTGTCACCTCTTGCCCGTACTGCCTCACATATCACCCAGCTTACCAAAAACTGGGGGAGCCTGAATTTTTAGCAGAAATCACTAAGCTTGTAATAAATCTTAACAATCAGTTTTTCACCTCCTTTCCCTGAAATTTTAATTTTCTAACAAGCTGCCCATTTCCCTTTAATTACACAGCAAAACCCATCACCACCAATATCCACACTGGACCCTTTTATCACCACAATATTTATTGCTAACTGACCCATGGAACCTATTCAGCATATAACCCTCTTTCTTTTTCTTTTTGACCACAATCCATTTCCCCTGTGTGCATGTTTCCCTGTATCTCATCCCATCCCATTAGCTCTCTGTGCTGAATAGCCTGTTCCAGGACATCAAACTTTAATTTAAACAGAAGATGATCAATAAGCTTAGCAAATTGCCTATGGCAACATCAGCAGTTTGAGTCAAAGGGGTTTATAGGTAATTTAAAGGGCATTCTCATTCACCCCCATGATGTGGGATGTACCTATTGCTTGCTTTGCCAAGTGCAGCCCAGTTGGCTGAACACGAGGAAGAAGAGCTTTTCCTCCACAGATGAGCTGGGAAAAGGTACACAGAGCATTCATCCTGGGGGGTTTGGAAAGTGTGTCTTCAAACCACAAAAGACAGAGAGGGAAAAAACAGCCTAACTCACAAGACTTGTCAAAAAACCCCCAACAACAAATCAGAGCTTAGAATCAATATCAGCACCAAAGCAACAGAGATGTAAAAGGAAAATACACACACCCCTCAGTCCAACCTTGAGATATGGCTTGAGACCACCATATTTTCAAGTAAGGGAGGAGAGAGTATAAATTAATTTGTTTCTAAAATCTCACCAATTTGATTTTCAAACATCCCAGGTAAATCCAAATGTTTATGTCGGAGAGTTTAGGTAAGAAAAACTACATCTGTAGCCACAGTTTTGGGGATGTTTTATTTGTACCAAGTTCCGTGGCCACCGGCCTGGATGATGGTAATTTGAAGCTGCAAATACATTTATTTTGAACTTTCCTTGAGGACACAAAGAATGGTTTGAATGAAAATAAAAAGGAGATGAACTGATGAGTTGGACTGGTGGCTCAGTAAAGCAAACAGCTGCCCAGCACATGGAATCACAGAATAACAGACTGGTTTGGGTTGGAAGGGACCTTAAAGACCATCTCGTTCCATCCCCTGCCATAAGCAGAGACACCTTCCACTGGACCAGGATGGTCAGAACTCCATCCAGCCTGTCCTTGAACACTTCCAGGGATGGGGCAGCCACAGCTTCTCTGGGCAACCTGTGCCAGGGCCTCATCCCTCTCACAGGGAAGAATTGCTTCCCAATATCCAATCTAAACCCACCCTCTGTCAGTTTAAAACCATTCCCATCACTCCATGACCTTGTAAAAAGACATGATCTTCAGGATTCATGAAATGAATATGAGGGGAATTCTTTGGGCAGTCAGAAATCTCTCTGGCCTGTTTCAGCCACACGTTGTGCCCTGTTATTTCGGAGCTGAGGGGCCGACAAGGCCCTTGCAAGAGGGGACGTGGCTCTGGAGGCACTTAGCTCCTCTCTGGCTCGGAAGTTACACAATGGATGTTGAAATGCTGGCTTGTTGAAAATTTGTCATTCGAGTAATGGATGCTTTATTTCCTGTTTTTGCTGAAAGCTAAAGAGAAACATAATTAGCAAGCGAGAAAGCAACCTTGGCAGCCAAACAAAAAAAGCACATTTTGGGCACCCGAGCCAATTAAAATTGTTTATGTAGCTCATGAACAATATTTTTCTCCAAATCATTATAACTGAGGGAATTCAGCATAACACAGCCAGGCTTGGTGCTCCCAGAGCTGCTGCTGTGCCAAGCTGTGGCAGCTTCCTAGGATGGACTGAGGGCATGATGGGATGCCCAGGATAACAGTAGGGATGAAAAAGAAAAGGCTTGTGACTGGAAGGGGAAGGCTCAGCTCCCATTTTTTTTTAGTTTTGGGTTAATCCTCAGCACAGGAGAACTTTATTTTGCCTTTGTGATCGGAATATCTATTAATTATAAATTAAAAATCTCTTTTTTCAGCCTGTTTTATGGCACAGAAGTTCAGATCCTTTGCCCTTTGCTCTCTAAAATGAGAGTTTCAGAAACTCCCATTATTCTTTTCAGTGCTTGAATCCATACCCTGCTTGATTCTCACATGTATGCCCAGAGATTGTTGATAATATAAGGTCTGCCTTCTCTTCTTTTTATATAAGAAAATAATCCTTTAGGAAAACAAAAACAATGGGTGGACAAATATTCCTGCTCCTTAGGATGATCCTCACCTGCTCCTCTTGTAACAAATGACTGAATTCTCGGCTTTCATTCCTGGATGTGGAGTCATTTTATGCCAAATATTACAGGATATTTTTATGAATTGACCTGTTTAAATGTTTTGCTTGTTTCTGAAGCAAAATTAAATCTGATCGTGAAAATTATCACCACCCTTTGGTAAAAAGTAGACATTTCCTGAAATAAAGAGAAGTGAATGGATCAGTACAGGCAAAAAAAAAAATTTCTCTACCACGTAGCCCATTGCCAAACAATAATGATTAAGTGCATACACACAGCAAACAAATGTTTGTGTCTAGACATGCCCAAATCTGTGTTTTTCTGTAAATTTGTTTTGCTTTCTGCCTATTTCAGGCCCTGTTTGGAGTGTGTGTTTATGTTATCGAGCATCGCCTGTTTTGTTTCGAGACCTTCAGAAAGAAAAACGAATTGGGTGTGACGTGCCCTGGGAATGTTCTCAGAACAAAGCCTTGGGTGGGTGTTCAGGCTGTTTTGACTCGCCCTTGGTACAAAGTCGAGGGCACAAATGGGGTGAGTGGACTCACGGATTGAAGCTGCTGGAAGCAGAAATCCTGGGTTCAGGCTCTGATCCAGACTGGACTGAGGTGATAAAAAGGCACCTTGTTATTTACAGTGAAACAGTGGCAGAGGGTTGTGTAGGAACAGTTCTTGTGCTTAAATGCACGTCTTGGCATTTATTGAGGACACACAGGTTATGTGTTATTGCTCATAGATCTGTAATCATAGAATGGTTTGGGTTGGAAGGCACCTTAAAGCTCATCCAGTCCAACCCTCCTGCAAGACGCAGGGACATCTTCAACCAGACCAGGTTGTTCAGAATCCAGTCCAACCTGGCCTTGGACACTTCCAGGGATGGGGCAGCCACAGCATCTCTGGGCCACCTGTGCCAGGGCTTCACCACCCTCAGGGAAGAATACAGAAATACACAAACCTGGGTGAAGGGAGGGATTAACCACAGTCTTCCAGGATGGACCAGTGGGCACTGAATGACCAGAAACAACAAAGGCAAGGTGGTCATGGTGGGAATCACTGACAGGCACAACTGTACCTTTACAGACACACCAGGAGGGGATGGTGAGGGTGAAAATAAGCACTGTTGGTTACTAAGAGTGGTGAGTATAAAATCAGTAATGAAACATCATGTGCACTGTCTAACCTGACCAAACAAGACTTTTTTTTTCTCTGAAATGTGTTAGCCCTGAGTGGATGTAGCCAATTAGCCATTTTCCTTGATAAATGCCTCTCACTGAAATAGTCTGTGATGGGGTACAGAAAGGAGCAGTCTGGTGGGACCACGATAGCCTACAAACCACTTCGACTGAAACAATTGCTTTTCTAAAAGGTAACAATTTGGTCAAATCGTTGCTATTGTGAGGTTGTGGGTTTCGTGTTGCTGTCATTGTGGCATTAATACACTGAGAAATTCAGATAGTTTATCAGCAACCATTAAGGAATGGCAGGAAATTAGGACAAAAGCCTGTTGTTTATTCAAGGTTGTGTTTTATTTATCCTCTGGCTTTTAAAAGCCTCTTATTTTATGTGCCTTCTGGGCACAGAGGCTTTAGTTTAAAAACATCACCGCTAAAACAAACAACCAAACTGACAAAAGTCGTTTCAGGGAGAGCAGCTGAGATGTAAAAGCAGCTCAGTACCCTCAGCACCCCTTGAGGTAAAAACCTTCTGCTGAGGTCTGCAGGACCGCGACCCCTGGATCAGACCAAGTGGGGGAATCGTGACTCCTGGCAAAGCAGATGTTCCTACTTTGGCTCTTTACACTTCGTGTCTGTGAACTCTGGGCAGCCCAGGCTGCTGCCGGGGAGGTTGGGAGGTTGTGTGGGGGATGTGATCACATCCCTTTGTGTACAGACATCAAGCTCATCCGGGGCTCCATTAACCAACGAGCACTTCCACGTAGAATAGAGGGGGGAAAACAGGAAAAGCAGAGAGTGAAGGACAAACATTTCTATTTCTGTGGACACATGATAAGCATAAAACGTTGGGAGCTTTCTCCCTGACATTATCTGATTTTCCAGCCTCTTCTCTGGCAGCTCAAAACTCATGTTCTTTCCTTTTTGTTTTCCATGGTTAAACTCACCAAACAGCAAAACATTGGAATGTTCTGAAGTGGTCTATTGACAGAACTTTTTGTTTTCTGTTTTATTCCTTTCTTTCCAGATCCATCAGGGATTGTCAGAAGGCCCGTGCTGAGGGAAGACTCAGTTGAGTAGAAAGAGCTCTTAAAATTCTCCTTCAGGAGGATTTGTTTTCACAAATTTTACAGATTTCACAGCTCCTCCTTCACCACCACCTGACATCCCCAGACCCACCTGACCTGGGTGGGATGTAGAAGTCCCCACCCGTGTACCAGAAATATGGGAAATCCTTTCTGACCAGCCTTCCTTTGACTCCATTCCCTGCTCCCTGGCCATCTCTTCCAGTAAAATTCTGTGTAGTAACCAAATTCAGTGTTTTTGTTTCCTTCTGTAGAACATGCTGAGCTCAGGCTGGGTCTTGCTGCATAATGCAGATATAAGTATTCTGCTTGTAGTGTGGACTTAGGAGTGGGTGAGTCTGTTCATGGATGGATGGATGGAGGTCAATCTAACAGTCAAATGATATTGATGAACCTCCTGATGGATGAAATTAAGTTTTCTTACCACTTGGACAGGGTTAAGAGGCCGTTATGTCAAGTAGTTGTGTAAGAGAACCAACTTCACACCCATCACTGCTCCTGGGATTATTCACACACATTGGGACACACTTTAGGAAGAACTCCCAGGGGAGGTAAACCGAAAGGGAATAAACAGACAGAGTTCAAGGAGCATTTGGACAATGCTCTCAGGCACAGGGTGTGACTCTTGGGGATGGTCCTGTGCAGGGCCAGGAGTTGGACTCAATGATCCTTGTGGGTCCCTTCCAACTCAGCATCTTCTGTGATTTGTAAATGACTCACCCAAGGATCTTCATCATTTTTCTACACTAAGGCATTTCTTCCCCTTGAGGAAGTCACCCAATGAGGGCGGTTTTCCCAGTGCAAACTGGTGGAGCCCTCAGGGAAGGGATGGCACCAGTTTCCCAAACTGGTGGAAGAACCGTGCACTGCGTCCTCGAGGACTTTTTCTGTTCTGTTGGGGAAACACAGCAATGTTTGGAGAAGCCAGACAGGGAGTCAAAGAGGAACCAGGGCTCTTTTAAAACACTTTGGCTACAAAAAAATGCCCTAAAATGTTTTTTTTCTGCACTCAGCATGGAGGGAGCAGCAGCCAATTGTGTTATAGCTCTGCTGATTACTTATGATTCCCTTCCTGTGAGGACAGGCCCTGATGTGTTGTTTTTTGATAACACTGGCTCCTTTAGAGCAATAATGCTGGTACAGTTTCCTGCCTAATCGGAGAGCAATTACTGTACCTCAAAAGGGAAAACGTGGAGAGGAACCCAGTTTTAGCTCAGAAGTGATAACAGGGACATTTTCCTGCTAAGCTTGAGCTCATTCAAGCATCTCCCACGGCAATACATGACAAAAATCAAAGAGAAAGGAGAGGCTGGGTGTTGTTCTTGTCTGCTAAGTTCCTGTATGGTCAGATCCCCTGGTGCTTTTGTGGTTTGGAAGCTGGGATCACGTTGGTGCCCATCAGTTGTGAGAGGATATAGAATCTTTCCCCTCTAGGTCCTTAATTTGAATTTGCTCTAGTTTAGGAGTGAACATTTTTACTGTTACTGATGTCTGACCTGTGCTGATTGACCTGGTGGCCTTGACCAGCTCATGGTGGCAGGTGACCACATCCAGAAGCAGAAGGCTGCACTTCAGTGGTTTGCAGAAGTGCTGTTGACTTTTATCTTGACAAAGCCATCGCCATTTTCAAATTAATTTGCCAAATCTCTATAGGAACAAAAATCAAAGATTAAAGGGTTGACAGGTTATTCCAGCGGAACGGTGTAGCCAAAGGCAGCGTTACCCTGGAGTTTTGAGAAGGGGCTGGCAAGAAAAATATTTATTTTGGAAAAAAAAAGTAGTTTCTGCTTGGACTGCTGGGCTATTTCTGGTGATACAGGGCTTTCTTTGGGACTCATGCACTCAGGCATTTCCACCTAAGGCTGAGGCATGTTCTTTGGACCCCCTTGCTGGAGAAGTCCCTGGATACAAAGGGTGTGTGTCTGTGGTGAGAGAAGCACTATCTCACTGAAGTCAAGCAGAGAGAGGAAATGACTCAGTCATCAAAAGGCCCTCCTTCCTCAGGGAACTGTCCTTAATCAGTGTTATCCCGTTACAATAATACCATTTCAGAAGGACTGGGAACCAGACCACTTGCGTAGCCATGTAAATGCTTCCTGTATTTGCCAAACAAAACAGCCTTCAGCAATTAATAGAATTTAGCTATTAGTCCTGCTATGATAAAACAAAAACTGTGGCTCTTCATGCTGCAAAACCCTTGGTGCCATCCTTCTCCCAGGAAAAGTCCTTTACTTTTGGATCTGCATTACCTGCTGCTCCAGAAAAGAATAAATAACGATAATGTTGCCTTTTGCTTGGCTGTGAAGATTGTCCTCATTACCCTTGCAAGAGCTGCTCCAAAGCTTCCTCTTGGGATGCCCTGATTAGTCATTGCTTTAGTATTAAGCTGGGATACTTTGTGCAGCCTGCCAGGGATCCTGGACAATCTCTACCTTTTGGTGCTTGATAATAGGCAGCTCCCAAAATTGGCAGTGGGAGCAACGGGATAAAGCGGTGGGTCCTTTGCAGCCTGGGGACCAGGAGCATTGCAGAGACTCAGCTCTCCCTAATTAACTCTGATTAGACACAGCCACAGATGGGCAGCAGCTCAGCAACAACCGGATCATTTGTTCTCCTTTGATTTGACAGGAGAGCAGCTCATTGCGTGACCAGAAAAGGCCAATTGTAACCTGCTCTGCTCTCACCACTTCCCTTCAGCACTGGCCATCAGTCACTGCCAGGGCTGAGCAGGAGCTGCAGGTCGACTTCCACAGAATCCCAGAATGGTTTGAGTTGGAAGGGACCTTAAAGATCATCTTGTTCCACTCCCCTGCCATGGGCAGGGTCACCTTCCACTAGCCCAGGTTGCTCCAAGCCCTGTCCAACCTGACCTTGGACACTTCCAGGGATGGGGCAGCCACAGCTTCTCTGGGCAACCTGTGCCAGGGCCTCACCACCCTCAAGGGAAGAATTGCTTCGCAATATCCAATCTAAGCCCACCCTCTGTCAGTGTGAAGCCATTCCCCCTTGTCCTGCCACTCCATGCCCTTGTCCAAAGTCCCTCTGCAGCTCTGAATCACACACTGGACAGAAAACACTCTTGCATAAGTTAATTTTGACATAAATTTATCAGTCAGCAAGTTATTTGCAAAAAAAAAAATCATTCTGGATGCAGTGTTACCCAGGATGACTTCACCAGTGTGGGTTTTCCTCCTGGGAATAAATTGGCCGATAGACAAAAAGACTCAGTATGGGCATTTCAATGTGCTCTGGGAACATTCGCTTTGAAGCCTTTGCAGATGAACAAGGATTAGAATAGGGATAGAACAGAGGAAGGGAACATTTTGCTTTTCTTGGAAAGAGGGGCTACAAACTTCTAACATCTTCCTCTGCTGGTTTCTGGTTACTGAGGATAATAAAAGTGCAAAATTATACACTGGGTCCTCTCATAGCAAGAGATGAAACTGAAGTCCTAAATTTATGGCTGATGCAATTTCACTGAAGGCAGCGGATTTACACTACAGAGTCTGACCCTGTGGCTGGGCATTTTTATACACTATAAAGCTGAATGATGTTGATGATACGGTGACAGCTCTGCTGTTGTGTTTCAACCCCAAAATTCCCCACAATTTTCTGTTGTATAATACTCCGAGAGGACAAGTGTAGTAATAAGCAAGGTGCAGTCTGGATATTGGATTTGCAAGAATAGCATCACTGAGTTTGTCAGAAAAAGGCTTTTCTTTAAGTATTTTAAATACAAGATGTGAGCTGAGCAAAAACACCCACCTCATGTCTGTATTCAGACTGCAAAATTAAAAAGAGAGAGTGATGGTACCAACCTACCTCATGGTTAATTAAAAGAAGTCACAAAAATAAACCATTTTCTTAATGCACTGTCTGCCAGTGAGGGTGCAGAGCTCCTGCTGAGCCATCACCCTTTACCTGAACTTCTGGGCATAACTTGGCAGAAGTAGAGGCTGAAATTCTCCTCTGGCTTGGGAAAACAGCAATGAATTTTTGGGAGCATTTGGGATTCTGCTCAAATCACTGAAATCAAAGGGTTCTTTCCACTTGCTTTGGATGAAAAACTGAACTGCTGGGTGGGGGAAGGATCATCTTTGAAGGATTCAGGAGATGTTAATTCAGCTCTTGGCTGTGCCAGAGGTTCCCAGCATGTTCTTGGGAAAACTGCCCTGTCTGCCTCTGGAAGTTTTCCATTTGCATAGTCAAATGATACTTCCCTCCTACCACCTTCTGCCTGCCTTGTCCTTGGAAACTGTTTGTGTAGGATCCATCCCAGCCTTGTATTTGTGCAGCATCTATTGCACTGCAGGCCCAGCTGAGGTGGAATCACAAAGAAGGACACAGGAGTGAATGGAGTAAGTGATTTGGTGGGAAGAACATTAATTATGAAATATTATTTATAAAATGAGTATTTTGACTAGAAAAACAAGTGAATATTTTGTACTGCACGAATACTCTTAACTTTTAATCCTTAAATCATTTTGGGCTAACTTTCTGTGCTGGAGTTAAAAAATATCAGACAAATCTAAATAAAAGATTTGGCTTAAAAGTTAGGAAGAAGTTCTTCCCTGTAAGAGTGGTGAGGCCCTGACACAGGTTGCCCAGAGAAGCTGTGGCTGCCCCATCCCTGCAAGTGTCCAAGGACAGGCTGGATAGAGCCTCTACCATCCTGGGACAGTGGAAGGTGTCCCTGCCCGTGGCAGGGACATGGAACAAGATGGTCTTTAAGGTCCCTTCCAACCCAAACCAGTCTATGAATCTGTTCAGCCAGAAACCTTTGTGACACATCATTCATTTCTAGCCTGGATTTCTATATTATCCAAAGAATCTAAATCCTTCAAACAGTTTTTTGAGAGATGACTCAGTAATTACCAACAGCAGTACCAGCAAGCCTGGGAGGCTGATCCTAAAAGCAGGCACATTTTAACTGAACAGTGAATTTTTGGGAGAGCAATTTGAACAGACTTTTCTTCTTCATTAGAGTATCAGAAATAGCATCCTTATTTCTGCATTTCTCACCATTGCCCTCTATGCAGTTTCACCAGCTTAATTAGGGTAGGATAGGAACCCTTCTTCCCCTCTGAATTTGCTACCTATGCATCCCATAGATACACTGTGGTCCATAATAAATCATGAGCAAGAGGGATCCAAAAGTGTGCTTAATGCCTGCAGTCACCCAAGGCAGATTTGCAAATTAAACCTTTGTTTATTACGGCAACTGCTCAGGAAAATCTTCTTTCAAGATAATAATGTTAACTCAGAGAGAGCAGGGGCACAACAAATCAAAAATCCTTGGCAATAAAAAGGGAAAAAAAATAGTTGGATAAAAGATACAAGCTTAGGTGGGTAACCATTGCACCTAGAATGATATGAAGCCAGTCTTTCCTGGGAACAAAATGATACTTGGCAAGACAGCAACAGAGGAAAAATACAGCATTTTTCTAGCTTTATTGGCAAAGATTACAAAGGGTCAGATCCATCATGCCTTTGTTAGACCAAGTCCATAGAGACTTTCCTTGACACAACCAGATCTATCAAAAGAGAAAGAAAACCCAGTTAGCAGCCAGCAGTAAGGGATTCTCGTCAGGCTACCCCAAATTACTTGGAAAATATCTTTTCTTCTATTCTAGACTTGTCCCTGGCTATTAAACCTCTGCTCAGTTGTAGAAATACTTGGAAGATTACTGGGAGGTAAAAGTGAGAAGAAAATAAAAGGTTTTCTAGTGCAGGGTGCCCATGTGTAAACACACTTAGTAAAATAGATCCACTTCCCATGGTCTGTGAGACAGCAGGGAAGAGTCTTAGGTGAAATTTGTCACCTGGACCATGTTTCAACTCCTCCCTTGTTCCCTGAGTTTCTTCATAGCTATAATTTAGGAGATAAATCATCACAACAGAGGCTTCAGCTCTCAGGTGTACAACTACTATACCAGCCTGCCATAAAAACCAGTTGCTGATCTAAAACAGCTGCAGACAAAAGCTTAGTCCTACAAAACTCTCTTAACATGCAAAAATTTGGGCGGAATTCAATTGGGCTGCATAAAATCTCTTGGATAATTATGTGCCTAAATGGCTGCGATCAGGAGCACATGTGGTATCGATACCAACAAGCAGAGCATCAATTTCTCTCATCAAAACTGGTACTTAAGAGAATTTCCATGGTGGAATATTTAAGAAAGGTAAAATAGATGCAACTGAAATTAAATCAGCGACCCAGTAGAAGGGCAGTGACAACTACATGGAGTGAGAAATATTCAGAGAGAAGGGAAAAACCTGTGACCCCCCTGCAAGTGGGAGTAAAAGGTTATGGGAAGAGAAAGGGCTTAAGGGGATGGATTAGCACAGAGTGGCTGAGCCATGTCACTGGGAATATGGGATGGCTGCTTGCCCATCCAAACTGGCTCCCCTGGAAGGCTGTGGGTACCTGGGAGAGTGGGAGCTAGTTGCTCTTCCCACTGCATCCCAGCTGTGGGAAGCTGAGCTTTGTGTATGGTATTCCTTGGAGGGTAAATCTTTTGAAGATGGATGGTGGGCGGATTAAAAGGTATTTGTGGCACATCTCTGACTGATGAAGGAAACTGCTGGAAGGAAACCTGCTCTCCTGAAAATGCACTGATAGAAATCCTTAAAATATGCAATTCTGCCTGCCCCAACCCACCACCTCCACCCGAGGCCGTCCCTTTCTGCCTGCACAGGGCAGGAGGTTCCCAAAAATGCTGCAGAACTGTGCCCTGGGCAGACACTCCCTGTGTCCCTGAAGGAACTGATAAAGTCACTTAACAACAGAGCTGGAAACACAAGGTACAAACAGAGGCAGTGAAGCCCAGGCAGATGTTGCTGAGAGCTTCTCTGCAGCCCAGTGATAATGGGGAGAGGGCTCTCCCTCCTCCCAGATGTCCCCTCCAAAGAGCAGGAGGAAAGGGAAAGGCTGTGTGGTCAGGAGCGAGACCACCACCTCCCACCCACCCTTATCTGCCTCCCCAGAGACACAAACACTCCTCTCACAAGGGTGTGTAAAACACTCTTCAAAGTGATAGCAACGGAACCAACCGAGAAATGGCCCCTAAAAAGAATTAAAACAAAAAACTTCAGCCGTGGGGGTTTATTTCCTGCTTTCTTTTTTTTCCCCCTAAACCCGTTTTTGGGTAAGCACCCCCCTGTACACCCTTCCTTTAAATACCATACTATGTGTCACATATATACTTCACATTGACAGTGGAAAAGGGAAGTGTACAAAATGTACTGAGCTCTGGGAAACCCAAATCCTTAATCAGCAAGTGCTGGCCATGTTTCCTTCCATGCAGGGGAAGCTGCAGGTTCACTGAAGACAAACAGGAATAACCATTTAGGGGTTCACCGGGAAATTACAAATTTGGGGTTCACAGGATGGAAGGAGTTCTTGGAGCTCTGAAGAGGAAAATATGGACAGGGCAAAAGAGGGAGGGAGGGAAGGGGGAAATAAAAATGAAAGGAGGCAAAGGGAGTGGACAGAATTGAGAGAAAAGTTAAGGAATGAGATGCTATATCTAATTTAAGTAAAAAGCGCAGCTGGAACACAATGAAGCCACGTGGTTTACTGTCACAGGAGTAATTGAGTGCATCTGCTTTTGTAACCAACACTCTTTACAGGAACAAGACACAGAAGGACTCAAACCCTCAATTTTTAAATATCTAATATATCTAATAAAAAATTAGTGCTCATTTTTTGCCTGTAACAGGGATATGAATAATAATGAACAAGAGGAGAAGTCCCAGTAGGTCCAGTCTGCCCTCTCCAGAGTACAAAAGTAAAGTGACACCTCATGATATTGAAATAAGACAAATATTTTTTTAAGGCCAAAGCTTTGTGTTTTTTTAACCCAGGGAACAATTTGCCTATGAACTTGTTGCTGTGATGTTTAAAACCTGGTATCTGCAAGGATTGCAGGTTGAAGCTGACTTGTACAAATAATGGATGCAGGCGGAAAAAAGGCCTATTTTTTAGCTATTTGACTGCTAAGAGACAGGTCTGAAAGGAAAATATCCTAGTGCCGTGATTCTGATTCCACAGTTGCCCCCTAAATTGTTAAGTACTGTTTCCACATAGAATGGACTTCAGGGAACAGGGACACAGGGATGAAATCTGAAATGCTGGCACAGCATGATTTAAAAGGGAATGTAGTGACAGGACAAGGGGGAATGGCTTCCCACTGCCACAGGGTAGGATCAGATCAGACATTAGGAAGAAATGCCCTGTGAGGGCAGTGAGGCTCTGGCACAGGTTGCCCAGAGAAGCTGTGGATGTTCCATCCCTGGAAGTGTCCAAGGCCAGGTTGGAGCAACCTGGTCTAGTGGAAGGTGTCCCTGCCCATGGCTAAGGAGTGGAACCGGATGAACTTTCAGATCCCTTCTAACCCAAACCATCCTATGATTCCATGATCCTGTAGGTTGTATATTAAACATGAAGGATCAAACCCAGGGTTTGAACATCTTGGTGCATGAAAGATTCCACGACACTTTGCAAGAACAGACTTTTCGTGTTGGAAGGCAGTGCCAAATCGGTGTTTAATTGAGATCATAAGAACAGCGAATCAGTTAAAAATGGGAAAGGTTGCAGAACATATACCAAAATAACAGCAGCTGTGGGAGGGAGACACTACCAGGTGATTTGCTGAAGGCAATCCTTGTCTCCATCCTGGCAAAAGGTGATAAAAATAATTATGGAGGTGAAAGTTTATTGTCAGTACAAAGCAAAACTCTGCCAAAGTAGGAGCCAACAGATCAAAGCTGGGTTTAGAGGGAGCAGTGAGAGAAAAGCAGTGTGGCCTCAGATCAGGATGAAGTTGCATTGATCAGATATGCAGATTTTTATAGTTGATGGGGAGAAAAAAAAGGCAGAATGGGGTTTAAAAGTGCTTGTTTTTTTCCTTGGTGCTATAAAGGCATTTTATTTGGAAGGAGCCATTACAGAATGCAGCAAAAACAATACAACACACAGATAAGCACATAGGACAAATGTTGGGAGCTCCTGCAGTGCTGTAGGAATCGGGAAAAATTAAGCAACTGGTTCAAACCAAGGCTGGTATGAAACAAAGGACTAGGAATGTGCCAGAGTTTTCATTGTGCACTTCCAATGGACATTAGCGTGGTAAATGGGTGGAAAAACGTGTCAGTGGAAGATCTAAATTTTACATTATGCAAATGACATTGCATAATTGTCAGATAAATGAGGTAAAGTTGATTCTCTTTGCTAATTGACAAAATTGCTGCAGTCATCTTGAGGTTTGAAATCTATGGGGAAGAAAAAATGTTTCTGCCTTGGAAAGAACAGAGATTTTTGTATAAATATGTCTGGGGAGTTTAATTGGTGCTAAGGAGAAGGAGGAAAAAGTAAAAAGATGTGCCTAGCCAAAAGCTCAAAACATGATATGTGTTGAAAAAGAACACTAACACTCTATAGGTTGCTATTAATTATACCTTATACACATAAATACTTCAAATTAAATAATAGTGGCTCTATCAAATAAATGTCATCTGACCACTGCTGATGTAGGAATTCCTCCAAAGGCAGCAGGAATCAGGCAGAATAGGGATGGCAGAGAAATTAAGAGCAGGAAAAGATGCCAAATCAAGGTTTGGGACTGGCTGTGGTGGAAAAACATGACAAAGAGGAGGGACGAGGATGAGAGAACACCAAAGACATTCCCAGACCCACATGGCTCAGGGCTGAACTGACCCAGCCCCATGGAAGGACCTTCCTGATGGGAATGGGACTGAACTGGATTTGCCAAAGGCATCAGCTCTATACAAGGGTGTTACACAACTCCTGAGTCTGCAAAAAAAAAAAAGAAAAAAAAGAAAGAGCCAGGAAAGAAGACGTATTAAAGTCTCTGCCTTGGCCAAACTCCAACTCAATTAATTACAATCCGCTTTTAAAATTCCCCCTGAAGTTTCAGCTGGATAATAAATTCTTCCATGCGTGGAAGAGGCACAGCCCACCACTGAGCCACCAGAGAGGATGTCACGGGTTCTGCATGGAAAGCTGGTGTCAGCTCAGGTTTGGGAAGGTCCTGGGACCCTTTGCAGAGCGAGGATGATGAAACCGTAGAGAAACAGCAGAAGTCAGTTTGCTATAAATCTTCCTGCTGTGCAGGGTGGTTTTTTTGAGATAAATGTGCTCATAAAACCTCACTTCTGCCTTCTAGCGGGTAAAAGACAGGAGAGCATTGCAGGAGAGAGAACTGCTGAAAGGAAAATTAGCTTTGGATTCCTCAGCAGCATTATTAGTGAGCCCTGAAGATCAGACAAAAGCAGAAATCTTGTCATTTTTACTCATAACAGTGACTGTTGCCTGATTCCATTGATTGTAAGGATACAAACCCCAATTCCTCTCCTTTGGTATGGACTCAACCCTGCAGGGAACACCAAGGACATTGAAATGTTCCATATTGGGCTGATTTTGATTAGAACAGCTCCTGCTGCACCCACTTCTGATACTGCAAAAAAAAAGGTGAGGGCAAGAAAAATTTTTTTCTTGAGAGCATAAAACACCTGGAGACCATTCAGTATGTTCCTACAAGGAGGAATAAATCCCAAGGGAATGTGCAGGCTGAGGTTTAGAGTTCTCCACTGCCTTTGCTAATGAGGCATATTTGGTTTCTTTAATAAAATTGGCTTTGGAAACTGCACTGAAGCACAAAGTGCAGCACCTGGCAGCACAAGGGCTCCATGGATTTTTTTGTTCTCTGTAGAGGTCTCAGTCTGTGCTCTCAGGATCATGGAATCCTGAAATGGTTTGGCTTGGAAGGGACCTCAAAGCTCATCCAGTCCCACCCCCTGCCATGGACAGGGACACCTTCCACTATCCCAGGTTGCTCCAAGCCCTGTCCAACCTGGCCTTAAACACTTCCAGGGATGGGGAATCCACAACTTCTCTGGGCAACCTGCTCCAGTTTCAGCCAAAACTCCGAATACGATGAGAAATTTTACAAAGTACAAACAAGTTTTATCAGCATTGAGTCAATAAAATGGCATTGCTTACTCATCCTTGGAATATGCAATCCATGCCTTTTCTTAATAAAACTAAAACTAAGGATCTTTTCTAAATCTCTCAGGGCAAACACATCCAAGATTTTTTTTTCCTCTGATGTGCTGTTTCCCACCAGGGATGGATACACCTGCTGGCACATCACCTGCTGAGAATAATCGTGGCAGAACATCCAGAAGTCGAGGATTGCCTCCTTTCCTTCATCATACTCTTCCTCACCAGCTGGAACCAGCTGCTGTCTCCTTATTCCTCCTTCAAAGCGCCGTGACTTATCCCACTTACCTCAGCTAAATCCTGGAGTTCAAGGGATGAGTTAAAACTGGAGTTTTAAAGCAATTCTTGAACGCTCTCTAGTGGTTAAGTAGCAAATACTGTCAATGGCACCTTCCCTCAACTTTTCAGTTTTAATTAATAAATCACTCACAATGATTCATGCATCTCAGAGATAAAAAGATTTTTTAATTACTGTTATAATGAATGTTGTAATTAGCATAATATTGTATTACAATTTATTCTTAGACACTAGAGACATGTTTTTCACTATGCAAAGTCATTCCTGTGCATCAAGTAACATTTATCTTTTTGACCAACTGACAATTGTCATCCAAACCGTGTTTGCAAAACTCACTGAGAATCCACGTTATCCATAAATATGAATATTTTATTTCCCCACCTATTTCAGGATTCCTGATTTCTAGAATAGCAGAAGACCTGAATGTCTGTCACAGAAAATGCTCATTTTTCATTTCACAGCAGAAAACAAAAGTTGAGAAAGAACTAGGTGACCCAGTTATGGAAATCTGGCAGCTCCAAGACCAAAGGACAAGGAACATGTCACAGACAATGATGACAAAATCCTTGTGTTGAGTTTGAATAATTAATAGCTCACAAGCCTGTGTCCACGGGAATATTTGCATGAAGCATTATTTACATACCTTTTCAATGTTTAATTGCAACCTGTCTTGCAAAAACAAACACTGGCTCGCAGACACTCGTTATTTGAATGTTCTCTTTTAGTTTTGTGTACTCTCTGTTTATTTACAGGCTGTTACTACCTTCAGCATCACCATCAGTTTTAACACCAGCCTGTTTTTCAAGTAGACTGAAACAGCTTGGGAAGTTGCTCCAGTAACAATCCTACAGAAAATCCTGGGTTGTATAAGGTCATTTGTAAGTATTGTATCACCAATATTTATTCCAAATTACTAACATTCCAAATATCCCCAATATTTATTCCAAATATCCCCAATATTTATTCCAAATCCCAAATTTTTCAGCTCTTCAGGTGTCCCAGATGGAGTCTTAAGGATGTGGAGACACAAAACAAAGCTCAGTTGTGGGTCTGTGAGGAGCTGACGGAAACCCACTTCCAAACCTCATGTTTGGCAGGAAAACTTTCTGTTAACCAGCAAATGGTACTCCCTGCTAATTTTTCTTGACATTTCCCAACCTGATGACAATTTCTCAGTTATTAAGTCATTAAAACACGTTGTAATTAATCTTACTTTCTAATTAGATAATTGTTCTGTCATTGCAATTCTCGGAGTGTAACATATTATTGCAATATGCTAGTTACTAATGTCAGTGAACCAAAATTATGTGGTGAGGGTTTTTTTAAACTCTAAATCTTGTGTTGCTCCTCAGATGAACTAAGTGTGCTACAGCCTCCTTAGGGAAAGCTGCTCCCAAATTTCTGATTTCCTCAGCTGCAGTAAGGTCTTACCCTGTGTGTTTGTAGCTGCCTGGGAATAGTTCTATTGCTCCTGAAAGACATTTATAAACCCTTCATTGCTGGGGAAAACATTGCCCGGTGGACTTGAGAGTTTGGACTTGAAGCAAAAAACTATTGAAGCACAGGCAAAAATTAGAACTGAATCTGAATTTACGTGGGTGATCTCTTTACCTGGTTTTATGTTATTTTTATGGCTGGGGGGGGTGTTTTTTTTGTTTGGGGTTTTTTGTTTGTTTGGGGCTTTTTTAAGCAGAAGCATTTGCAATTCTCAAGTGGAAGTTTTAATGGAAGAGTTCTTTAGTTCAGCTTCCCTTGAGGAACATATTTATGTTTCCTCTGAGAGTGCTGAGCAGACAGGAAGACAAAGGGCTGCAGTGCCAGTGAGCACTCCTGGAGTCAGTATGGCTTGGCTTGGAAAGGCAGCTGTAACACCAACATATTTGGAAATACCTGTTTCACACAACCAGTAATTTCTCTTTAGCATAAGGTCTGTGATTAGTCTTCCTCAAAACAGCCCAGCTGAGCCTAAAATACTGACTGGAATATGAGAATTATCAACCCATCCTTGCTCTCCTCTGGGCTGGGGGTGTTTTATCCCTACAGGGGTAAAGGCTTTCTGCATTCCTCATGCCAGTATTTATTGTGAGATGTAATTCTATTCTCCATAAAGAAGTATCATCCATATTATGATTTTATGTTCTAAACAGACAAGTAGACACAAGATGGACAGACAAAAAAGTATTTAAATATAGCCAATATATTGTGAACCTTAAAATATTCCTGACTTATATGAGAAATCCTCAGAATCTTTGAAAGATAGGACAGATGTGCTTAAATATGATACAAAACATCCTGTGATTTTCTTTTCTTTTACTTTTTGCTTACATTAATAGGTTTTAAAGATTTTCAGAGTGGAATTGTAAGGTACAGCCTGTACCTGCCCTTTGTTAAGTGCAGAGGTTTCACTGTTGTTCACTTCCAGTTCTTTTAGCCCTGCTCTCTAAGCACACTTTTGTTCTCCACCATAAGAATATTTTCTATAAGAGTTTTTAAGTATTTCCAGTCCCTTTCTGACCATGCTGTACTGGCAAAGAGACATCAGGTTAAGAAATGTGAATTATATAATAGAGCCTAAGCTAAGCAGGTCAGTATAACTAAGCTCAAGAGTCAGACTGAGGAGAGGCATCTCCTAATCTCAGTGCACAGGGCTTTCACATCAGCACTAATTTCTGTTTCTGGGGAAACTCTGCCATTTGAAAGCTCTTAAAAAGAGGTTTTCAGCTGGGAAACAAAGCAGCAAGTTGATGTGGCCACTTGTAAATTAAGCTGTGTACTAGGTGTTCCTAAATTAAGTTAGAGATGCTCTACTGCTATTTGTGAAACATCCCAAGTGGGAAATAGAAGAGGTAACAGGCAACGTAAATTTGTCGCAACAAAACTGTGTGAAACTTCTTAATTTCTTTCCACAAAGAGATGGACGAAAGACAAGCAAATGACATCTCCTGACTTTAATAAGGTTTTTAATACTCTCTCACATGACTCAGAAGCAACCTGAGAAATCATGACCCAAATGAAACTACTGTAAAGCTATTTTACGTAAAGAATAATTACCAGTGATTCCCTGTCAAAAGGAAAGGAGGTGCAAAGGAAGGAATTTGTCCTATATCAGCATTATGGAGTCCCTAAAATAGTCAGTCATCCTTCACCTTCAAGTTTGTCATAGGTTTACTTGTTCTAAAAAAACCAAACAGCAATTTTTTTCTTTCCCTTGCCCCACTGCAAAAGAACGATGTTGAACGGGGGAGGGCGGTTTTGCCTTGGGTGACTGATCGACACCAAAGAACTAACCGATAGGACTGCATTCCAAGCTGATGCCCCTCTCTAACGCTGTGTGTGTGGGTAGTGAGTTTTTTCCTCCTTTCCTTGGAAATGGGGGCACTGGATTTCGCCTCAGCTCGGGCAAGGTGTGTTGGAGGTTCTGAGGGCGTTTTGTTCTCGACCTGGTCATCTGTCTGCGTTTGGGGGTTTTTTTTTGGCTCTGGTTTGCTTTTCGTTTCTGCCCCCAGCCCAGACCTGCTCGGACTTCATCGGAGAGGTCTGAGCCCTCTGGAGAGGAACTTTTTGGGAAGGAGGTCGCCCTTTCCCTCCTCCGCTCCCGTGTCTGGCAGCGGTTTGTGCACACCGACGAAAGGGGGGAAATCCCGGCCACGGCCCGCTGCAGACAGCGTGAGTTTTCGTGGGAAGAACCCACTTTTCCCCCTTTTCCCTTTCCCCTTCTCGGTGGGGCTTAAAAACCTCCATTTTTGGCTTCTCCCGCCCCACACGGCGGCCGCCAGGGCCCAACAGCGCCCCCTGCCGGCCAACACGGGGCAATGGGGGCTCTGCCCCTCCACAGATCCAACAGTCCTGAACTGCTTCCCTTCCTGAGGGGGATTGCTGGGTACAGGATTATTGTTTGGTTGTTTCTGTGCTCTTTTGTTGTTCTGCCAATACACATATATCCTTTAATAAAGGCCTGTTGTCTTTTCTTTCCCCACGCTTGCTCAGCTGGAGCCTCTTAATTTCGGATTTACAACTGCTTGGAGGGAGGAGTTTGGGTCTTCCTTATAAATCATCCTCCTTAGCAAAACACTTTAGTGTCATTAAACTGAGACAAAGTTACTTTCAATTTTACTCCTCCTTTACCTTTCTTATGTACGTGATGGGCAGGAAGATTTTGATTTGCCAGCTGGAGAAAATGAGGTTTGATTGCAATTTTCAGGTTTGCTTGGAAGCTTTGGGTCATGACCATAAAGAAATCATGAATATATTTAGAAAAAAAACATTGTTTTTCCCACGATTATGCCTGACCAAATCAGCTGAAGAGATGAAGAACTTCAGCACAAATTTATTGGGGTAAATAAGGAGGGCAGCAAGTACCTGGACCTGCCTATTTGACTGTGAAGAACAATTTGAACTCCTCTATTCATAAAATATTCATAGAAATAAAGATAAAATTACTCTATCCATAGAAATAAAGGTAAAAAGTTGGTATTAGACACATCATGAGCCCCATGTATGATTTTGGCCTCCCTCCAGGAGCAGCAAGCCGTGGCTGCTCCCTAACAGTATCTTTGCCCTCCAATTATTGATTTTTATGATACTTCAGCACTGGGTTGAATATACTTTCAGTGAGAGCCCTTTTTTCTCCACAGTTATACAGCACATCTCTTTGACACAAAAAGGAATGTTTTTTTGAGGTGATTACAAGTTTTGGCTGACATCCTGTGTAGATGTGAAGCATAGATCTAAGATACTCATACTGTGATAAGCCCAAATTTGATTTACAGTCTTGTGATACTCTGATTTAAACTGGTGTGATACAGTAAAGTGGCTGACAAGTGAAAAAAATTCCCCTAAATTGAACAGAATGTTCTTGTTTAGGAAGATGCTTTGGTTGGAGCTGCAGCATTTGTTGCAACACTACCCAGTATTTTCCTTAACAATAAGGAAATAAAGACAGAATTACTTGACATAATTTTGATATAATTACTTGATATAATTTATAAATACAAAAAGGTGAGTGAAAAAGTAAATTAGAGGGAGGACAGGTATAAACATCCTGGATACTGTGCTAAGCTGGGCCCATCCAAATAAGCTAATTCAGGCAAACATAAAGCCCTGGGCACTTTTGAATTACTTTTCAGTGTCTAGATTTCTTTGGTATGTGGGACCAACCTACTCCTTCTCCATAAATGGAGGTTTGATCTGCTTTTTGCATATAGTTTGTGTAGCAAAGGAGTGTCCCAGCCTGGTTCTGCAGCTGAAGACTGTTTTTAAACAACTGCTCCCTGAAAGGGTCAAAGAACTGTGCGACATCAATAGAAACCGAAATACATTTTATAATGATTTATGATGATCAATGGTTGTGTAGGGAGATTTATCATTTAGTAGCATTTAATCAATTTTTTGCTGTATTGGAATTATGCTAGTTTTGACTAAACATATCATTAGACATCATTTAATCTCCTCTGAACTCAAATGCCTCCTGAATTTTTAATTGACTTTTCTCCTAAGACATCAGTGTTTAACATTTGTGATAAAAACCTTGTATTTTAACTTTATTCAGATGAAAAACATACACTGAGCTTTCAATCCTTATTCAGAGAAGTTTATTTTGTCTGGGTTTGATTTTGTTATGAAAGTTAGGCAGCCTGTGGGCTTAGATAGAACGGGAATTTCTCTCCTTTAAGCAAATCCCTGTAGGAAAAGGAAACCCAAATAAAAAACAAAGTGATAACTTTCTAAAACTGCCTGACAAGCAGGAGGAACCCCAGCTTTTGAAATTTGCAGACTTGGCCCCTCTCAAAACCTAATAACCATAATCCTTGTGTATTAAATCTGGGAACTGGAAATAGAAGTTGGTATTTCCTATTTTCTGTGCACCAGCAGTGGAATTGGATGTGCTTTTCAACTTTAACAACCTCAAGAACATGACAGAATACTGGCAATACTGAAATCCCATAAGATTCCATGAGATTGGTCAGGGAACTGCTGGATGAATAGATCTGTGATAAAGTGCAAGAAGGAAATTTCATTTTAGTCTTATGGATCCTGTTTAAAAAATAAAATCCAACCCAACATAGAAAAAATGGAATTTATATGAATTTCAAAATAATTCTGAGTATGAACAGGGAGTAGATGTGGCAATTAAGGAAAGAACACTGCATATCATGGGTCAGAGTTCCTGATTTGGGGAAGTAGGGAACATATCAACAGGGTGGGAAAGCTGGCAAGCTGTAGAACCAGTTGGGTAAGTTGAATGAACTGTTTTGGATAAGTGGGGAACAGGAAGATGGAAGGACACAGGGATGGGATAGCAGGTTTGGGGAGGAAGAACATCTCTGTCTGTGTGCTTGGATTTCCTGTACAGGAATGACCAGAACAATGCAGAGCTGCAGGAAGACACAGCTCATCCTTGGACCTCCCAAGGAACTAACCTGAGAACTCACTCTTGCTTGGAAGTAGCTTTTAGGACACTGGGAAAAAGCCATCATTTTTCCTTTTTTTGCCTTGGAGAAAGAACAAGGGGGTAGAGAAGTAGCAGTACTTCCCTGTAGGATTTTCCCCAGAGGGAGTGGCAAGGCTTGGCTTGGTTGAAAGTCCCCGAGCAAGTGGGCAAAGGGAGTAAATCTGGAGTGGGAAGGGCTGGGAATGTGTGCCAGGGTTAACAAAAGTGATATAAAGGGAGACCAGGGAATCCTGCCTGAGACAGTATTTTACTGGGGAAACTCTGTGTTCCCACCAAGTATTTATACAACAGTTGAGCCCTGATTACACCAAACAGATGAAGACTTCTTTTCCCTCTTGTTTTTTTTTTTTTTCCCCTGTAACTGCCTGCTTATATGTGTTTTAAACACACCTGCCTCTGACTTTGCCCTTCTGAAGGCTGGAAAGTGAGACACAGAAACAGTGTAATTCAGACTTCCCAATTACAGGTGATGTAAAATGATGATGAATAAAAACCCAGAGAGGTCTGGCATGGGAGATGCTCCCTGGAACACGAAGAGCAAAGCCAAGTGTCTCCTAAACTGGATCCCCTCTCTGCAGGGAGGGGGCGATCTCCCTCATCTTGAGCAATTCTGTTCACATTTGTGGAGGGCTTTCTCTCCTCTCTTGCCTTTCTATAGTGACTAAATATTACCATAGAATCAGATGGGTTGGAAAGGACCTCTGAGATCATCAAGTCCAACCCTTGATCCACTACCACCACAGTTACTAGACCATGGCAACAAGTGCCACATCCAGTCTCTTCTTAAACATCTCCAGGGACAGAGAATCCACCACCTCCCTGGGCAGCCCATTACCTGATTACCCTCTCTGTAAAGAATTTCTCCCTAACATCTAACCTAAACCTCCCCTGGCAGAGCTTAAGACCACGCCCTCTTGTCTTACTGGGAAAAGAGACCAACCCCCACTTGGCTACAACCTCCTTTCAGGTAGTTGTAGAGAGTGATGAGGTCTCCCCTGAGCCTCCTCTTCTCCAGGCTAAACAATGACTCCAAAATCAGCAACTCAGGAGCTGACCTTCCTTTACACAGCTCAGACGTGAAACACCAGGCCAGTTCCTTACAAATGAGGTTTGATCTGCACCATAATTATGCTCAAGTATGATTTCAGCTGGGTACTGACATCAAAGAGTCAAGGGCAGAGAGACCTGAATCCAGATTTACCCCACGTGGTAAGTGAGGGGGATACTTCTCTCTCAGAAATGTAAATGTTGAGACCCACATGCTGATTCCAGGTTTGCCATGCTGGAAGTTGCAGCACAGAGTTTACAGCCAGATCAGAAGTGGTTTCAACACTTCCTTAAAGCAAAGAGGTTGAGGTCTCAGCTCCTATTTGATGGTTGGGAATTCTTCTGTGGGGTTTTCTCTGTCAGACACTGATGATCAATATTGTTGGCACAGGATGATGAATTTGTGGTCACTCTTTCTAGAGGAATGGTATGAAAGAGGTAGATTAATAATTCACAGCATGACCTGCCTAAAATTATGAGCACATTAAGTATTCAGAGATATTTTAGGAGCTGAGATCAACTGTGTACTGTCCTACAATAACTGCTCTCAGGAGCAGCATTTTAACTTCTTTTATTTTTGAGACCATAAACATTTGCTACTCTGCATTTCACTTTCCCATGAAGGATAAACATTTCACATTGGTGGACAAGATCAGGGTTTTATCGATCCATCACGTATTCTTAATTTATTGTCCCCTTTTCTCTCATCAGCTCTGACTTTTCTTTTATTGCAAGACAGGTTTTGAGTACAAACCCTATTAGGGCTTGGCTGAAAAATTTGCCTAAGCTGAGTCCAGAGCTTATGGAGACTTGCAATGGCAACATGAGAAAAAGGAGAAATGAATAGGAATGGATGAAACAAATCCATATGATTTTAAAATTTCACATTTTGTGCTTCACATGTTCATGAAAAAACTTGGAGAAAAAGGTTATTCCAAACCCTATGTACGGAGCTGGGAAAATTTAATGCACAAAAATGAAATCTTATAAATATAATGGTATTAAAATCTTTTTTGTGAACAGTGGAAAGAAATGGACCTTTAATATTTGAAGATTTGGGGTTTATACTTCATTTATTCAACTGAAGTAATTGGGATGGGTGATTTGTTACTTGTCTTATAACCTGTTATGGAAAACAAGGTGATTTGTAAAGAAAATGACCTAAAATAAAAATGACAAAGCACTGAGCTGCTACAGCAAATGCAAGAATACACCAAAGTAGAAGCAAAAGAAACAATATCTACAGATGAAGAAAAAAATCTGACCATTCAAAATTAACCACTACCAGCAGGAGAAACCAGTTTATTGCTGGATTCAACTTGAAGTAACTCCTGGATTATCAATTTGAAGTAACTCCTGGGAAGAAAGAATCAGGGTAGAAACACAGGCAAGGATTTGGTGAGGAAGGGCCATGAGGGCCATCTCTCTTTTGGTGATCCAGAACCATCAGGTTGGCCCTGTTGGTCAAGAAACGGGGATTTTTCTCATGTCAGTGTCATCAACTGTGCGGATCCATGGTGGAACAAGATCAAAGGAAAAATCAGCTTTAAAAAACAATGGCATAAATACAGTGTAAAATCAGTATTACAATCAAAACTCCATCTCTAGTTTGCAACTACTGTGAATTTTCATCGATTTGTATTCCCAAAGTCTTCCATCCATTAATTCCAGAAAGACAATGGAATAAATCCCAAATCCTTTCTTATATAGCTTCCAGCCTGCTGAAGGCATTTTCCAGCTGCACAGTGTTCACCCCCAAATCTCCTTTATTTCACAGAAACCCTGATGTTATTTCAGTACGTCTTTAGATAAATATTCAAGCAATTGTTATTCAAGTGTTATCATAGAAGTAAAGGTTTACCAAGTGCTTTGTGCCACTGAAACACGTAGAACTAAAACCAAACACGTTTTGCAGGGATTGTTAAGGGCAGACATTTGGAAACAAATCCCTGAGCAAAAGGCAAACGAGGCAACCGTTCCCAGTGACTGAGCGGCGGTTACTACGGGCCAGTTACAGCCGCACGGGTCTAGCGACATGCCCTAGGGCATGGAAGGGCGGAAAGCATGTTTCGGAGCCACATTTATTGCTGGAAAGCGCGGCGGAGGAGGCGCGACGGGACCTGAGGGGAACCCGCCTATTGTGTGTGGCGCGGGGGCCGCCCCCGCGCGCCTGAAGGACCCCTCCGCGCGCGCCCCCTCCGCTCGGGGAGCCGGTTCAGGCGCTCTCCGCGGGCACCCGCGTGGCGGCAAGGTCCCCGCGCGCCCCCGCGCCGCTTGGCCTCTCCGCGCCGGCGTGCGCGCCGCTGCTGCCTCCCTCCCTCCTGCCCTTCCTCCCTCTCCCTCTCTCTCTCTCTCTCTCCCTGCCGCGGTGTAGTAGGAGCAGCGCGGCCGGAGTGCGGTGGAGGCGGCCATTCCTTAAGACAACGAGAGAGAGAGAGAGCGAGCGAGAGCAGCGTGTGCCCTCCCTCCCCCCTCCCCGCGGGGTCGCGCGCAGGGTGAGGGTGATTCCCCTCCGGGGGGGGGGGTTGGGGGGTGTCGCGAGGGGAAGTGACCGTTGGGCGCGCGGCGGCCGCGGTCACGTGGGCGCCGCCGCCGCCTCGCGCGCGCCCCGGGAGGGGCGGGGGGGCAGGTGCGGCTCGTGCGC
>JAWWLV010000179.1:7936265-7991831 GCA_035041135.1 Platyrinchus mystaceus
TCTCTCTCCGCTCCTCTTGTCTCTCCTTTCACAGAGATGCCCTCGGCTACCAACAGCACCATGGCGAGCAGCACCACTAGCGGCGGCGGCGGCGGCGCCGGCAAAGCCGCGCCGGGCAGCGAGGCCGCCCCGGCGGTGGCGGCGGCAGCGGCCCCGCAGGCGGCGGCGGCGGGTGTGAACATCACCACGGTGCAGACCGAGGCCATGAAGCAGATCCTGGGGGTGATCGACAAGAAGCTGCGCAACCTGGAGAAGAAAAAGGTGCTCCCCCCGTGTCCCCGTCTGACTCCCCTCACCGCGTTCCGCCCGCCCCTGGCCCCGGAGCTGCCTCGGCCTGTTCCTTTTCGTTTCCTTGTGCCGGACCCTCCGCCGAGCCCTCCCGGGTTGTTCCCGGCGTGGCCCCCAGAGGCCGCCCGCTGGAAGGTTCCAGAAGGGCGATCGCCGCTCGCCCGGCCTGTCCCCTTCCCCTCGCGGGGGTCCCGCTGCCCCGGGGCCCGGCCCCGCTCGGCACAGCCCGGAGGAGTCGTGGCTGCCTCCCTTTCCCCCGCTCCCCCCCCGCCGCCGCCGCCCGTAGCCCCCTCAGCGGCGCCGCTCCCTTCCCCCTCCTTCCGCCTTTTGTTCCTGGCGGCGGGGCCTTTCCCGGCGCCGCTCCCCTTCTCCCGGCTCCGTGCGGCGGACGGAGCGCTCGGGAAGGATGAGCCCGGCGGGAGCGGTGCCCCGGGGCGGGCACATGGAGGGAGCTGTAACATGGCGGCGGCCCGGCCTGCCCGGCCCGGCTCATTGTGCCGCCCTCACAAAGCCCTCACAGCCCACCCCGCCCCGCCATCGCCCTCAGCCCGGCCCTCCGCCGGCCTCGGCCCGCCTGCAACGCCTTATTTTTAGGAATGGGGTCCTGGACGTGTCGGGTGTGTTTTACACCGGCCTAGCGCTCCGCGTTAAACCTCTGAGGGCTTTCCAACCTACAGAGCTGCCCCTCAGTAAAATAACTCACACACAGTCCAAAGACTCGCCTCGAAACACTACATTGCCAAGCTGAAATTAGGGATTGCTGGAAAATGATTTCGTGTCTGAAAGTAATTTCATACTGAAAAATAATTTGTGTCATAGCCCTATATAACTCTTCTTTTTTTTAACTCGCAGTTTTAGTCATAGTAGCCCAGATTAGTATTTTACACTCACACCAGTAATACTGTGCTTATCCCCTTTATTTGCTTCAAAGGACAGGTCAGAATGTTCACCTGCAAATTTCAGTTTCTTACATACATCATATAAAGTATTTTTGCATCATATAAAGTATTTTCAGAAGGGGAAATATTAGCAGTAAATCAGTGTGTACAGCTGAGTTGTAAATGAAACAAGCTGTGCTCTACCTGTAAGTAATACACTGTATGTAAATAATGTACTGTGTATAAATAATACAGGTACAAATACACTGTGTAGTGTAGCTTCCCACTTAAAAAAACGGGGGATTTTCCTCCATTTTAATAATGAAACGACCAAAAACAGCAAGCCAGGAGCTCTCAGATAAATTTTGGAGTAGGAGGAGCTTTTGATCTTTGTCTGCATACTGTTGTGTGTACACAGGACAACATGTGTGTCTTGTCATTAATACGTGTGGATATGTGCACATACAATACTGATCCTCAGCTCAAGAGAGGAGATTTTTATGTCTGATTGTTTCAATACAAAAAAACTGGTTTGAAATTACTGTTCCAGCCAACATGCTCAAAAATCCTCTGAAAATATATGATGCTAAAAATGTGTGTTTTAAAAACTGAAATTAGTAGGTGAACATTCTGTCCTTTGAAGTAATCAAGAGGATAAGCCCAGTGTTATTGGTGAGGGAGTCAGCTTTCCTTGGGAGTAGCGTTTTTATTTACCTTTGAAAATAAATAATTTACACCTAATTTACACTTGGCTTAGCCCTTCCTTTCTGAGTGGACTTCTAGTCAACTTCCATAGTACAAGTGTGGTGTCACAGCAAGTGTATAAAGGGGGCAAAGTGCCCTTTTTCCCTAGAAATGGCTTCTGTTCGAAGATGTTCCTTTAAAATTACTTCAGGCTTTTATTTTGGGGGTACTCTGTGCTGGGCAGTGTGGGCTTAAAGAAGAGGCAATGGCTGGGTCTTGAAAACCTGGGTGTGATCTCACAGTGATAAATTAAAGTTCAAAGACTCCTAAGTCATAATGAGCTGAAGTTCTGAGTTAGGACTCAGATAAGCACTACAGAAGTCAATAGTTCTTGATGTATTAAACAGAACTACACATTTTTGGGCTTGAGCCTCTACCTTGATTCCTCAATCAAGAGTTTTGTAGTAAATCAGTGTTTAATAAAGAGTCTTGAGGGCTTTGTGTCCTAAAACAAAGCTCATTGTACACGTGGGCCTCAGTATTTTTATGTTACTTCTTCTCAGTATTTTTATGTTCTAAGTGTACACAAATTCATTTGTTTTCCTTTATTTTGAATCTTTGGACACGAATATATTAATTTTTTTAACCATCCAGGAAGTAAAATTACAGTGGATGCTGCAGAGATGAGAAATCTAGTAAATCTCACTGAAACTTGTGTTAGGTGAACATTTAATCCTTTCTTTGTCAGCAGCTGCTAATGAAGGCCAGAAGAGAGGATGAGAGCTTTGTGTTTGAGAATTGAGTACAAAAATATATTTGAGTTAGACCCATCCTTCTGAAGGATGAAAAATGATTGCTCTGTAAGAGAGACCATCTTAGGTTTTAGATCATATGAGTGTGCAGCTTCTAGTTGAGCAAAGGTCACCTTTTATGAAGAAACCAGAATTTTTGAATTAAATTTAGTGTCCTGTTTCCCTCTAAACTCTGAGGATAAAATGGCGTGAGCACCAAAGTACAATACACAAATTGAAATAATATTTATTTATAACTTTGTTACTATTTTGAATGTTTCTGTATAAACTGTAAATACAGGATAATTAGTTACACTTTCATTTTCTGTTCCTAAAAGCGACCTCATTTAAAAGAGTGAGTATTGCTTGTATTAAAAGGGACCAGGATAACCTGAATTGTTGTTGATAAATGAATGTGAAAATATGGCCTGAAAATGTCTATGTTCCCCTCACAGCTTTATGTTTGGAAATGATAGGAATGCTCGGTGTTGTTCTTCTTCTTAGATGACAGGATATCTGTGTGTGCATGGAAGGGGGTAATCAAAGGGGTATTTTCAGAACATTCAAACCTGCAACTCGAGTGTATGTTGACAAACTCAGTTAATTTAAAAGTTGCCTGAGCTCCCGGTGTATGTCGGGTGTCTGAGGTTACAATCCTCCCTGAGAGAAAATACTTCTTTAAGACTTGCATTTTCTTCTTCTTTTCCCACCTTTTTTTGTTGTTGTTGTTTTTAGAGGGAAAAACCTTTCCAAATTCCAAGCCAAATGAATGTAGATTGAACTTGGGTTTTGTTCTGGTGATTAATGAAAAAAAAGAAAAACCCAGTTATTTTTGCTTTCACAGTGTGTCACAGAGCACAAGCTGTGTAAGAACAGTTGATGAAACTAACATTCTGCCCGATGGGCAAAGCAGGTATTGCTGACACGTGGTTTGGGATATGGGCAGGTGTTCACAAAGGTTAGTCTTGGGCAGCTGTAAATATGAGGGAAAGCAGAGTTGGAAAGATGGCCCACCTTTGCTGGGCTGGTAACTTGAGCTGTTGTTGCTTTATCAGCCTGGCTGAATTTCCTACTGAGTGTAACCCTGACAGGGGTGGAAAATGAGGAGTTAACAAGTGCTGCTGTTGTTACTACACAGGAATTCTCATGCAGCAGCAAAGGGATATTTGACTTGATCTGACTTGGTTTAATAAAATGTTGGATTTCCCACGGGAAACAGGAACCTCCAGTAAAAGCTGGGATCAGTTTTCCACCTTAGGTGCAGTTAATGGTGGCAGGAAGTGCTACACTTGAATTGCCCATCGGTAGCAACTTTCTGAAGTGCTTTTGACCACTGTTTAGGCCACTTGGATGTTCCAAGCACATGAGTGTCTCCAGAAGCTCTCCTTGTGAAGCTTGGTTTGGAATTCATCTTTGGAGATTAAATCTTACTCTGAAACAAAGTTGTAAAATTCATTTGAAATCATATATTGAAAGCCCAAGTCTTTGAAACCTCTCTTGACAGCAATTTTGGTCATCCACCTTCATGTGTGAAAATCCAGGCAGGTTATCTGTGAAATTGTGGTGGTTGGTGCTTCCAGGTTTCAGTGTGGTCTGTTTTGTTTTTAACTTGTCTCACAGCAACTTGTGTTAACTGGAGACATGGTGAGACCTACAAGCTGTGAAACACCTTCTGGTTAAAGGTTCTCAGGTGCTGCTTTGATGTTTTGTTGATGCTTTCTCTTTAAGAAGAAAAAGACACACAGTGTGTTGGGAGAGCCCTGTTTGTGTTCTAGAACTCACTTCCTGTTGTAAAAGTAATTTATTTTGAACATAAATGATGTTTAGAGCAAAATCCAGGTCTCTTGCAGTGTAGTCAACTTCCCTGTAGATTCCTGGTTTCTGTAGGAAATGCTGTGTGGTGGTGGTTTGGAAGGAATATCAAAACTTGGAGTTTCAGTCCTGACTTAATTCTGGTAACTGAGGAAGGTGTTTTTTTTTTCCTCTGGAGTAGCTGCTCATGAAACTGCAGTCTCAAACTAATACAGTGTGGAGATATTTTCTTCTCAGCTGTCAAACTTAACAGACTTTGGGGGGAAAAAACCCATAAGAACATCTACAGCTGTTATTTGAAAAATAAATTCAGTTTAACCAGGAGACCTGTAAATGTTTTGTGTTCTGGAGTACTGGTGGTTTTGCATCCTTATATCTTCTTGGTTGTAACTCAGGATTGAAACAGCTTCTCAGGATTTGTTGGAGGATGTGTGTGTGTGTATATATATATATATGTAAAATCAGAAATCGTATCCAGACGGTGAGTGTGAGAACTGTGGTGGGTTTTGAGAGGTTCTCAACTTCATGTTTAATTAAACTGATTAAGTGTTTTACCTTTTTGATTTTTTTTTTCCTCTGCCTGTTTTTTTGAGGCAATGGGAAGACTGATTTGGTTTTGGGGTTTTATTTGGTCATTTCTGGGCAGTTTTTGCTGCAAAGTTGAACAGATGACTGGGTGGATATGGTGGTGGAGGACAGAGAAATTACAATGTAAAATAGGTTAATAAACTTCTGGTTTGTAACTTGGCTTTTCTTTTGCTTCAGTGCAAAATGTATTACACAGCTAATTTAAATTTTGGATTATCTTAATTGCTTGGTGATATCAAAAGCATCCATACAGGTTTTGAGATATCTCAGAAAACAGACTTGCAGTGTCCCCTCCATCTTTCCTTTGCCTGTAGTGAAGTTTGCATTACAAAAGGGACTCTCCAGCTGGTTGAAGAGGTTACCTTGTCCCCTTGCACCTTGTCACACACACTTGTGCTGCTGTCATTGCTATAACCATATCACTGAAATTATCTGGTTAAATATAGAGCCTCCCTCCTGCTCCTGACCCCCTTTTTTGAGGGTTATTTTTAATCTGATGATTCCAGTGATCCAGTTTAGAGCACAGCACTGTAAATGACTGTACAGCACAGCTGAGTGGTCAGGCATTTTTTAAACCACTGTTGGTTTGGAAGGTAGTGTAATGGGACTGCATTTTTTTGTTTTCACTTCAGGATGACATTTTTGAGGCAATTCAGAGGAGGTAAAGAGAACTTGGGTGTGAGGGGAAGGTGTCTGTTGCCACAATAAGTAACTGAATTTTGGATTGCTATTCAAGTAAAATCCAGGGCGTAGTTAAGCAATGAACACCAGCACCTTCCCCCTGCCCTGGGAGCCTGTTTGTAGTGCTTTTCTCCCAGGAAACTCGGGAATCCTTGAGGTTTCTCAGTGGAAAAAGCTGGAGCAGGGTGGTTTGCTGCCTCTGTAACTGGGGAGCTGCTGACTCATGGGCTGTTCAATACACAATTTATGTGCTCACTTTGCCATCGGATTATTATTTTTTCTGCTGGTTTAGCTTTTATGTTGGAGATCTCTATCTGAGTGAGGGTGAGGTTCTGTAAGGGGGTAAAATCAGGAAAATCTTTCCCTCTTCCTGGCACTGCAGTAGGTTGCTAAGCAGGAATTTTACTGCAGTTATTTTACAGCACTAATGCTGCTCTTAGATTGCTGGTAGAGATTAAAAAGGAGGCATTTTACTTAATATCTGTGTGTAATGCAGCCTTTGGATCTCAGAGTGTCTTTGGGATGATAGGAAAATGCTTACTTGGCATTTGAAATCTTTGTGATAATGTACAACTAAATGCACATTTGCTTGTCCTCTGCATTGCAGCTGACAGGGGTTTCCTTCCTCTGCTTTTACCTTCCCATCTGAATGTTTTTAAGGAAGAGCAAGTGAAGACAAGTGACTTCTATTCCTTTGTTTTTTACTTGAATAAAACTAAGCAAAGCATTTACATCAGATTTCTAAATATTTGACCATTTAAGAAAACATTGTGCATTGTTAAACATGTTATTGCAAATTCTTAATCTGAAAACAGCAGCCATGCTGAAATGCAGCAGCATGGAAAAAGTACACAGAAATTGTAATTATTTAGGAGATTTTTGTCTTTTCCCACCCTTATGCCCTTAGCCACCAGCATGGATTCTGTGAGTGCTTTGCAGCATAATTTTGCAATATATGTTTCTTCAAACAAAGTAGTGTTCTGGAATGTGATGTTCTACCCTGTTTGTTTTACTGTTGTTTATGGGTTTGTGTTGCAGACTGGCTCACACAATTTGTTGGGGTTGTTTAATGCATTTTTGTAGACGCTGTTTAACGGTGTTTGCGGTGTGTTTACTGTGCAGCCTCCCAAACAGTTGCATCAGTGTGACCAAGGGAATTGTGATCTGCAGCAGGGGAGTCAGTGACTCGAGCGAGTAGGAGCTCAGTTTAATGTCCTTGTGCACGAGCCAGTTTTTTTAGGATTTAAGCCCCCTTAGGCAGGGAAGGTCTGGGTAGGCCTGGCTTTACTCTGGAGCTCTTTTCCCCTCCCTTTTGGCTTCACAGCTCAGCCATGCTCAGAGAATGATGAGAACTATTCTGTGATTGCCCAACCATGTCAGCATCTGTTCTAAAATCAGTGTGGAGAGGAGTAAACTGACCTTACTTCCTGTTGTGGGAGATTTGCAATGTGCCAGATGCTCTTCAGGGCCACTTTTTTGATGTGTTATGAACTGTGGCTGGTGTCTTTAACAACTGTTACCACGTAGTGTCTGTCCCCAGCAGGATATTCCCAGTCATATATTTTGAAGCTCAGGAAGTTCTTCCTTTGACTTTCATCTTTCAGATGAAGTTAAATTTTATATCTGACCTGTAGGACTTCCAAAGAAATAAAGTGGGCATTAGGTGACATCGAAAGGCCTGAGTCTCATAAGGGTGATTGTGTTTCAGCAAGTGATGCTGGGCATCAAATACCTTATAAGAGGGGCTTTCCTGGTAAACTTTGGCAGACTTTGAGCTTTCTAGAAGGTCTGAGATTGAGCATAGAAGTTGAATTAACTAGAAAAATATCAGTGAAATGAAAACAGAGGCCAAAAGCAACAAAAAAAAAAGTCACTCCAGTGGCAAATATAAACCCTAAAACAGTGTTGCATCAGGGGTTTGATTCTTTCACATAAAAAATTCGGTGTTCCTCTCACTTTTCATGTTATGCTAGATTGGGAAGATAATAGTTAAGGATTCATTTTAATAATTTTTTTATTAGATCCAGGCAAATTTCATGCAAAATACAATCATGCGTGATAATACAGAAACGATGAAAACAGGTTAATAACGAAGTATGTACTTCTTATAGACTTTACTTTCTTTTGAAGACCCTTTCTCCTTAGCCTGTAGAGTCTCTGTCCTGGGCATGCAGGAGTTTTACCTGCTTTTTTGGTCATGTCAGTGTTCTGCATGGGTTTCTATTTAAGCAGATTAGAGAACTGATCCTGCTGAAAATTAGCCTAATGATTCCTTTTTCAGTTTCTTCCCATGAAAAAAAAATCCTTAATGCTCTTGAAGGAAACTGTTTTAGAGCTATTAATATGAATTGTGTTGGAGGGCATTCTTGCACAGAGGATCAGAAACTATTTAAAATTCTTAACAACTCTTAACTGATGCAACTACAGAGAATTACAGTTCTGAATCCTAATAGAGTTGACAGTGGAGGTTTGCAGTCATGTTTTTGGTGGTGTAGTGATACAGTGGTAATGAGCTCTAACTCAGACCTCAGTTCAGCTCTCTGATGTTTAGACTGAAGGGATTGTGTATGAGAGTGGTGTTCCCTTTGGGAGGAATGTGTGTTTCCTTAGAAATTCACTCTAGTCTTGAAGACATACTGTGACAGCGAAATAAAGGTTAAAATATTTATCCCTCAGGGAAGTATTTACATTTTTTTAACCCAGAAGACAATTTCTCTCGGATAGTCTTTTTACATGACAGTTTCATGCTTGTGTAAGGTATTACAGTCTGTTTACTGTAATATCACAGTACATAATTCTGTTGGCACAAGTAGGAAAAAGCAGTACCTGGATTTAGACTCTTCATAACAGTATTTTTCTTGCTTTTCAGAGCAAACTTGATGATTACCAGGAACGAATGAACAAGGGAGAACGTCTGAATCAAGATCAACTGGTAAAAACAACAACAAAAAAATACTCTCCAGATCTCTGTTAAATTGTTCTGTGTTCTTGGTGGGGAGGGAAGGGATGGATTTCACTTCCCCTGTGTAGTTTACTTAGAGATGGAGCTCAGAGCAATAATAAGCTCTGTGTGTGTGTCTGTCCCAGCTCTCAGTGCAGATGGGGAGCTCTAGATGAGCTCCGTGCTGCTTTTCTTCTTGTTGGGGCTGGTTCTTAAAGTGGCTTCTTGAGCTCAATTCAAGAGCAGTTTTACAGTTGTTGTAAATATAGAACAAGTAACAATTTAAATTCAGTTGTGTGATGCAGACGTGCATATTGATACTTGAAGAGATTACCAGATGCTCAGTAATCAGCAGTGTTTTCTTGATGATTTTTAACACAGTTATGTGGAATAAAGGTACCTGCAGCTATTGCAGCTGTTGACACTTAAAGAGCTGCTTCCCTTGGTCCATGTGCTCCTTTCATCTGCCAGGGCTTCACTTGGGCCCTTCTGTGCCAGCTGAAAACTGAAATATATGTGTATTTTTATTTTGTAATGGCATCTTGTGAAGATAAAGCACAATAAGGTTGCTGTTTGAGGAGCAGGGCAGAGGACTGACATGTCCTATTGAGGAGGGAGGCTCATGATTAAGTTTTAGGAGGGCAATAGCTTGACTGCCAGTCCATAGTTGCCATAGTCCTCATTCAGGGATGATGCGTCTCACTTAGAAACTGAAAATGTGGGGATTTATTTGTTCAAAGTCAGTGGGGTTTTTTTCTATTTGTGATGGTTTACATTTGTGGTTTTCTTTTTTTTTTTTTTTAGGATGCAGTTTCAAAATACCAGGAAGTGACAAATAATCTGGAATTTGCTAAAGAACTGCAGAGGAGTTTCATGGCTCTGAGCCAAGATGTAAGTAAAGATCAAGCCATGCCATGTGGGTTTTCCAAACCTTTGGCCTTTAAACTCCTTTTCACTGGTGCAGTCAGTAGTCACCTCTGTTGACAGAGATTAACTGGTCATGGTTTCTTGTATGTTTGACTCTTCTATTTTATATATTAGTTGGTGTCAGGTTTTCTGAAGACGATTTCTAAAAGATTTTTCTGATGCAGTACATAAATGTCTGGGAACAAGAATAATGTTGTAATTATCTGACAGAAAAATAAATGTTGAAAACAGTGGGATCACAGAACAGGCCTGTCATGCAATGTTGTAGATGGTCACTTGCTGCCAATTTTCTTAAAGGGGTTTCACAGGCCTGGTTCTGACTCTGGCAGGTGACTGAGGGCTTTCATTTCTTGATTTACCACATGGTGTAAACTCTCAGCACCTGAAAGCATTGCAATTCCTTTTTTACAAGATTCTTCTGTCTTGTTAATCGCAGATAGTCTGAAACTACAGTCTGAGACAAGATTAGTCTTTATTTTCCTGAGGGATAAACGACCTGAAAGAAAGCAAAACAATCTGCATTGGTGTTTTATCAAGGATGCAAAATAAGTGTGATCAAGAATTCAGTTCTAAAAAGTTACAGAACGAGCAGCAACGCTGGAGGGATTGGCTGTGCAGTGGGTGTCAGTGCAGCAGACTGGTCTAATGAGTGTATTTAGTTTGTGAACAGACTATGTGATAATTGGAAGGGCATCAGCATCCACGTGTTACAAACAGCTTTCTCCATTTGTTGTAGCTGGAAATTTGTAGGACTCTAAGCCAAGCTATTCCTTTGCTTTTCTTGCATCAGGGTTCCTTCTATGTTTATGGAATGTTAGTAATGGAGAACTTGTCTTTTCTGGACAAGTTTGTCCTGAGGTATTTCCCTGGTTAGCTGACAGCAGTCAGTGAATCCAGATTGGTGCTCTGCTTTTGAACTTGGTTGCAGATTTTTGTCATTGGAGTTAGTTCTCATTCAGTTGATTTTAAGATATGTCTCTGATGTTAAAAAAGAAATTTAGATGCTTCAAAGAGAGAAAGTTACTGTCACAAGCTACATTTTTGGAAAGAGAAGATTTAAGCTAAAAAGGAAACAAGCTGAATTTGGATGCTTAGGTTAAGAATGGAAGAAACATCCTGTAGGTTCAGACTAGTGTTGCATTTAAAACATGTGCTGTGACTGCATGTTTAGAAGGTTCAGTGCAGAGCACAAGGTTGATGATTATCATCCACTCCCTTCCAGCATCTGTGAAATTGCCAGGGTAGATGCAGATTTGTTCCCTGTAGTGTCTGACTGGGGACCTCGTGTCCAAGAATTCCTTTAAACCCTTTTTGAACTGGCTGATCCCATCTATCTCCCCAGCCTTTCATGCCAAAACATTCCATGAGTTCCCTCCCGTGGTACATGAAAAAACAAATACTTTTGTTTCTCTGTTTTAAGCTGCTCTCCTGCTAGTTCCAGTGAATCCCTCCTCCTATCATGGGATATGGTGAATAACCTCTCTGTACCTTTTCTTAGCAATAAAAGCCATTTCCACTCTGTTTTTCCCTGGGGTTCCCTCAGATCCAGAAGACAATAAAGAAGACGGCTCGCAGGGAGCAGCTGATGCGGGAGGAGGCTGAGCAGAAGCGTTTAAAGACTGTGCTGGAGCTGCAGTTCATCCTGGAGAAGTTGGGGGACGATGAAGTTCGCAGCGACTTGAAACAAGGCTCAAATGGGGTCCCAGTGCTGACAGAGGAGGAGCTCACAATGCTGGATGAGTTCTACAAGCTGGTTTACCCTGAACGAGACATGAACGTGAGGTGGGGTTACAGCAAAGAGCTTTTCTTTCTAATTGGCAGTCACTTCATGTCTTTACAAGTGGTAATTGAAAGACTTAGTAAGAAATTAACTCTTATTAATTATTTTTTAAGGTTGAATGAGCAGTATGAGCAAGCATCTGTTCACCTGTGGGACTTACTGGAAGGGAAGGAAAAACCAGTTTGTGGAACAACCTGTAAGTGTAGTCTCAGTGTGAAGAGAGAGAGCACACTGAATTTGTGCTTGAATTAAAATACACTTCTGATACAAGAGAACTTAGGCAGTTACTTACTTTTGTGAGTTTTTAGAGTAACTACTTTTTTTTTTTTCAGACCTTGGCTGGACTGACAATAACTTCTGAAGTGTAGGCTCACTGTGTAGTGTATTTTTTCATACTGACACAGCATTACTCAGTATTTAACCTGCTATTTCAGCAGTATTCTGCTGCTGGTGGTGCTTAGTGGCAGTTCTTTGTTTTGTGGAAACCTGTGTGTGAATAAGGAGCTTTGTCAATAACATCCAATACATAAACTTTAATGGCCTTCATTAGTGGGATGTTCTCTCCCCCTGGGCTCCTGCAGAAAGCATTCTGGTTTTGCCATATTTTCATTGAACTCTGCAGACCAGGGTGTGATCATGCCAGCAGTCTGCTTTTTTGCAGAAATAAAAATCTCCACAGTAATCTCCAGTAATGCTGCCTTGCCAGTGTGGCTGATTTCCTTTGGGTTAAGATGCCCAACCACTGATCTAAGGCATTGGATGCAAGTGGTTTTGCTTACAAAGGCTGATTTGAGCCACTTCACCTCAGAGGAAGAACCTTCATGAAGGTGGCACCTGTGTAAATTTGTTTTATAAGAAATTGTTTTACAGTAGTGTTTTTTTTAATGAGGAAAACAGAAGTCAGATACAGTTGAAAGTTCAGTGAGTTTTGAAAACTTTCCAAACTGAAAACTAAGCAACCAGAGATGATTTTTTTCAATAGCAGGAATAAAAGGAAAAAAACCACTTTGAAGTGTTTCACGAGTCTTCTGAGGAGTATTATATGCTCTTAAGGTTATTCTTGCCCTTAAGAAAGTGGGTTATTTATTGATTTATGTAATGTAACCTAGTAAGAAGTAGTTCTGTAACAACAGTGGTCATGCAGTAGCTTGGGACACCTCCCCAGCAAAAGGGTAATAAAATTTGTGTGATCTTAGGGAAGGAAGGCAGAGGTGATTAGGATTGGGTTAGTGTTAATCTCACACTTGCACTTTCCCAGACAAAGCCCTGAAGGAGGTGGTTGAACGGATCCTTCAGACCAGTTACTTCGACAGCACCCACAACCACCAGAACGGGCTGTGTGAGGAGGAGGAGGCAGCACCTGCACCTGCAGTAGAAGACACTGTGGCAGAGGCTGGTGAGAACATCCAGATGCCTGGGCCTGATTTGTTTTTGTTGTACTGGTTTGTCTCTGGGTTCCTCACAATGATTACATTGCAAATTAAAGTTCTGCCTGCCTGAGGCTTTCCCGTTTTTCAATGGTTCCCGTCGGTTTAAGCCTTTGTTAGGAGGGAACAGTTTTGAAGCAAAAATCTTAAACTTACGCACTTAAACTTGGGAACATTGTATCAAATTTTAAGAAAAAATCATTACTTCTTTCCTTTTTGAATATGTTGTGGAGAAAATAGAAACTTGGGGTGGCTGAACGTGACTTTCCCCAGCAAGAATTTAATGTGGGGTTTTTTTGGTTTTTAATTCAAAACTCTCAGATTATTTTTTATTACTAGTTCTCTGTTATTGCCCCTGATATTCTGAGATACAAGAAAAGATTTTTTTTCATCTAACTTTATCTTCTTGATCTGTATGTAACGTGTGGGTGGTGAGGTTTTTCCGTTTGTTTGGTTTTGGGGGGTTGTGTTGTGGTTTTTGTTTGTTGGGGTTGGTTGGTTGTGTTTGGTTTTTTTGGGGGGTTCTCTTTGGGTTTTTTGCTTGGTTTTCTGATTTTCTTACACAAGGTGGTTTTTTTCCCCACATAAATTGTATATTTCTTTTTCTTACAGAACCTGATGCAGCAGAAGAATTTACTGAACCAACTGAAGTTGAATCAACTGAGGTATTATTCACTGGAAAGACTGTCATTTTGTATACCTTTAATGCCACTTACTTTTACTTTCATACCCTTTCTTATTTTTATTTTAGTATGTAAACAGACAATTCATGGCAGAGGCTCAGTTCAGCAGTAGTGAGAAGGAACAGGTAGATGAGTGGACAGTTGAAACGGTTGAGGTAAGATCTTGTGTACTGCAGGTAAAATTGCAATCCCTGTTTCTGCTGGCTCACAATTCATGAGAGGTTTTAGTATTGCATCCCTTCTCCCCCAATATATAAAAAATATATAAAAAAATACATACATTTAAGGAGGCTTGGACTCACCACTCATTCTTTAATTACATATTGAGCTCAGGAGTAACTAAAATAAAAAGAAATAAAAGTTATGTAGTCTGGCTAAGTTTACAGAGAACTTGCTTTTGTTCGTTAGTGGCTTGCTTGGGAAAACAGGACTTAAAAGTCTTGGGCTTAAAAAAAAGACTTGAAATAGTTTTTTGAAGCCTTTTTTTTTTAAGAGAATTTAGCTGCTGATACAGAACTTCAGGTTTACCTGCCCAGCTGCTGACAGCGTGACATAGTTGTGCTTTCATTGAGCAGGTCCATTGAGAGGGAGCTGAAATCAGTAACTCAACTAATAACCTCCTCCAGGTTGCTTATGTGTGTAATTCTGTGTTACAGTATGCTTGTATGTTGTCTCTGCTTCCAAGAACTGGAGTTCCTCAAGTATTTCACTTGTTACTACTTTGCAGTTTGATTGTTCACTTGTGGTGTTTGTGGTACGCTGGTTTTGGGATCCATTCCCAGTTTAGTGATTTATGCTCTAGAATTTATGTTCTTCATGTGCTGGAAAGGACAAGTCCCATGGAGTCATTCAGATGTTTGATATGTTGGAATTTGAATTGTGTCCATCTGCTACAAACAAGTATGAGCAGCACCTTTCAGGTGCTGGAAGTTCCATTTTTGCGTTCACTTTACCAGCAAATTCCAGATGGTCGATTTTTTAGACTCTTCCTTGGTTTCTTCAGGCTGTTTTAAGTGTAGGAGTGGAGTGAGTGTTCAGCATCTTGCGGTGAAAAAGAGAGCAGCCATTTGGATCCTGCCTGATTTTACATGGAGTCTGACTGAAATTTCTGTCTTAGGGTGTTCAAGACCACTGAAAGATTTAATAATGCTCAGGATGGGTGTGAGGTTTCTAGAACTAACCAGACAACTTTGCCATGGATCTGAATGCTTGGTAGTTTATTGTCATAGTATTCCATTCCCTTATGTAAAACCCCCCAAAATATCACTGCTATTGAATGTGTTTTAAGAAGTCTTTTTAAAAAACTGAAGAGACCCTCCCCAAGCCACACATTAAAGTCATGCTCCTTTGAAGTATTCCTAGAAGGCACAGCATTTTAAAATTATTGATTGGCTTCAGGCTAACTTGAATTACACCCATAGTGTATCTGTGTTTACACCAAGTGTCCAGAGTGGCTCAGTTCTCTCTAATTCTTAATACTATGGATGAAGACACAGTTCAGGTTGTAAATTTGTATCTCAGGTTTCAGAAGCTCCTCATTTTTCGTGCATCTTTACTGGTCAGCTAAATCTGCACTGTCAGCTTTGTTTTCATAGAACAACACAAAGAATATATACTGAGATTGTCCTTTCTGTCCCAATAGCTTGGACATTGTAAAAAGGGATCACGCAGAAAAATGGAGAGTTGAAGACTTTCTTTGTAATTCAGAACCTTATTTTCTCAGATGTAACAAACGGGGAAATTGAGAATATCTACCTTTGACATTGTTTTTGCTGCCCTTCCTGGCATCACAATCCCGTTTCTCATGGGAATGCAACTGACTTGTCCTTAGGGAAGCTCACAATGCACAGTGTACAGAGCTTTTGTGCTCTTCAGCCTCAGTGTGGTTGTGGCATTAGTAGAGTGATAGCTGGGAATTTTGGAAGCTGAAAGAGAACATTTCCTCAGAAAATCTCCATAATTTTTCCTGAGGAGGAAGGATATCATAAACTCATCTCTTTTTCAGTAGATAGGATACAGTCAGGATTTCTGTGGTATGTTTGTAGTTTGAGCAGTGATGGTGTCTCACAGGACATTTTTTGTATGGGCCTTCTGTAGTTTTGAATTAACGAATTTGCTTGTAAATTTTCCAAGTGCATTTGGATTATATGATTTTCCAGTTTTGGTGAATATGTCCTTTGCTGATAATAGTATTTGTGAGGTTTTGTGTTGTTGTTTGGTGGGCTTTTAATTGATTTTTTTTTAAGTGCTTTCTTTAATAAGGAATAAGGAATAACCTGAATCTGTTTGTATGCAAAGTTCTCTATGTCTTAAATCATGGAGCATTGGTTGGATGGATTTTGTGTCGAATTGGAACCTGTTCTCAGACTGCCACAATGCAAGTTCATTCCAGTTGGTCTGTGGTCTCATTAAAATTCTGATTTTCCCTTTCCCTCTCCTTTTCCCTTGGCCTTCTGTGCCCTGTCAGTCTCCTGATTGTGTCTGGCGGCTCTTTCTGCTGCCAGTGTCAAGGGCAGGGTGTCAGAGGGGAGCCTGCAATTTGAGTCAAATATTATTCTGCCAAGAGGTTCAGCTCTCCTGAAATAAAGTTTCACTGTGCTGCTCTGTCCCAAGATCAATGGACATGCACAGTCAGGAATAATTTGCTTTTTGAGTAATGATCCTTTTATTTGAGTAGTCTCTGTACCTTTTTCATGCAGCACTGTTAGAAAGCTGTTAAATTTAGAACTGTCCTGTCCATTGGCAACTGAACACACACAACTTGAAATTTGTTTAGCAGTCTCATCCTACTATGATTGTACTAGGTCAGAGTACCTGGTGGTGCTAATAAGACTAAAGGAATAGGCCCTAAACAATTCCTCTTGACATTAAAAGAGGAGTTTTGAAAAAGATGATGTAGAATCTGAAGCACCATCTGAAGTTCGTACTGTACTACTGGTGAAAAAGGAAAATGATAACATTTTGTCCCCGTTGTGTGTTCTTGATGATTCCATCAGCTTGTATTTTTTTCCTGAAGATACTGGATTGTTATTAATGATTTCGACTTCCTAAGTTTAATGATAGTACCTAAATAATTGAGAGTATTTTTGGCAATAATTGTGCAGGAGAGCAGGAGTCGATGGTTTTACAGCTCAAGTTTCACCCAGTGATCTGGCTTGTGGTTTTTCTTTGACTTTAAAACTTTGTAATGTGCTAAAAGTCTATATATATGATCTGAATAACGTCTACAGATAATTTTTTATTTCTTTATTTGGAAACAGTTAAGATTGTGAAATTTGGGGACTATGTGATAGACCAGAGCAGTTGTGCTTGGTACTTACATGGGAGTCGTCAAATCCTTTCTCTGTGGATGGCCAATAGCAGTGATTTGAATCTGAAGGGATTCTTGAAAAGGACTGTAGGTTGTGGTTAGTTTTTAGTTTTGTTGATATTTTCTGTTACAGATGGCTAGGGATGGTCAGGGAACAAGTCACTGGAGTTTGTGAGGCAATTGCATGTGCAGAATGTCATATCCAAACAGGGTTTCGAAGAGTGAGCAAGCAGTAGGAATACTGGAATATGCTGTGGGTTTCTTTGAAAAACCTGAAAAAATTTACAGGCTTTAGTGGCAATTTGAAGTTCAGACCTGTGATTATAGGATTGGTTTGTCATGTGTCCCACCTGCTGTACAAAAGTCTGCCTCCTGCAGTTCTGATGAGAAATCAGGCAATTCACATAAATACTTTGAACTTTCAGGTGCATGTGTCCTAGTTTATTTCCTGTGCAACTGTAGTTTTAAGGCATTCCTGTTTATCTGGAAGATTATTAATATTCGAAGCTCATGGGAATAGAGAAGGGATAGACAAGTTATTGATGATGGTGTTTTTAAAGGACATTTGTTGACATGAAAAGGGCACTTCTGTATTCTGGGAGCTGCTCAAAGCAAAACTGGTTTAGGGACATCCAGGTGCTCCTTTGTGCAGCTCAACTGTCCTTGTTGCTGTTTGTTTTCAAACTCTTTGATGATGGATGTTCTCAGCTGCTCATGTCCAGCTTTCCTGGTGGCTCTGCTGTCTCTGATAAGGTGGTATTTGTTGCACATCTGATGTGTTGCTATATTGGAATCTGTCTGGTAAATCTGAGCTTTCCTGCCCACTGTGAGTTGTGCTTCTGCTTCTGGGCTTCTGGTGTCCCCCCATGGTGCTGCCTTGCAATCTTTGTCATGCAGTGCTGCCTGATGTTCCCTGCGACAGTAAATCAGTTTGCTAGGATAAAAGTGGCTATGAAAATTGACCATTTTGAAGTCTTAAAAAAGACCCAAAAATTCTGGCTCCACGTGCACTTATTAAAAATAATTGTTCCCCATTTGTGCATATTTTTGAAGCTTTTTTCCTCCCCACCTTTCTTTAAATTTCCAAATGCTGATAAATTGCTGTCTCACATCTTGCTCTAAAAAACACCCTAATATTGAACAAATGTTTTATTAATCGAGAAAAGAGTAGATGGAGAGAAAACAGAGCACTGGAATCCTGTGAGTGCTCAGATCAGTAGCTGCCACTGGTACTGGCATGACCGTAGGATGTAGTATTTTTCTTCAACACCATTACAGTAATTCCATCCATAATGAGTTAGGCAATAGCCATAAATTCCAAGAACTACCAAGTCACTTTTGTGTTGACTGGAGCTGAAATTTGAGTTGGTTTCTTGTCTCTTGTTAGGTTGTAAATTCGCTGCAGCAACAGACACAAGCGACATCTCCTCCTGTTCCTGAACCTCACACGCTCCCCACTGTGGCTCAGGCAGATCCTCTGGTGAGAAGACAGCGAGTACAGGACCTCATGGCACAGATGCAGGGCCCCTACAACTTCATGCAGGTATTTCTCTCTTCTGACTGCTCATATTTTTAAGATGCAGTAAATTGGATTTGATTTTTTTTTTAAATTGTTTTTTAATTTTTTGTCTTCAGGACTCCATGCTGGAATTTGAGAACCAAACACTTGATCCTGCCATTGTATCTGCACAGCCCATGAACCCAGCACAGAGTTTGGACATGCCACAAATGGTTTGCCCTCCAGGTTTGTAATGGTAAATCCTAAACATAAATATTGGGGAAGCCTGCAAGTCATCTGTTAAAAATGCTTCAGTTACTGCTGCAGAATAAAAGGATCACCACAAGTAATAGTACAGTCCTGTTCAAGTGTGTTTTTCTCAGAAAGGTACACTAGTTTTAGTCTTCCAGTTCTCACTTGCTTTATAATAGGTTTTGCTTAGAAATGTGGAACATCTGAAACTTTTTTTTTTGAATGGGCAAAATACAATTTTGCTTTGGATTATTTTGGACAACTAAAAAAAAATGTTCTTTGTGTGGAGTTGGTAATTTGAGTACAGCTTTGCCATGCTAAAGGCTTCATCATCTTGTGATGATCAGCTCTCAGATAACTGAATCAGATAGGATAGTAATGGTGTTCTGTAAAAGGTTTCATTGTATAGTAAGCAAAGTTACTTTCTTTCAGTTCATGCTGAGTCAAGACTTGCCCAGCCTACTCAAGTCCCTGTGCAACCAGAAGCTACACAGGTAAAATGTTTAGTACATTTTATTTTGGATTTGAGCTTTATATTTGGCCTGGTTACTGTTACAAAAGGATTTAATTCCTAACTGTATGAGAAACTCAAAGTTGAAGTTCTGATTTTGGGAAATTGGTCATCTCCATTATCTCTTGAGCATCATTGCTTGCAAGCATTACTAGGTGCAGATTCTGTGCTCTGCAGACATTGCAGATTCTCAGTAACGGAGAACACGACTACCTTTGCCCAGTAGTGTTCCTTTGATGTTAAGTCATGTATAGTAATACTTGTAATTTAGCTGGAAGCAGGTAGTCCTTTATTTGCAACAGAAAGGCCAAAACCAAAATAACTTGGTTAAAGGGCAGCCTGTGTTGGTTCAAATGAGTGTCAGCAGAAATAGATTTAATGGATTAACTGTTGTGTTCTGTTTTATTCACTTGTTCTGTTAAGGATTATTTCCAGTTGCTTTTTGGGCCGTGTTTTATGCTGGAGTTTTATACTGAGTTGAATGGTATTTTCAGTTGAGCTTTAAGTAGGGCCTCTTAAACTTGATTCTGCACTGTATAAATGGTCTCCTTCTTGTGAAGATGCTTCAGTTTCTTACTGAGTTTTCTGGTGATTAAAGAATTTCCTAATTTTGTATTAAGCCATGTGGGGCATCTCTGAGGACTCTGCTGGTCTCAGTAATGGGTGTGATCCCTGTAGGTATTGGAAAGCCAAAGGAGAAATCTGGATAGTTTATGCATCTCACAGTACTGGCAGTATAAATTGCCTGCTTTGTCCTGTCCAGATAGGGTTGCAAGTTTAAGTCACTCATTCATACAGGAATAGGAGTGAGGGTTTTTTCTTGAGTTTCCTCTGTAAGTACCTCCTGAAATGCTGGTGCTCTCCACAGTTTTGTTGTTTTGTAGGTGTAGAATAATTTCTTGTGGCAGAGGGTTTTCTCTGCAATGGCTTTTATTTTAGTTTTAAGTGATGTCTGTGACTCAACCCAGTGGGATTTTTTTTTTAAAATTTGTTTTCCTTATCTCAGCCAGTGCTGCCAGTGATTCTCTTGAGGATCTTACAAGCATTAGCTAAAGTTAGTCTTTCCTTCTGAACACTCCAGTGTGATGTAAACACCCCCATCAGTTATTATCAGTTTCCTCTTGAAATCCCCGTGGCATTAAATGCAAAGTCCTCTGCTTTGCTGGCTGGAGTTTTCAGTGGACTCTTTAAAGGAGCAGAGGTTGTAAACTGAGCAGATTCAATCCATGGGAAACCAGCATTTGTCCACTTCTATATGAGCTCATATTAGAATGTTGGCTATGATGAGGTGGTTAAACCTCTGCTCGTTAAACAGTACTTAATAGCTCTAGAGATCTGCTGGCACACAGACTTGGACTAGAGAGTATCACCCATGCCAGGGTTGTCAGATACTTTCTATAAAACTGTGTGAGAGCATCAGCTGACTCTTAAGGGCTTTGGGGTTTATTTTGTCAGGTTTCCTTGGTTTCTTCTACAAGTGAGGGATATACAGCCTCCCAACCCATGTATCAGCCTTCTCACACAGCAGAGCAACGGCCACAGAAAGAATCAATTGACCAGATTAAGGCAAGTCAGGTTTCAGAGGGGTGGGAAGGACTCTCCTTGCAGGTATCATCAATATTAGTCTGTTTCCTCGTAAAAAGCAGTATTTTTAGTTGCTATTAGTAGGGCTGCTCCAGTTCCCTTTAATTTCAGAATTTTGACCTTGTCTGTGACCAGTTAAGTCTTTCATAGTAAGGCTTAATTTGCAAGATCAACTGTTTAGTTAGATTCAACATGCCAACATCAGTTTGTGAGTGTCAGTGTTGATGATGGCTTAGGAAATGTGAATTGTCTTTTACATTGGCCACCATTTAGCCCAGGAAATACATTTCCCATCTTAAGTTTTTCTAGTTGTGTTTCAAGTCAACAAGGGAGAAGGCTGCAAGGTTTTTCCTCTCTCATTGTGCTGTTGTGAATGAGGCTGTTGAGCTGAAGTAGAAAACAGTCATTTGTAGAGTTGAAGCTCAGGCATTGCCACTTCTTTTTGGTATCTGAAAAGCTGCAAAAATGTTGTTTTATTTTCATTCTTAGGCTTCGATGTCACTGAATGCAGACCAGACCCCATCCTCATCATCACTTCCTGCTGCATCCCAGCCCCAGGTGTTCCAGGCTGGATCCACCAAGCCCTTGCATAGCAGCGGAATCAACGTCAATGCAGCTCCATTCCAATCCATGCAAACAGTAAGTAAATAATAAATAAAAAGTAAATAATATAAACTAAAATAATTAATCCCTTTGTTTTGGTGGTCATTCATTTTGTTGAAATCAGTCATGTAGCTACATAAAATAGTCTTTGATACTTCATGTGAAAAGTTGTTGTAAAGGTTAATGGGACCAGAGAACCCTTTTTCTACCATTGCAGGTATTCAACATGAATGCACCTGTTCCTCCTGTTAATGAGCCAGAAACCCTTAAGCAGCAAAATCAGTACCAGGCCAGTTACAACCAGAGTTTCTCCAATCAACCTCACCAAGTAGAACAATCAGATCTTCAGCAAGAACAACTCCAGACAGGTAAACTTCTTTTAGCAAAAGCTAAAATTGCAGCAGCCTCAATGTAGAGCAGGTGCTCAGGCTGTGAAGGCCTAGAGGATGGAAGCAAAGCATGTCACACGTTCTCAAATGTTCTTTGTCTTGCAAAGCTTCCCCCTGACAATACCAGGTTTTGTTACTCTGTCCCAGCTTGAATATCCAACAGAGAGTGAAATTCAGTGTGTGTTACTTCCAGCTGTCAAAAGAATTTTGCCAGTTTTCTCTGGGTACAAAAAAAGCATGAACATGATTATTCTAAAGTGGAAGCAAGTAGAATGGAGGACAAGGTTGGATGATCTTAAACTTGCTTTTAAAAAAATTATGCTATTTGAGGTGGCATTTTATACAGGAAATAGAATAGTAAGGCAGAAGTGAGAGCAAATGTGGGCTGCTTCTCACAGGTGATGTAAGGTTCTCAAGGGGCTAGAACCTTCTGGTGAAATCAGTGAGACATGGTTTGAATTCAGCAGGCAAAATGCTTTCCAGGGTAGCAACTTGAAAAAATCAAGTCTATATCCAGAGTCCACTGAGATGAAAGTTACAGATGCAGAGAGAGACAGAGTTAACAAGGGTGACGTGCTAACAGTACTGGGTTATGGAGTAAAGAAGAGGCCGATCCTTTTCCTCTATAACCGAATACTGAGTTTGAAGGGAGTACATGTGGAAACATAAAGAAATACAGACTTTATACTTCTTTTTTTTCCCTCCCATTGTACTGCAGTGGTTGGTACTTACCATGGATCCCCGGACCAGACTCACCAGGTGGCAGGCAACCACCAGCAGCCTCCCCAGCAGAACACTGGGTTCCCCAGGAACAGCCAGCCTTACTACAACAGCCGAGGGGTGTCCCGTGGGGGATCCCGCGGGGCCCGGGGGCTCATGAACGGTTACAGGGGACCGGCCAATGGATTCAGAGGTGAGAGCTGCACAGGCACTCACTGAAGGTGCACCTCTGTAAACACAGTGCCAACACGGCAAATTAAGCTGACCTGCTGTTGTTAGACTGTAACAGTGTCTCTATGTGATATTTAAATTTGTAGCAAAAAACCCACTTGCTTTAGTTAGGCAACTTAAATTTTAGGTGTGGGTTTGGACATCCTATGAGGATATCGGGATATCTTAGGCATTTATTGCCAGTATAAGCAAATAACAAATACTCAACAGAATTTTCACATGAGGAATTTAAATGCCAGTTGATGGTTCCATTTGTCGTAGAAATAGTGTATTTTAGAGTTCTGTGTTTCACCATAGTCAGAAGAGACTGGGTAATGTAGAAGTGTAAGAACAAAAGAGTCTCAAAGTCACTATGAGGGAATTGACAGGAGTGGAGGAATGATGCTGTAGTTGAGTAAATAAGAGAATTTTCATGATTCCTGTAGATGATTATATGTGGCTGTCATTGTTACAATGGGAGAGAGAGATGGTTTCCTTTTCAGGTGTTTTGGGATTAGATTAATGGACACAGGTACTGTCTGCCACGTTCTCTTCCTCTCCTGTGGCTGGGGAATAGAGAAGAAACCTGTGTAATAAAAATACAACTGATTGTAGTATGAATGCAGTGGTAACAGCTGTTAGATACAGATCCTAGTATCATGGTTAGTTCTGAGTTGAATGTTCTGTAAATCAAACAGAGAAATGCACTGAATTGATCTTTCCTCCCAGTTCTTACTAGATCTTTGTTCTTGTTTCTTGTAATAGTATTAACCCTGACGTTGCAAACATTTGCTTGACTTGCAGGTAAACAGCTCTTGCTAAAGGGGTGGGTTTTTTTGCTCAGGTTTAGTTAAAATCCTGTTACTGCTTTTCTTTGTATAGTATCAGAAAGTCAAGTAGGTAAGTTCCCATTTTCAAGTGAAAGACTTGTGCCCTGTTCCTTAGGGGGATACGATGGATACCGTCCATCCTTTTCCAACACTCCAAACAGTGGTTACACGCAGCCCCAGTTCAATGCTCCTCGGGATTACTCGAACTACCAGCGGGTAAGAGACCACAGTGTGGGGGGAAAAACAAAAGCACTCAAATCTGTTAGTGAAAACTCTGCCAAGGGCTGCTTCTGTTGCTGATGAACACGAACTACCTCGGTGTAGTTTGAAAAATTTAAACACTAAATACATCTGTTTACATTTCTTACTTATATTGAGCAACACATCCTGTAACTGGAGAGAACATCTGTCATTGCACGTTTTATTACAGCTGCCAGGCAGTAGTAGAAATCAGAACTAATTCTTCTAAGATTAATGCAGACTAATAAAATGCTGCATGTTGAAAGCACAGATGTTTTGTCAGTGTATGTTGCTTTAAAAGCTCCTTCTTTTATTTGCAGTTAATAACAGTGCCCAGGTTTTATGTCGTAACTTTTTTAATTTCTTCGCTTCAGGATGGATATCAACAGAATTTCAAACGTGGCTCTGGACAAAGTGGACCTCGGGGAGCTCCCAGAGGTAATTTCCTGAGTAGTGAATAATTGATTTGGGCTGAACAGAAGTTTTTGATCCAACTTTCAGAGTTCTGGATTTAGAAAGCAACCTAACCCCTTACTCAGCAGTTCACAATTGAAGAGTAAGTTTACTTTCTCTGACCTCAGAGCTGACCCTGCTTTTGAGCAGGGGTTGGTCTTGGAGAACCTCTTGAGGATCCTGCTGACTTGAATTGTACTGGGATCCTTTGAACTTGTGGTGGAAGTTTTGTTGGCTGTTAAATGAGAAATTCCTGGAAAAGAAGTGAAAACAGGAATTGCTGTTGACACTACTTACCTGCCTTTTATTAATGAAAGCCTTAGGAAACAAACCAGAAAAACCCACAGACATAATGAGGCTGTAGTTGAACTTCTGTTTTGATCACTATTGCCATATGTTTTAGGAAGCCCAACTGTAATGAAGAAAGTCTTACACAGTTTACATCAGAACATTTAAGAGTATTTTTAAATGCTCAGACTTCATAGTTCCAACCCCTTTTTTTGTGTTTCCCAGGTCGTGGAGGACCCCCAAGACCAAACAGAGGGATGCCTCAGATGAACGCTCAGCAAGTGAATTAAACATGTTCACAGGATCACGTTCAACGCCAAAAACACGCTGGCCAGTGTACAATACATGTTACCAGAAGAGCTATTATCTATTTGTTCTCCCTTACAGGAAGTTTGTTGTAAAGGGACTATTTTCATTACCCATAATGACAGGACTACAGTTGCCAGCTTTATATTACCTGGATATTGAAAGGAACAAAACAACGTTTACTCTGCATGTTCTGTCCTAAGCATCATCTTGAGCCTTGCACATGAGATTCAGATTCCTCACCCTTGCTAAGAGTAAAGCAAAAAAAAAAAAAAAAAAAGGCAATTTCCAGGGTGATCCAATCTCCATGGTTAACTGAAGTGGCAGGAAAAAAGCAAAGACTCACTTCTGACATTTAAAAGCGATTTAACCAATTGGGATAAAATCTGCAAATTCATAAAGATTTACTGTGGTGGCAGTTGACAAAACTTTATGTGCCCATGAAAGGATGGAAAAGATGAAGTGTGGCTTGGTAGAGCAACTGCATTTCAGCTTTTTCTTACTAAATTGAAGCACTGAACACTTAAAAGAAGTGTAGTGATGCAATTGCCCTCAATAGACAGATGGGCTTAGAGCCAGTTTTTGACAAAGGAGAAGCACCCTTAGCTGCAGCCTCCTCATCACCAGGGCCTGATTCCTGTGGCTAAGGATTTAAGAGCGCTTGCATAACTGCTAATGTAACTGTGTAACTATTTTTTTTTTTTTAGGAGAAAAGGAAAAAAACAAAAAGCTTTGATTTGGCACTTCAACAAAATTTTGCAACAAATGTGAGATATAATCTGGATGGCCACTGTATATTTGATGTGAAGTATTTAGGTATCTCTTTGAAACACTTTTAAGTTCCTTTGATAGCAATGACTTTTGTAAGGATTGGTATTCTCTATCATTCCTTATGACTTGCACATTGTCTGTCACTAATACTTGACCTTGCTGTATTATCACCTAAATAACTGATGCCGGTACTGATGGAAATCTCTAATGGATAATCATAACACTTTTGGTCACATGTCCTTTTGTCTTTCCTGCAGCCTTGAAGGTTTGAAGAAATCTCAAATGCCCGCTGCTGCTGCCCTTTTAATTGCTCTCTTTTGAAAAGCACCAGTATGTGTTTGAGTTGATTTCCCCTTTGAAGGGAAATGACAGCCAGCAGTTACAGTTCTAATGGTATAAGCAAGACAAATAAAACATGTTTATAAAAATTGTATCCTGGAACACTGGTTTTCAACAACTGAAACAGATTCCATGTGATGGGGTGACATTTCGTAAGGTTTTTTATTTGTGTTTGTTTTTTTTTTCCCTGATAGTCTCTTTTTCCTGACTAGATGTAAACCCTCCTCCTGTTTTCCTGGTTTTACTCTACTAGCTGTGACTTCTGGGAAACCTTTATTTTTATGGACTTTTCCTTTTCATCAAGGCAGCGATGTATAAAAGGAATGGCATAAGCCTAGGAGCTGGAAAATACCAAGTCTTACTCAAGTTTTACTGCATCCTTGTGGTATATAATCCTTGGAAAAATCACTTGTGCCTGCCTTCTGCGCACATGCACTCTCTCTGCAGTGGGGAGAATATTTTGATGCTGCCTCCATAGAGGTGTTGGTAGTTCTGTTGCATTCTATAGCACATGCAAGAAGAAAAGTGCTATATATACTCTGTGTTAAGTATTGCTCATCAAATAATTCCTGCCTGTGGAAAGGTGAAATTAAGGAACAGCTGCGTTGTTTAACTGTTCTGTACAAAACTCAAGGTTGTTTTCACTCAGAACTTTCAGAACTTGCAGTCAGATGTTTTGACTCCGTGGTGGAACAACCTGGGACTCCGTACAAATAGGTGGTGATCTCACTTTTTCCATGTCCTGTGTGAAGAGCACAAATGAAAAATGGTTTTGCAGCGGGAAGTGATAAGTTTGTGAAGACAATATTCCACACCAGGCATCCTGAAACGGTGCTGATGTCTGGGAGCAGCAGTTTGAGTCCAGGCCTAAAAACATTCCGTACCAGTATCACAATCCAAAAACTGCAGCCGGGGAGAAGTTGCTGTTCTGTGTCTTTTTTAGGAGGTTATTACTGAGATAATAGTCCCAACTGTTTTTTAACTGGAAACAAATAAAAAGACAAACCTTTTAATGTTGAAATGATGTAGGAAAACAGTGAATTCCTTTAATTTTATTTTTTTTTGGTGCATCAGCTTCCTGTTTAAATGGTTGGTAGAACACAAGCTGTTCAGCTTTTCCCATTGCACACCAAATGCTCCTTAAGTAGCTGATTGTAGTTGGGCAGTAAACATGCAGCATATTGAACTAAGGATTCCTGAATGGATCAGAGCATTCCACTGAAAGTTTCGGGGGTTGGTTTGGGGTTTCTTTCCAGCTTTAATAAACCACTGGGTAGTTGAGGGGCCTCCTGACAAGTTCATAAACTTTTTCAGGTGCGAAAACGGCCTTTGGAGCAGCTGCTCTGCTGTTTGCTGGGAGAGGGAGAGGAGGAGCAAGTCCGTGAGAGGTGTTTAAGCTGGGAATTTGCACTGACTCGTTTAATCTTATCTAATAACCTGAAGTGAAAGCTCTGCGGGGGTCGCCCTGTGGCACATGGGTCCACTGACTGTTTTTCTGGCCTGTTCAGAGGAGCTCCAAATTACCCTTACTCTGTAGCTTGGCTCTGGATCTGAGTCCCATCCTGATCACGAGCACTTCTAGGTATGTTTCCTTTGAAAAAGGTATCTTGAACCAAGACTGTTACAAGAAGTTAACCTGAGGCAAAGTGGTGGGATTTTGAGGCCTCTTCTATTGCAGAGCCTGGGATGAGCTGTTCATCCTGTGGGGAAACTGTTCCTGTGTTGGAAAGAGTGAGGATAACGCACTGCTGTGTCTGAGCCTGCAGGTACACACAGCAGTCGCACCTTTTTGGTGGTTTTACCTAATTTTTCCAAGAACTGGTGTTTTAGGGGAGAATTGGAGCCTAATTCTGGCTGCCTTCTTGAATATACACCTATAGCTTTATTTTGGCAGGGCCTTCGTTATCTGGGCTGTGATAACGTGCAGTGGGGTGTGTTTGAGAACAAACCTCTGCCTTCAGCCTCTTGCTGCTTTTTGGCTGTAATTCAAGGTTTCTTGAGCAAATAATATTAATCACTCAAATACTTCAGATGTTTATACCTATTGTTACTGTGTTTGGGAAACTCGGATCCTTCCTGGACATCCTACAACTTAAAAACTTAGAAATCAGAGCTGTTGTCTCCTACTTGAGGCCAATGTCCTGAATTTTACTTCTGTTGTTCCTGCATATTTTAAGAAAACTGTACAACTTTGGTATTTTGCTGTGGAGCATTCTAAACTTCATTTAACTCCTAATTTCTTTCCAAGATACTGCCTTTTGCATCTCAGCAATCAGAGTAGTTGGAAGAGGATTGTTGGCTTCTGGTTTTAACCAGTAAATGCATTCTGCTGGGATTTGAAACTCTCAGAGAACTTTGGGACCTTAATGTGTCTTCTCAAAATGTCCTGCTGACCTTATTTTTGAGGCAGGTTGATTATGTTACAGGTCTTTGGAGAATGGATTGAGCTTCCTTCTTTCCCCAAATGGCATTTGAGTGACTACTTAGGAGAGAGAGAAGTTACTGAAGAGGTTTTAACTGTAAATAAATACTGAAAAGATGATAAATGATACTGAAAAGTGGTTGAACTTCATATGATTAAAAGCAAATCTGGATACAATGGGGGACACAAGAACTCTCATTAACCAGCCCAGTTAATGAGGCTGCTGGTCCCATCTTGGATAAAAACACATCATCTCTCTTGCTTATGTGAAACTTCTTGGTTAAGTGTTTGTAAAGATGGAAATGGATGCTTGAAGACACAAATTTGTAGCTGGAGCTGAGGTTTGTCACTGTGAATTAGACTTTTAATTTCTAAAATGTGTTTCGATGATATTCCATCTGCTTTCCGTGTGGATGGGACAGGAAAAGTTTTCAATCCTTGAAAATTCAATTCTTGAATAAAATGCTATTAAAATTATTTGTGGCTCTCTGGGTTTAGCCTTAATGGAGGGAAGGAAATCTGTTTTCCAAAACCCACATCCTAAAGCCACTCTGAACAGCACATAAAAGAACCGTATTAGGAAAACTTCACCGTAACTTCACATTTGGTTCTGAATTAAATTTGTTGTTTGCTCTTGCTACGGTTATTAATTTTAAAAGCCACGCTGTGTTTCCCCTCACTTTTTAATGTCCATAAAACAATGACGTGGGTGTAACTGGCTCAGTTCTCATTTCTATAGAATGTGTTCAAATAGTAGATCAAAGTACACCTGGAATTTTGGTCTCAAGCTAAATTTTAGTCATTATCCATTAGACTTCTATTAAATGAAAATGTATTTCCTTTTTTTTTTTAAGCTCTCCAGTTTTAGAATAAATTTTAGTAATGCTTCTACCATATAAAATAAGTGTTCAGAGTTTTAGTTTCTTGTCAGGTTTAAATTTTCTGATGGCCTTAAACATACCTGTATATATGTCTTTGCAGTTCTTTAACTCAACGTTGGAAACCAATTGGTCCATGGCTTATGTAAACACTTGAAAAATAAATCTATTTAAATGTTTTATGTCCTTTCAAGCAAATATTTTGTACCTATACCTTAAGGAATTGTCTTGCTACATACACTTCATTGGTGATTTTGTCTTAGTGAGGGGTCTGTCTGGGTTCACCTAAAAAAGATACTATTCTCCCGCCTTTATGATTATTAATTCAGTAGTTTTATCATATTTTTGTTATATTTTAAAACAAGTATCCCCAAAATACATCCAGTGGTATTAAAAAAAAATTTCCTACGATGTTACCTGGTTTTAAATACTTCATTGTTCAAATGTTCAAGTTAAAAATCGAATCTTGGCAGTATTAAAAGCTAAGAATAAATATATCTATGCAAATAGCTCGGCTCAACTTTGGTGTTGAAAGGTTAGGAATAGTTTTACTGTCAGCTTGAGGATCAATGTCATGTGTCTGAAAACTCACTGAAATTTCAAGTCAGGTTGATGAATTGATTTTTGTTGAAGCTTCACAGTTTTGCAACTTGGGATTTTATATAGAAAACTTTAAAATTAGGTGGTTTTATTAAACAGCGGAGCTTAAGTGTTATTGAGGAGCAAAATAGCATTTTTGGGGGCTTCGTGGTTTGGTATCAGATAATTATGTATCCTAAAGGTTTGTTAGTTTCTATAAGTGTTTTTTTGTTTTCCGCGGTCATGTTTCCATGGGAAAACTGTGTCCAGATGCCCTCTTTTATATATGTATTTTTTAGTTTTCCTCTCTCCGGTCCCGAAAGCCGCCCGGACTCCGTGTGCGGCTCACCAAGAACTGCAGTGGGTGCAAAAGAAATACCTTAACAAAATCAGAGGATCGCGGTCTCTGGGGTTTGTAAGCAAGATTCCTGCAGAAAAAGGGATTTTAAAAATGAAATGGGTGTTGCCACTGCGGCTTGAGTTTGGTTTCATCCCCTTTTTTACAGCGAGTTACACAAAAACCACCGAAATAAACTAAAAATAGCGGTGAGAGGTGAGGGCTGGTGGGAGCCCGTTGGCCACAGGAGTGCGCGCAGTTCCAGTGTGTGTGCTTCACCTGCTCCGCCGCGGCTTTCCGGGGTGGAAAATTACCTTAAATTATTATACTTTAAAAAAAAAAACGAAATAAGAGATGTTTGTGTGGGCGCGCGGCGCAGGCGAACGGCGCGGGCAGCCCCGGGGTCCTCCTGTGGCTCGCGCGGCGCCCGCGCTCTGCCCCACGTGATTCCCACGTGGTGCGCTGGGAGCGCCGGGATCGGGATCGGGAGCGGGAGCGGGAGCGGGAGCGGCTTTGGGGTGACCCGCAGCCATGCAGCGCCGAAAGGTGGACAACCGCATCCGCGTGCTGATCGAGAACGGCGTGGCCGAGCGGCAGCGCAGCCTCTTGGTGGTGGTGGGAGACCGCGGCAAGGACCAGGTAACGCCGCCCCGGAGCTACTGGGAGCCCGGGGCGTTGGAACCGAACCGGGAGTTCCCTGATCCCCCGGCACCGGCTCCTCCCTCCTGCAGCGGGGGTTAGGGACGGGTTTTCGAGACCCTGCCCTTAGAAACATCGGTCTGAGAAAGCTCATGAGCATCCAGTAAAATCCAGGACAGGCTAATCGGATCTGTTTGTTTATTTAATTAATTAATTAATTAATTAATTAATTAATTAATTTAGACTGGAGGAAAGTATACTTAATTTTCTGGCCAGCAGGAGCCAGGACAGGCAAATCGTATTTATTTATTTATTTATTTCTATGTTTGTCCTCTTATTTATCAATTTATTTACTTTAAGCTGGGAGAAAGTATTTTTTTATTTTCTGGCCGGCTGGAGCTTTTTTTCCCCGTTTTAAAAACGCGCTTTTACCACCAGTACTTTTATTTATTCCGGCCTGACTTAAAGGTCATCTCTCTCTTAGTGAGACGTGATGGTTTGGGGCTCAAAACGTGCTTTATGTACTGAACGGTCTTGCAGATGAACCCACTTGGTAGCGCTGTATGGAAGAAAGTGATTGCCAAACTCACTTCGTTTCGGAGACTGGAGTTGTGGGAGAGGGAAGAACAGCACGGCAAAACCGTGATGATTTGGGATAAGTCAGGTTATCGAATCATAGGAATGTTCAGGCTGGAAGAGTCCTCCAAGGTCGCTGAGTCCATGTGTTCCCCCAGCACTGCCGCCGCCACCACCAACCAGTGTCCCCAAGTGCCACATCCACGCGGCTTTTAAACCCCTCCAGGGATGGGGACTCCACCACCTCCCACTGTTCCAGTGCCTAACAAGCCTTTTAAGGAAAAAATTTTCCCCAATATCCAGTCTAAACCTCCCCTGGCACAGATTGAAGCCATTTCCTCTCATCCTGTCCCTTGTTCCCTGGGAGCAGAATCCGATCCCACCTGGCTCCCCCCTCCTGTCAGGGAGTTGTATGGAATAAGGTCCCCCGTGATCCTTCTTTTCTCCAGGCTGACAGAGGGAGCTTTCTCTCCCAGGAGCTCCCTCAGCTGCTCCTGGTGCTCCAGACCCTTCCCCAGCTCCTTTCCCTTCTCTGGACATGCTCCAGCCCTTCAATGTCCTTCTGGAATTGAGGGGCCCAGAACTGGACACGGAATTCGAGTTGTGGCCTCACCAGCTCCCAGCACAGGGGGACAATCCCTGCCCTGGCCCTGCTGCTGTTCTAACTGATAATTCAGTTATCTCCAGTATCTGGGGAAATAAAATAACCTAGTTACAAAAAAAACCTTGGAAAATAAGGAGTTGATCAAGTGGCAGTACAAGAAAGTTGTCATTAATTTACTGTTAAGTTGGATGGGTAAGGCCTGTCAGGGCATATCCCAAGTCTTCTTGTGTTCAGTGTTTTCACTGAAATACTAAAATATGCTGTGGAAAATCCATTGTAAGATGCAAATGCTAGGAACTGTATTTAGCCTGGAATAATCTCCTTCTGTCAGAGCAGTTTTTAGCAGTTCTGCCAAAGAAGAGAGCTAAGGAAAACTGGGTATAAATCAATGTCATGCAGCCCTGGAGAAGGCACAGACACACAGGTCTGTGTGAAAAGGAAGGTCACCTTCCCAACATGTCACAGGATCCTTTTGTTTTGCACAGTAGAAAACATAGCTATAAAATAAAATACGGACAAGATATTTTGCTCTTTGATTTTGTTGATGAGTGTCTGTGTGCCCTGACAGGTGGTGATCCTGCATCACATGCTGTCCAAAGCCACGGTGAGGGCCAGGCCCTCCGTCCTGTGGTGTTACAAAAAGGAGCTGGGCTTCAGCAGGTAAGAGAAACCTGGTGGGTTTCCTTATCCAAAACTAAATTTGGCTTCCATAATACACTTGACACCAGCACTTGGTATCTCTGGTTTCTTTCTGTAGCTCTAACTCTAATCTGTCACCCTGGACCAATCTCTCCCTCAACTTTTTAACCTCAAAAGGCCAAAACTTTAATTGCTCACCTTTTTAACCTCAGTAATATTCAGGACTGGGCTCTGACTTCCAGTGAGACTTGAACTTGAGCTTTTTCCAAGAAAACTTCTGTGATTTGGTCCTCCAGCCACAGGAAGAAGAGGATGAGGCAACTCCAGAAGAAGATTAAGAGTGGAACTTTAAACATAAAGGATGATGATCCCTTTGAGCTGTTCATAGCAGCCACAAACATTCGCTACTGTTACTACAATGAAACCCACAAGATTCTTGGGAACACCTTTGGCATGTGTGTCCTGCAGGTGAGGACTTCAACTTTGGACTCAGAAAGGACATTGCTCTGGTATTGGTTGATTTAAATGTTGCTGGAATAGTATTTGTTGCTTTGTTACTTCAATTTTACAAGTTCTGTGAGGGTGAGGTGGCCTTAGAAGGTTTAACAGGACATTTGTTAATGCAAATGTTAAGTGCGGATTAAACTTAAATAATATTTTTAGGCTTTCTGTGCCTTCCAGTAGGACTGATGAACTCCAGGCAACTTTGAAATGTTATTTATTCCCTAGGATTTCGAAGCCCTGACTCCAAACCTGTTGGCCAGAACTGTTGAAACAGTGGAAGGTGGTGGAATTGTGGTGATTCTCCTGAGAACAATGAACTCCCTGAAGCAGCTCTACACAATGACCATGGCACGTTCAGCATGATGTGTCTGTTTTCTTTGCACTGTGATGATGCCAAGTGGTTGTTTATTGCTTTAATTATGGGCTCTGATCTCCCTTTATGGTCTTTCCTATTCCTTCATCCATCTCTGACTGAATGTCTTATGCTCAGGCATTTCTGCCTTGAAATACTGCTGGGAAGGAAGGAATTGCAAGGAAGAAACACCTGCCATTCACAAATGTAACCGTGTTCTTTAGTTCCACAGTAGTTTTGGAAGTATTTATTCTATCTGCCCATGTATCAGCAACTTAAGTTAAACAAAATAGGTCTTTTCAGTGTTGCTTGGTGAGATCAGCTCCACAACTGCTATGTATTTCCAGATGGGAATTATCTTTACACTGAGTATACTTACACTTAGAGCAGGAGCTGTTTCTATTAGTAAGCAGTGGGTGAATTAAACTTTCTTTGCATCCCCGAGGTGCTTGATAAAATCTGGCAGAGTTGACCTTTGAGTCAGGCTGGAATAAATAAAAGTATTGGCGGGAAAAGTACATTTTTAACAAGTATTTGGAAAATGTGGGTGTGCCACAACAAACAGGAAATCAGGATTCTGTCTGGGCCGTGCTGTGGATGGAAAGGGAGGCTGTGACCCACAAGAGTGGAAAAGATGGTTTGTGCCACGAGTCACAGTCTTGCAGATGTCACTGTTGATGCTGTTCCTTCTCCTGAGGGATATTTTCTCTCTGTTTCAGGATGTTCACTCTCGATACAGAACAGAGGCACACCAGGATGTGGTGGGAAGGTTTAATGAGAGGTGAGTTATTGAGAGTGGAAAGGATCTGGGCTGTTTGGCCCAGAAAAGCATGAGGAACATCATGTATTCCTCAGCATTAAGTACCTGTAATTGTCTTTGTTTAGAAAAGAGTTTGAAATAACTACCAAAAAGTGGAGTTTTCACTGAGCTGCCTTTGCTTTGCTGTTCAGGTTCATCCTGTCTCTGGCCTCCTGCAAGAACTGCCTGGTGATTGATGACCAGCTGAACATCCTGCCCATCTCCAGTCACGTTGCAAACATCACTCCTGTCCCTCCACAGTCCCAGGTCAGTGAGGGATGTCACCCCTTCCCCTTGGGACAAAGCAGTCTTGCGCTGGCCCACGGTGTGTTAAAGATTTAAAGAGGGAGAATTTTTCCTTTCACCCTGATCATACCAAATATGATGGGCTTCCAGAGAGGAAGCAGAAAATGTTCTACAAAAATGACACCTGGTGTGGGTGGAGCACTGGGAGATATATTTTCTTTCCCTCTTGTTTTTTTTTATTGTCACAGGGGGGTTTTTTTGTTGGGTTTTTTTGGTGCTTGCCCTTATTTATTGATTTTTTTGTGTTGCTGTTTTCCTTGTGAGGTGAGTCTTAATTGTGATTGCTGTTTAAGAAGTACATAGAAATTTCAAGCTGATGGACAGTTGGGATGAGACAAATAAAAAGACCTTTTGACAGTTGAAGAGTGGGAAAACACTTTGGAAATTAGCATGTTACAAGCTTAGGACACAGCTGGAAAGTGGTAGTTTCAGTTTCTGAATTTTGAATTTCCGAATCTTGGGAAACATTCCCAGAATATAATCCACACATAACTTGCACTGTTGGAAATGTATCCTTTTATCATTTTCAGGTGTAAAACTAAAGTAAAATGGAACCAGTTTTAAACAGAAATCTTTTAGCTTTTGAACTGTGTCGTGTGGCCCAAGAAATACTAACATGGACTCTGTCAGAGATGTAAAAACATTTTAATAGGCCTCTAATTTTAAAAAACAAAACAATTCCCCTTTATCATTAGAACAATACTGACAGAAGCACAAATGCTTATCTGTTGAATGAGTAAAGTAGTGCCTTTGGAATTTTGAGTGGCAATAAGGAGAATCAGAATTCATTCCCATCTGAAGTTGACTGTGTTTGTGGCTTTGAAAATCTTGGTAGTGGTTTGAAAACTCATCTGTTGCTGCTGCAGTAGTTTTTCCCCCTACATGGCAATATGCACAAGTATAACAAAGATCATACAGTTTTGGTACAGCCTGAAGACTGAAAAGTTAATTAACCTTTTGAGAAATTTTTTCCATGGTCTCTTCTTCTTACCATCTCCTGAAAAATCCTTTCCTTTTAATCTCCAAGCTTGGGAAAGCCAGGATACATCTCTCTGTGTGACCATTCTCCTGAAGATGCCTGAAAATTGAATTGTTAAATATCTGTTTGTCCAGATAAATTTCTATGTTTCTAGGGATTATATTCTTCTTGTGATAACATTTTCTTTCATATCTGTTTTTCTGCCTGACGGAAGACCTCACAAAGGTATAATTGTGCTGAAACGTCCTTTACTCATCCTGTTCTGGTCTGTCCTGTGCTTTTAGGAAGACAGACTCAAGCCACAGGACTTGGAGCTGAGGGAGCTGAAGGAGAGTTTGCAGGACACCCAGCCCGTGGGGGTTCTGGTGGATGGCTGTAAAACCCTGGATCAGGTTGGTGTGGGGCTTAAATCCAAAATCCTCTGTGCTTGACAGGTCACACAGGAATGTGACAGGAATTGCCATTAATGCCAGTAAACCAGTTATGCAATTGAATTCCAAGTGATGCAATTTAAACACAGCTGATTTCTGCTTATTTCTGTGTTTTCTAATCATCAGGCAAAAGCGGTTCTGAAATTTATCGAAGCCATTTCTGAGAAGACTCTCCGCAGCACCGTGGCTTTAACAGCAGCCAGGGGACGTGGCAAATCTGCTGCTCTGGGCCTGGCTATTGCTGGAGCAGTAGCTTTTGGGTGAGTGATCCCCCTTCAATCTCCCTGGCTTTATCTGCATCTGTTAATGAAAAAAAAAAAGAAGATGACAGGATCTGAATGTATTTGTAATTTCAAGTCCTAAATCTCTCGTTTTTTATTCCTTTCTGTTTTGATTGCTGCATACACTGTTGTTCAAGTTTTTATATTTTATAGTGATAAGAAAATCATAGTCTTTAAAACTCAAAGTAATCACACATAAATTGAGATCAGTGTCTACAGAAATCTGCTTTATTTTGGTTATTAGGTAAAATCAACCCCTTGGATAAAGAAAACATCCTATTTAGTATTTATATGTAAAATTTGTTGGAAAAACAGTTAAACTCTTATTTTTCTGTGCAATTACTCCAATATCATAAAAACAGTTAAACTCTTGTTTTATTTTTCTCTGCAGTTACTCCAACATCTTTGTCACATCTCCAAGCCCTGATAACCTTCACACACTCTTTGAGTTCATATTTAAAGGCTTTGATGCACTGCAGTATCAGGTAAGGGGAGCAGACTGTTTTACAATAGCCTTACGGTGTTCCTCTTTAATAAGTTTTGCATCTTATCTGTGATTTTTTTACTTATATTTGCTACCAGCTTTTTTGGTAATGTTCTGCAAAAAATGAATGATAGGAGAGTTATGTTTCCTTCTCTGAGTAAATCAGTTTCTCTGTGAAGCAGCTGATAACATTAGTAAATAATTTCTCAATTTTCTGGCCGCTGAACCTTTTATAAGAGTTTTTAACTAGAATGTGAAAGAACAGTCTCTTCTTAGTGAGCTTATTTTGATGATGATGGTAAATGATATTTTTCTTAGATCTTGGCTTTAACAGTGTTTTCTTTCAGGAACATCTGGACTACGAGATTGTTCAGTCTTTAAATCCAGAGTTTAACAAGGCAGTAGTCAGAGTGAATGTGTTCAAGGAGCACAGACAGACCATCCAGGTAACTGACCTCTTGCCTTTCTGCTTTTTATTCCTAACTTGGTTTTTCCAGCACTGTTTTGATGTTAAGCATGTTCATTTTACGTGATCGTGTAACTGTCCTGAAGGATTTTGCTTTAAGGCAAAACCTTTGGGTGAGTGACTTTCATGAAATACCTGCTTTCTTTCTGGGAATAACTTGTAGATTACAAAGCTCCCTTGGGGGACCTGACATAAAAGCAAAGAAGGGTGAAAGGAACAGTGAAGGAAGAGCGTGTGATTTTAGTGATTAGATTTCCTCTATTTTCATCATCTCTGCAGATAAATTTGGGTGCAAATGTGCTAAATAAATTACTCAGTCCTTACTAGGGTAACATGAACCCTGTCCTGACTGGGGTTTTTTCATGTCTCAGTCTGTGGTTTGGTGGCTCTGGGGAACAAGGACAACAAACAGCTTTTCAGGGCTCCAGCTTTACCAACTCTGACGTTTCCCTAATTCCCAGAGAGGGAATGCTGCTGTTGGCAGTGACAGTGTCCTCTCTTTCCTTGCAGTACATACACCCTGCTGACTCGGTGAAACTGGGGCAGGCTGAACTGGTTGTGATTGATGAAGCTGCTGCCATTCCTCTACCCCTGGTGAAAAACCTGCTGGGCCCTTACCTGGTTTTCATGGCCTCTACAATCAATGGGTAAGGCTTGAGCAGCAACTGTGTGCCTGGGGAAGTAGTTGTGACAGTGGGTTATTATCTACAGTACTTGTTTTATTACATACTGTTACATCAGGTCGTGCTAATCTTGATTTGTTGTGGAAATGCCCCTTAAAATAACAAGAGTCAGTACTTGCTGCTTCCACTGTGGACTTGCACCTCTTCTGCTCTGCTACAAGGAGCAAATATATAAGCAGGATTCTCCAGTTGGAGAGGGAAGAAGGACATTTTCCTTCCACTTTGGCAAGGCTAATAAAGTGGCAGGGTCCTGCATGCTCAAGAACATCAGAAGGCAGCGATTCTCACAGATGGTTGTGGCCCTGACAGTCCCCAAAGCAGCACATGGCTCTGGATGGTCCATGCTGGAGCTTCCCTGTGAACCAGGATTGCTGTTTGGTTCTTTGCTTCAGAATTTTGTGTCCTGCTTTCCAGGTACGAGGGCACAGGCCGCTCTCTGTCGCTGAAGCTCATCCAGCAGCTTCGGCAGCAGAGTGCCCAGAGCCAGGTGACCATGACAGCGGAGAACAAATCCACAGCCACGGCCAAGCTCACCTCAGGTAGGGCAGTTCTGGGCTGTGCTGTGTGACCACGATGTCTGATGCAAGCCCTGTGGGTATCCCATGTATCCACGTGCTTTGCAGCTGGAGGAAAGCAGAAAATGAAGGAACTCTCCTCTGTTTTTTCCCCCCTCATGATTTTCAGATGAAAAGCTTTCAAGAGATGAAAGCTACGCAAGTCATAATTTTCTAACCTGGGAGCCCTTCAAAGGACGCGGGTCCTACTGGATTCTTTGCCAGCTGTAACTTCCAACTCTACATGTTCTCTGCCATCTCTTTGCAGCTCGTACCTTACACGAGGTCTCCCTCCACGAGTCCATCAGATACGCCCCCGGGGACCCTGTTGAGAAGTGGCTCAATGACCTGCTGTGTTTGGACTGTCTCAACATCACCAGGATCATCTCTGGCTGCCCACTGCCTGAGACTTGTGACCTGTATCCTTATTCAGATGTTGTGCCCTGATCAAAATATATCACTTTCTGGTGAAGGAGGCTCATTAATTAAGCTCATTAATAGTTGGTTCTCTGGCTAATGTGATAATTTTAGCGTATCATCTTTTTATTAAGACCACACTTCTGGAGTTAAGCTCTTGCCACTGCCTTATGGCACTGGTGGTGTGTATTTTACCAGGACATTACCCAGCTCCAGTTTTACTCCAGAGACAATCCTAAGAAAGGGTTGCATGAAGGAAAGTCCTTGGTGGAGTTATAAAAGCTTTGGCTTTACAGATGAAGGGTGTGAAAGCTACAAACACTGCCCAATGTCATTCATTCTTGTAGATAAGGAGCACAAGCCAGCACATAGCCCAAATATTGAAAATAAGCCAAGAAGATTTTCCCCTGTTCCCAAGGAGGTTGTTTCCTTAACCCCTGTGCTTAGATACTACGTAAATAGAGACACACTCTTTTGTTACCACAGAGCATCAGAAGTTTTTCTGCAGAGACTGATGGCCCTCTATGTGGCTTCACACTACAAGGTAGAGCTTGTGCTTCTTCTGTCAAAATTTCAGCTGGGGAATTTTTGTGGGGGGAGCAGTGCTTGTTATGCTAACCTAATTGAATTATTCTCACTGAGATTTCTGAACAGCTTCTGTTGCTTCTTGCTGTATCCTTTCTCCGAGATCTCTGCTTTCGTCTTGGCTGAACATACTGCATTTACTGGAATATTTTTGTCTTGAGAAGTTCTGGAGGCTAAATTCTAGATGAGTCTAGAAGCTTGTCAGTGATGAACCTCTTTTGCAGTTCTCTTTACTGTGTTCTAGGAGCCTCAAGTTAACCAAAAGAGTAGCACCTCTGTACTACTGAAAAGAGGAGTAATTCATCTCAAGGTTTCAAGATCATGGGTGACTAGTAAATGTGAGGGGTGAAGTCCATAAGTACTGAGTATTAAAAATCTGAGGCTTAAAACAAAAATTAAGATTTGGTAATTAAAGAGGCAAGGAGCTATATAAAAATAGAAAATTCAGTTTCATACATATTAGAGCAAAAGGTTTCACTTGAGAAAAGCAGATGCTGTCTGGTAGTGTGACAGCCATGAGCTGGCCTGAGATCTTCTCCATCAGCACTGTACTACTTCCAAGTCTCTTCATATCCCTAAATTCAGAAAATGGGGGATTGTTTAGAAGTCAGCTGCTAACATTACACTGGACTATGGAGCCCTTCTCATGCAATAAGCATTTGGACAACACTCTCAGACACATCATATGATTCTTGGGGTTGTCCTGTGCAGGACCAGGAACTGGACTCGATGATCTTTGTGAGTCCCTTCCAACTCAGAATAAATGATTCTCTGAATATTTTTTCGACTCTCTGATATCTTTACCCACCAGAACTCGCCCAATGACCTTCAGATGCTCTCTGATGCACCTGCCCACCATCTTTTTTGCCTTTTGCCGCCCGTTCCACCAACTCAGAATTCATTACCAGAAGTACTTGCTGTTGTTCAGGTGAGAGAGCAACTGAATATAAACTTGGATTCTGATGTAGTTGAGTGGCTGTAGGAGAAGACATTTTCTCTCTATTAATGGTTTTTGCCTTTCCTTGCAGGTGTGTATGGAGGGAGAGATCTCCCGCCAGTCCATCATGAACAGCCTCTCGAGGGGCAGGAAAGCCTCTGGTGATCTTATCCCCTGGACCATTTCAGAGCAGGTGAGTAATTTGGCTGTGTCCTCACCCCAGATATATTTTCAGCACTATTTCTTATTCCCAGAGTATGCATCTGTGTTCTTTAAACTGACTTTTTTGTCTGCTGTGTAGTTCCAAGATCCGGATTTCGGGGGCCTCTCTGGCGGGCGCGTTGTTCGCATTGCGGTTCACCCGGATTATCAGGGGGTAAAGTACTTTTCTGTCATGTCCTTCTCCATGGAGCTGAAAAAAAAATACATTTTTGCAGTGACTGAGTGTTGTCTGCACTGATTGTTAACGAGTGTTAAGGGGAAGATGTTGTTGCTCTGTCTTAAAAACTAGAGCCATCTTTTTGCTTACACTGTTGTTTGTTCCTGCTCCACAGATGGGCTATGGCAGCAGAGCTCTGACCTTACTGCAGATGTACTATGAAGGCAAATTCCCATGTTTGGAAGAAGAAACAATTCAAAAGCCAAAAGAAATTGCAACTGTAAGCAGTGAGGTATGGAACTTTTGGTACATTTTTTGTTTTCTGTCGTGCTAAGGCTGGTAGTTTTCACTCTAAGTCTCTGTAATGATTCCTCTCTGTAAGGGGGAAATTTAATTTTTATACAGAATAAGAGCTTTAATTTGCAGGTTTCTGTGAGGATTGCTGCTAACCTATCTCCACTTTCTTCTTCAGACTGTTGGTTTGTTAGAAGAGGTTGTGACACCTCGCAAAGATTTGCCTCCTTTGCTTCTCAAACTGAGTGAGAGACAAGCTGAGAACCTGGACTACCTTGGGGTGTCTTATGGCCTAACACCAAGATTGCTTAAGTAAGACTTTGTTTCCTAATTACATCCAATGCAAAAATACAACTATGTAAATCACAAATATAATAATATATATTATTTGGATGCAGATGCTTTAGCCCTTGGATATTCTCTTTACCTCAGTTTCTGAAACAGGAACAGCTCCAAGTGAACTTCTCCTGTAGGATCCATCCTACTGTACACCACAGAAAGGTCTTAAGTGCATCATTCTGGGTAGTTTTTCCTCAAAGTCCTTCTGAGGGCAAACCTATTCCTTTCTTGGTTGCCTCTGTGAGCCTTCTAAACAGATAATAAGCTTTAATTGCTCAATTTTTCCAGAATATAGAAGTAATAAGTAGGGAGAAGTTTAACACTCATTCCTGTGACCTGCTGACTTCAAAGTTAGTTGTTTCCTGACTAATGTAAATGCTTTTTACCAGCAACTACAACTGCTTCCTGCTTTACTTGCCATGGAGGAGCTGAGTTACTGCAGCAGTAAATAATTTATTAATATTTCTCAAGTTTTAGCTCCATTTTACTACACAGTTTTATATAAAATCCCGTAGGAGTTTGGTAGTTGTTAAGTGTGTCGTTAAAGTCTTCCTTCTCCTTGATTAGGCTTTGAAAGATCAAACATTAAAGGTCATCCTTTCTTAAGAAAAATTTTACATATTCCACATTTTGCAAAAGTATTACTGGTCCAAACCCCATCTGCCTGTCTTTTGAGGAGGCCCTGGGAGCGTGTGAAGTACAATAACTCTGATATCATGTCTGTCTTTGAAAGTTTGTTGATTTTTTTTTTTTTATATCACGGTCATAATTTGTGAGGTAGAACCTTGGTTTGATTGTTGGTACTGCTTTCAGTACTGATTTTCACTAGTTGGTGGGGCATTTCAGAGACTCCCCAGTTGTCCTTGTACAGTGGATAAATTGCCTTTAACCACAAGTGTTACTGTACAATCAACAACTTTGTAATTCTCAGAGTGTTTTCTCTTCTCCCAGGTTTTGGAAACGGGCTGGATTTGTGCCAGTTTATTTGAGGCAGACACCAGTAAGTACCACACTGTTTCTGAGTGAAAATCCAGCCCTACTGAAATCCCTTTACCTTCTGTGAGATGTGATTGAGGCAGGAATGTTTTCTGAGGTTAGGGTTTGGTTTATGTTCATTTTTGTTCTTTGGGCCTGTCTAGTTAACTAAAGGAGTAAAGTTTTTAGGATTGTGAATGTGGGACTTTTAAGTAGTTTTCACTTTAAAATTCAGAGCAGATGTGCAGCTTTATAATTATTAATTAAAATTAATGTGGGTTATTGGTAAAATAGCTGAGATTTACCAAAATCTAGCAGTTCTTAGGTTTTCCATTAGGTAGTGGTGATCAGTAGCAACTGATATATTTGTAGTTGTTGCTGATTTAGAAGATATTTGCCTTCCTCAGCTGAGCACAGAGTGCAAAAGGTTCATGGGAATGGTGGGAAATACATCACAGAATCACAGAATTGTATCTTATTTATTAGAATGACCTGACTGGGGAGCATTCCTGCATCATGCTGAAGATGTTGAATGAAGAGGACTCTGAACAGGAGCCTTGGCTTACTGCCTTCTGGAAAGGTAACTTTGATTCTTGCTAACTCCAGAGGAATTCTCTGGGATACTTATCCTAGAGGTCCACAGAGGTAATTTATTGTATCATCCTGTCCTGTAGATTTTAGGAGGCGGTTCCTTTCCCTGCTTTCCTACCAGTTCAGCACATTCTCTCCCTCGTTGGCATTGAATATTCTGCAGAACAAAAATATCAAACAGCAGCCACAACCACGTGAGTACCCTGGGTCACAGTGTTCCTATGATCCAGAAAAATGTTTCTGTTTCTAATTAAAAGCTAAAACAACATTTTCTGCCACTGAAAACACGTACTGGTGGGCTTTTTGCTGGGTTTTTTTGTGGGGTGTTTTTTTCCCCCCTTGCATTTTTTGATCTAAGATTTAAGTAACATTAGATTAGAGGACTCCTGACTGTTACAACTAAATGCATGACAGAGCACAGATGGAGACTGACACCTGCTAGATCCAGTATGGAACTAAAAGAGAAGCCTTGAATAGCAGCAGACAGAGCAACTTGCTTCTTAGGAAGAGCACTGTCATCAGGAATTTGGCAATTGGAATGTGATGCTCTTTCTAAGAGCAGGCACTTTATAACAAAAGGGGTCAGACACTTCTAACACCCACTTCTGGCTTAAAAAAGCAAGTTGCTGCTTTCTCAATATCCTTGACAGAGGAGAGAACTTGGTAATCTGTGTCTTGCGGGCTTTTGGTGTCTCTTTGGTGAGAGAGTTTTGGTTGCTGCTACAAGGGAACAAACCTCTTTTACAGCAAAACCAGTGTAAGTAGTTAAAGACTGGGCAAATTGTGTTTCTCAACCTTCACTGTTTTCAGTCTCTGGCATATTTAAGTTGAAATACTGGTTTGTTTTGACAGTTGCAATGTTTTTCATATGGATGTATGTCTGCCTGAAAAGACTTGGATTAACCAAGCCAGCCTGGGTAGCAGTGTTACTGAATTCTGAACTGTGGTGGGAAGAGAACCTGTGGGGTGGCATTTGGCCTTTCTCAATAACAGGAAAAATAAAGTGTTAAACACAGATCCTGGGTAGCTCTGAAGAACAGTCTGGGTTGTGTGTTTTTATTGAACACCTTTGCTGTGTTTTTGCTGTGCCCCTCAGCCATCAGCCGTGCTGAGCTGGAGTCGGTTTTCATCCCCTACGACCTGAAGAGATTGGAGATGTACTCCCGAAACATGGTGGACTATCACCTCATCATGGACATGGTTCCTACCATTGCCAGGATGTTTTTCCTCAACCAGATGGGGGATATCTCCCTCTCTGCTGCACAGTCGGTGGGTATGGCTGGAACAGAGCCCGGACTTGGGAAAACACAGGGAGTGTAGTGGGAAATGTGTGTTTGTATTTGCTCTTAAAGCTTCTGTAACATGTCATTTCCTCAGGCCCTTTTTCTAGGGATTGGCCTCCAGCATAAATCTCTGGACCAGCTGGAAAAGGAGGTGGAACTGCCCAGCAGTCAGTTGATGGGCCTCTTCAACAGGATCATCCGCAAAGTAGTCCAGGTACAGCTTTGACTTGGTTTTATTGGACCACAGTGGAATTCCAAGACTAACAGAAAGTATGGCACTAATGGAAAGCTGAATCAGAACTGTGTGTCTTAAACAAGTCCCCAGTAATTGACTGTATATTTCTTTGTAAGATGGGAAAATGCCAGTAGAAGAAACAGATATTTATGGCCTTGATTTATAAATCCAAACTCCCTTGGCAACGGGGGTTGGAACCCTGTTGAAGGTGACCCTTAAGGTCCCTTCCAACCCACACCATTCCATGACTGTATATAGTGTTTTCCCAAATAACAGTGCTTGTCACATGGTTTTGAATGTTGAAATGTCCTGACAAAAATGGTGAGCATAAAATCCATGTTCCCAGCTGAGCCTGCTCCGTTTGTTTACCACTGTTTGTTCACTGCATTGGTGGCATCTCAACTTTTCTTGGAAAAAAAAAGCAGAGGTAGACTTGAAGTCCAGTGAAATAACTGGAAAGTTTTGGATGTGGTCTTCTGGTTTTCTTTCTTTCTAAGGTTCAGGATACGTAGCAAAGCTTCTGCAGCCTGACATTTGTCATCGTAGAAGTGATAAATGATGCTTAATAAAATAAAGCATGTTGTAAACTATGAGTTCTCTAAATTTATGTGACATTGAGTGCTGACTGATTGTAGATTGATGCTTTTTATAAAAGCTGTATATAATCCTGCCCTCAGGAAGCAGCCTTGGGCTTTTTATTTCAGTAGGATGGAAAAACAACTGCCTGATTGTGTTTGCAAAGTTAGAAGAGTTTCATCGGAACAGACAGCATTTCTTTTTTGTTTTAAAGCAATAACCAAGAAGAAACATCAGCAGGTCTTTACATGTGTTGGGTCACTTCATTTTCAGCTGTTCAACACAGTCCAGGAAAAAGCTGTGGAGGAGCAAATGGCAGCAACAAAGGATGTTGTAATGGAGCCAACGCTGAAATCTTTAAATGATGATTTGGTAATTATAAACTTTCTTCTTGCTGCATATGTAAACACTTCATGGAGTTCCCTGGAGTGTAGAAGCATGGTAATCTAAATTTTCTTGGATGGAAAGAATTCCACATGCTGTCTGTCATTTTCTGGTAGCTAAAACCTGACAGGTTTGCATTATGTGCTTGTAGAGTCGTGCTTTGTTAAGCTGCAATGTGGGTTTTTCACAGAAAATTACAATTATATGTAAAGAAATAATGTAAAAGTGCAATTATATAACAGAGGGAAGCTTTTCAGGATCATCTGGTGTTTGTTTATAAGGGATATATTCCTTTTTCAGTGGGAAAGGCATTTTCCTCCCATTGCTATTGCACTTAGGATTTATTGCATCTGCTGTGCTGTCCTGTTGTAGGAGGAAGCTGCGAAGGAATTCCAAGAAAAACACAAGCAAGAAGTGATGAAGCTGAAGGAAATGGACCTTACACAGTAAGAATCCATCTGTATGAGTCCCTGATATCCAACTGGATGCCAGGACACTAGTGTGCCTTGCTGGGATTTGTGCACAAGGCTGTGGTTGCAAACCATCAATAAATGAGAATTAGCAGTGGGTAAGACAATCCTACCTGGGTGACATAAGAATATGATGCTCTGCTGAGGAAAACTTTTGGAGTCTTGTGTGCCTGTGTCACTTAAATGATAAATTATTCATGGAGTAGCTCTTAGTGTGTGTGTCAGCCTTGATCTTGATCTTAATCTTATATTCTACACATATAAGGTATTTAGTTCTAAAAATATGGACTGATAAAAGAAGCTGCCTGGCTGTGGACTGTTTCTAATTTTACAGTTTCCTGTGCTCCTAGAAATGCTTTTCCTCAAACCAGGATACCCAGGTCCTGGTGGCTGCTGTCCTGTGTGTGCAACTGCAGTGAAAACAGTACCTGGCTAATTTTAATATTCTCTTCTTTAACAACAACAACAAAACCAAACTGAAACCAAAAACCCACAAACAAACAAACAATACCCCCCCTTCCCCCAAACTAAAACCAACTAAACCAAACTAAAACAGAGCTTCTTTTACTCAATGTGTCAGCAGATTTCTCTCTTTCTGGACCAAGAGGAGTCACACACGCCACTGATTCTCTCCCTTCTCTCATCCCACTTTTTGTCCTGTAAATCCTGTTTGCTGACATCCCAGGAAAGTTGTCTGTTTTAGCTTTAGATTGATCTCTGTTCAGAGAAAAGGAATAAAAAGATTCTTTGAATCTTTGTTTGTCTTGTTTGAAGAAAGGATAAGAATGGAAGCAATTTGAAGTGACTTGCAAGTCAGTCACACAAGGAAAATAATATAACCACAATGTTTTAAAAGTTTTAATTCCATTTTTAGCATTGTTACATACCTATTTGTCATTTTGGACCACGCTCCCTTTTTTTTCCACACCCAGAAATAGATTTCTGTTCTCCTCCAGGAGAAGAGACAAACAAAAATCTATTCTGAACACTTCTCAATACAGGTTACAGAAATCTAATAGAAGAGACAGAGCTGTTTGATTTGAAAAGGCTTTGTCCAGCATTGTTCAGCCTTGTATGAACAAAGCCTCCTCTATTCTAAATCTCCAAGAATTTGAGATGGAGAGCACCCACTCCATTTTGCTCCATGATTGCCTTGCCTGGTTAAATCTCTGTGTAATTTCCAGGGTACTTGAACACCCAGACAAGGGCCACAGAACACGAGCTCATTTGAATGGCAATTGTTTTAATTTCTCTTTTCAAAAGAAAAGCTGTAGGCCTTCAGTTTTTCCCAGATTGATCCAGACAAACTGTACCACGCAGGCTTTGCCAGCCTGGCTTTGTGTGTGTTTCCCACTTCTGATGTGGTTGGTGGCTTTGTTCGCAGAGCTGTGTGTGCCTGACAACAGAATCACCTTATTTTTTTCACTTTGTGCTAACAGTTTGACTTGAATTTTCCTTTACCTTTCCCTCTTAGATACATTATCCGGGGGGATGATGAGGAATGGAACGAGGTGCTGAGCAAAGCAGGACAAAACGCTTCCGTCGTCAGCGTGAAAAGGTTAAGGAAGTTGAAATACCCCCCAGAGATCTCTCTGGTCTTTCCTGCTGCCTTTATTGTAACATTTCCCAAAAGAGTGAAGCCTAAGAGTTAAATGCAGATAAATTGATCCTTAAAAGATTCCCAGTTTAGTGGAGAAATTAGGGTGTGAGCACCTGCGAGCTCTAGTACCCCGTGGTTCTGTGTTGCTCTTAGTGCTCTCTTCATGTAACTTGTTTGCTAATTCTGACTTTTTTCTCATGATCTGATTAAATCTTGATCCTGATCACACTCAGAACTTGCTCCTATTTCTCCCTTTTCTCTCCTCTTTCCACCTGACTGTCCTGTTTGCTTTGGGAACTAACACTAGGTAGGAGCCTGTGGAAGTGCCAGAGACTGGAGAAAATGCAAATTCAGGAAAGAATAATTCTTTCAAGTGTAAGCTTAAGCCTGCAAAATATCTGCATTTCTGCAATTCTTTCCTTTTCATCCATCTTCTTTCTTCTGTCTTGCCCAGCATGGAGTCTTTCCTTATTTTTTCCTTGGGGATTTATAGTTGAGACTTGCCCGTCTGCTTATTTCCCCTTCCTGGGGTGCCTGACAGCTCAATTAATTATGTGATCTCAATTCCACCCTTTCTTGGTTGGTTTGTTGGTTTTTTTTTTTTCATGAATGCTGGAGGCTGTGAGTTTCCAGAAGCCTTCCAGGAATGAGAGAATCTTGCCCGTGCTTATAAAGATCAGAGCTCTGTCCCCTTTGCTCTAATCAGAATCCAGTGCAGGAACTGAATTGTATTCTTAAAACCATCAGTGGTAATTCCTTTTCTGGGCACTCAACATTCCAGATGCCTGACTTGAATTGCCTTTAGGACACAGTGCTTGAAAAGCAATGACAAGAGCTAAAAATCAATATCATTTGGAATTCAGTTTGGGTTAGAGACTCTGAGGACACCAGAAAATCTTAAGTCAGGCTCTTGGTTGTGCTTTTTCTAGCATCGAGTTTAAATGACCCAAGAAATTGGAAGTATTTTCTCCCAACCACATTAGACCCTCATCCCCCTTTTCCAAAAAAAAAAATTCCCAGCTGAAATGCAATCTAGTGTGTTTTTAACAGTGATTTTGTTTCTGCTTCCCAGTGAGAAGAAAAGAAAATTAGAAACAGCGAGAGGACCCAAGCAACTGAAGAAATTTAAGAAGACTAAAGATCTAAAGCAGAAGAGGAAGAAATGACTTTAAAGCTAAGCAATGAACTTGAATTAACAAGTGCTGGCTGTGTACTTAAGAAGTACTGTTTTCCCTTAAATCAGCAGACTTTCTTTTGGAGGATGAGAGCTGGAGAGGAGAAAAAGCCTTAAGAGACATTTTTAAAGTGTTTTTATTATGGGAAGAACAGTGACACTGCCAGGAGATACTGTATGAAAATTTTTTTACCCAGTGTGACTGCAGAGTATGGGCAGGGCACTGCAGCACACTGGGATGTTATGAAGGTGCTTTAGCAGCTCCAGAGTTCCCATTCCAAGAGGGCAGCTCAATCTGTAAACTTCCTGCATCTTCATGGTTCTGTGATTTGTTAAAAAAGAGCTTGGACAACAAAGGATAAAGATCTGTTACCCCTGGTATGTGACTGTGCCATTAGGATTGCAGACATTTGATATTTGCAGCTGCTGGTTCAATAGTACTGTTGTTCCTTTGGAGGTTGAGGGAAGGGTTGATGTACTTCTATTTGGGGCTGGCTGAGCACTGACTTCTGTCTCCCTGCTGTCCCAGATCTGCTGCTTGGCTTTGGTGGAAAGTTTTGTGTCAGGTTGCCAGAAACACATCAACACCTGGTTGTGGTGATCTCTTTGACCTCAGGGGCAGTTGAACAGACAGTCCACTGAGCTCCCAGCTCTGCTTGTCTAGTCCTTGCTTTGCAATAAATATGTTACCAGTCTGGAGCTGGGATTTCTGTGACTGGAGTACCCTGGGTCTGCTGCATGTCAGGCTTCAAACCCAGGACAAACCTTTGCCATAGGATGTCCTTGTCCCAAACCTGATGTATTCCCTTGATGTTCCCTTCATGCTGTAAAGGCTTGGAACAGAATTATCTAGAGCTGATACACAGCTTTGTTCTGCTTACTTACAGGTAGCAGCTGCATTAAATTTACTTTAATACCTTTAATACCTTCACTTTTTTTTAGGATCTCACAGCTCCTTTTCCTAGCAAACCCTAAAGAAACAGTTTCTTACTAGGTAAAGGCAATATTTCTTCTCTAGGAGGCTGATGTGTGTTAAAAATGTATTAAACATGCATCTTGCACAACACAAACCTGTGGTTTACAAGCTGTTGGGTGTGAGTTGGTGACAGTGGAAAAGCTGAGCCCTGAGCAGGGAGATCTGCAGCTGCAGCCCATGAAGGCCTGTTGGGGGGCTGATCACCCAGCTGTATGAAAAGCAGCACTGGCAGTCCTTAAACAGTTCTCAAGAACTTGTGAAAGGAGCAGACACGGAAGGCAAGAAGTCTGAGGCTTTTCAGAGCTGCCCAGGAAGTCCTTGGAAGAAAAGGTGGGTGCAAATTCTCTCTGGTTTTGCTGTTGTTATTGTTAAAAATACTGTAAGTGGTGGCCTTGCTGTGGACTGTTTGCAGTTTTACAGTGAAGAACTGCAACTATTTTAGGAGATAGGGCTGCTGGAAGTGCTGCTCTCTGGATGTTGTCTGTGCTGGCCCTTCCTGAGAGACCAGAAGTCAAGTTGTGGTGCAAGGGGGTGTTGGAGCAGTTGGAGTCTCCCTTTCAGCCACAGGAGAGGAGAGAGCAGTTCCAACCAACAGAAATACTGGGGCTGGATGGCTGTGCCTGGGGGCTGTTCTTTAGCCCAGGGGCTCTGCAGCATCAAAACCACATGCCCATGGATATCCATAGGGCTGTGGTTTTCCAGTGTCCTGCTTAGCTCAATGCAGAAACCTTGGACTCGGTTGCATTTGTCTGAGGGATAGTTCTTGTAAATTCATTTTTTATGGATTGTCCTCAGCCAGTTACATCCTGCAGCCACTGGGGGAAGGGATGACAAAGATGTGCTTCCCACCCTGACCTTCATCAGCCCATGTGAAGATTTAAATGTGGTTTAACAGACTGCATGACAAAGCTTTAGACACCTCAGACTCCTTTTAAAGCCTGTTGAAACTGTACTACTAAAGCAGCTGTAACTATTTTGGATTCTCTAACCTGTGCAGATTGCTGGATTTTTTCACCCAGGAGGGGGCATTTTACTTTTCTCTGGGCCTTGCTGTGTAGCAGGTGACAATATCAGAAGGGTTTTTTTAATTACAGATCACTCCTTGTGCTAAGAAAATGCTGATTGAACTTGTGTAGAATGTAGAGGTGGTGCAAATTACAGCACATGTCTCAGAGGGGCTGTTAATATTTGGGTCTACTAATAGGCTCAAAACTAAGGTTTAAGAGAAGTTTTGTTACAGAATACTCATGTGCTGTTAGGGCTCAGAAATTGCTTTGTGTTTTTTAAGAGCTAAGGTTTACTGGTGTGCCTTGGGGAAAGCACATTGCAAGAATTCATGGTGATGGGCTGGAGCTGATCTGTGAAAATACCTGCAATGCAGCCAGACTTGTAAATTGTCTGTAAATCAGCGTGGAAGACAGGAGGCAAAATTAAACTGGATTCTTCAAGCAGATAAGAGTTTCATTGTTCAGCTGCGATCTTCCTAGAGCTGCCTCCCCTGCTTTCTGTGGGCTGGAGTAATTCTTGCTCTGGTCTGTTTGACCTGGGAGCAGTGGAGTTGTGAAATACTTGCAGGATTTGGGCTGCAGGTGTGTCCCTGAATTTCTGAAGGGGAGCTGTATTTAAGGAAAGCTTTGCTATTTCTACAGAAAACGTGTGTATTGAGTTGAACTGCTCCTTTTCAGGTTTTCCCAGTAAACCTTGTGATTCCTGGCAGCTTTTTGGATTCTTCTGCCTGTCTCTTGCTCTTTGAACAGCAGAGGGGAAAAAAGCCCTCAGACTCTAAAAATAAGGGAGAGATGTGTATTTTTAATTTTTTTAACAAGTCTAGTCAAACCACATTTTCCTCTCTGTGCTTTCCATCAGGGAAGCTGGGTTAAAATTCCACCTAGAGCAAGGGCTGCTTGAATGCCATCCAACAGTGAGGCAGAAATGTGTGTCTTTCTGTGGCCAGGAGTGCAGTAAAACAAAAATGGCACAGGAGAGTGAGTTCTGCATCTCTGAATTTTTAGGATTTGGGTGGATTTGGCCAGATTTGAGCCTGTTTCTCTATGACTAGAGCAGGTTTCTGGGCTCTCCATACCCAGACTCCCTGCAGATGGGGCTGTGAGTGCTGGAACGAGCAGGGTGTTCCACTAATTGCAGAGTGTGCATTTAATCCCAGGCTAAGCCAGCTCAGCTGTGCCTTTCCTAGTGGGGGGACAGGTCTTTGCACAACCCAGTAACCAGGTCCATCGGTGTCTCGGGGCTGCTTTAAACCTGCAAGGTCACTGTTCTGGTGGTCCCTGGATCACTGATCACTCTGCAGCAGGTGCACCCTCTCCTCTCCTGTGCCCCAGTGATGGGGATCCTGTGGCTAATTGGAGGCAAATGTGGAAGCCACGTCTGGCTGAGCAGCTCCCTGCAGGTGGTGGGAGATGTGACCTAGTTGTCAGTGGAATCATCCTGTGTGCTCGGAGACCCGTGAGCTGTTTTGACAGCTGGAGCGAGCTGACCTCGGAGGTGGATTTGGGAGGAGGGAAAACCAGGGAAGCTGAGGCTGCTGAGAGCTGGATGTGCTCTCAGGAGAGGTGTGTGAGGGAGAAGGGAGAAGGAAAGCAAAGGCTGGTGCACTGGAAAAGGGCAAGGCAGGAGGAAGTTGTGTCTTTTGCATTCAGCCATCGTGAATTCCCTTGGGAGTATTGCTTTCTTAACTTCCAGGTCTGGATTTTTGTTGGACTGTGTCAGTCCTACTTCATCTCTGAATCACAAGCCTCTTGGTGAGGGCCCTAGAACTGCACATGGTGTGTGATTTCTGACCAGTGCTTTGTGTTAGAGTGAGGGCTGTGGATGGAGAGAGCTGGAGAGGGACATGGGAAACATCCTGTCTGAGCCAGTCATGGAGAGAGGAGTGTTGGGTGAAATCCACAGTAGGAATGGGGACAGCACTGAGGTGACTCCAACTCTGGGCTGTGTTGCTCCTTTTTCCCTGCTCTGCTGTGATTTTTTTCATTATCACAGACACCTTTTTTCTGTCCCAAAGAATGCCGAGTGCAACTTTCTGGTTTTGCTGTGGATTAACGCATCCCTTAGACTCCAAACCTGCCCTTTGGGGAGGCAGATCCAGCTCTGGAGTCCTCTCCCTGCCACAGGCAGTGTGACAGCAGGTTGCTGCCCCATTCCTCGGGGGAGTCTCCTCTCTTTTCCTTGCCGTGTGCCCTCGGCTGTCTGGCTGTGGCAGGTGCAGGAAGCAGTGTCTGCCTGCCTGGGCAGCATTTGGTGAGGGCAAAGGGCCAGTGAATAGTGGGGCTGCATTAGCCAGTGCTTGCCTGCTGTGCAGAGGCTTATTAGAAAGCATAAAGGCTTTTTTTTTAGGCTGGAATTCGTTGAGTGTGTTCAGGCAGGTGTGTGAGCCCTGTTTATTTCCGTGGCATTATGGCAAGCAAAGGTTTGTGCTTCCCCAAAATTGGGCAAACTGCTCTTTTACCTTCTCAGGCTCCAAGGGCAGCACTCTGTAAAATACAGGCTGTATGCAACTGGTTTCCTAAGAAATTTCTATTTAACCTACTTGTTATAGGGGAATCTGAGGTGTTTGTATTTTGTAATTCTTGAAAACAAGTCAGTGTTTCTGCTGGTGGGTTTCCAAAAAAAAAAAAAAAAAGAAAAAAGAAAAAAGGTAACTTTGGGTCAAATTCTTGCTCTTAAACTATATTTCTTAGTTTGTAGATGAGTCCATGCCTCTGCTTCCTATACTGTGGCTGTCAGAGTATCTGAAATGCTCTTTATTGTGACATCAATCCTCCCACAGTGCACCAACTACAGCCATTTGGCCTTTGGGGTCCTGAGGTGACATGGAAGGGAAGGGTCACCTGCTTTTTTTAGTATTTCAGGGGTATGAGTTACTTTAACCCTCACTGTCCCTCCTGCTGCAGAGAAGATTCCTAGAATTAGGGTTTTCCTTGGACACTACCATCTGCGGCTTTCTGATGGAAATTAGCAATTATGCAAATTAGCGATTAATTATGCACATTAGGAACCAAACATTTTCTCAGCCAGCAATCCCTAACCAATTCCAAACTCCTGCACCAAAATAATGATAAAATTATTCCTCCTGCTTTTAGTGCAACCAGGGATAACTGTGCTATGGAATGACAAAGAACTTCTCCCTCAGACCACCAGAGACCCCTCCAAAAGCCAAACTGCAGCAGGTCAGGATGGCAGGGCACCTCTGCCTCATGGGCTGGGGACAGCACAGCTCCTGCTGGTCCCAAGGGCTGGGAATGTGGTGGGAAGCAAAAGAACCTTCCCAGGCCAGAGGGCCTTTAGTAAAGCACCAGGTCTGGGAAGCAAAGGGTTATGGAAGAAATGGAATGGTGATTTACAACAACAATAATAATAATATTGGTGAAGAGCAGCACAGGGAGCAACTGTAAGTCCAAGGGAGCAGGAGGGATGCTGAGCTTTAAATGGGATTTAGGTAAGACAGCATCTCCTGGGATTTCTGGAGCACAGCTCCAGCTCTGGGATTACGTGATCAGTGCAAACTCCTCCTGTCCAGTCTCTGCATTTGCCTCCTGCTGGCACTTGGCACCTCGGGCACGTTTGGGTGAAAGTGCTCCAGTGCTGCTGCCTGAGGGACCAGGAAAATGGGCATTCATCCACTTCCCACAGGGCTGACTCCGAGAGCTCTGTGCCTTTGGCACCTCGGGCTTGTCAGTAAAACCAGTTTCTGTCACTGTGAAAATACACTGAATAAACCCAGCACAGATAAATAACCTTTCTCCAGAAGGACAACCCCAGGGAATACACAACTATTCCTACACCTGGTCAAACACACCAGCAGCCAGTTCTTGGGGAGAGATTCCAGACTCTTAGCTCCCTCACTGGCTATAAAACACAGAGGCTTTGAAGTTCATACACACACATCAGGATTTGGATACTTGGGCCTTAATTTAAATACCATTGACAGTGAGGAATTGGAAGTGTCCTAAAGGCACCTCCCCTCATACTTTCCTTTTAAGCTTCTTTCTCCCACCTATGAATTTTGCTGTTCTTTTGTCAGGAATGCTCCACCCCTGCTTCTTTAGGCATCTCCATCTGGGAAATACAATAGATGTGGAAAAAGTTCGGAATGCTGCTTCTAACTACACCCTTTTTTATTTGAAGGCATCTCCAAGGGCTGTTGCTTGGGATTTAATTCCTGCGAGGGAAGACTCCCTTGGCTTTAACCCTGCTGCAGGCCATGGAATGTTATGGTGTTTCCCCCCAGTATTTTGAGGTGCTGCCCTGAATTAGTTGATTTCTGTCTCCCTCCTGATGGTGTTTTCCCAGCAGTCCCACAGCATCTCTTGGGCAGTGCAGCTGCCAGAGGTCCCTTGGGGCTGTGGGACAGGCAAAAACCCCACAGCAAAGGAGAACCTGGATTTGGGAGATGGAGAATTGAATGGCATCAGTTTGAGCTGTGCCAGCCCAGTGAATGCCAAAGGAAATTCCAAGACTCCTCCTGTGGGAGTGTTTTTCCTGCATGTGTGCAAACACAGGCTCAGCTTTTTACTATGAAGTGAGTTACTGAGATTTGGGGTTGTTTTCTCAGTTCCCTCTGTAAGTTTTCCCTCTCTCAACCCCACTGGCCAAGCAGGAGGTTCAGCAGCAGCTCCAGGGCCGGAGCTGCTGGATGGGTTTGGGAGCCCAGATTCCCATCCTGGTGCAGACGTGTCCTGCAGCCTCCCGGGGGGATGTCCCTGCAGCAGCTCCCTGGGGAAGGGATGAGACACCTCCTGGCACTGCTGGAGTGCAGGAACACCACTGACTCCCACCTGGAGCACCTATTAATGATTATTATTGAGTTATTATGCAAATTACCATGAGTTTGTGCAAATTAGGGGCCAAAATCCCACAGAGGTGTTTGGGAGCAGAGGGGCAGTGCCAAGGCAGAGCTGCTTAGGGATGGCAGGTAGGCACTGGAGCTCTCCCAGTTAAAAGTGTCTGATCATCACAATCCTCTTTTTATCCTCTTCCAGCAGCTGTCTCTGGTCATTCTGGTGTTTGCAGGGAGTAAAACTGGCCTTGGGGATT
>JAWWLV010000179.1:7991931-8080819 GCA_035041135.1 Platyrinchus mystaceus
CAGCTCCCTGGGGAAGGGATGAGACACCTCCTGGCACTGCTGGAGTGCAGGAACACCACTGACTCCCACCTGGAGCATCCAGTAATGATCATTAAACTTACTCCAACAAGGCAAAATGCAAGTTAAACCTATTACTTCAAAAAATGTTTGAGCCTAGAAGGGGGAAATGAATGAATCTTTATCCCTTAAATTAGGTGTATATAAACCAAATTTAAGATGCTTAAACTGCAACAGCCTTTTCCACTGAAGTGTGTATAAATACATGGGTTTTTTTCTCACTGTTAGAAGAGCAGAATAAATAACAGCAACTGTGTATTTTAAAATTACATTGTTAATAAAATCCTGGTACATTTACATAAATGACAACATTAATGTACAATTAACAAAGCATTGTAATATTACAGCAACAAAAGAGAACCTACATATTTGTACAGGTAGCTGGAGCAGCTACTTGAAAATACTTTCCAAGCCTTTTGCGGTATTTCTCAGGCAGACCAGTGATAATTTTGAACCCCCTGTATGACTTTCTGCTAATAAATAGGGTTATTGGAGCTAGTGATGCTCAGAAGCAGATGTGTACCTAAAGCACAAAGGGAGTGTGCCCTGACCAACCTGTCAGCTGACTAAGCCTAGACTAAAAATCCTTATCCTTGCATGCAATTTGCCTCTTATGTAAATCCTTTAGGACTGAGGCCGTGTCAGCTTTTGATGGATTTGTTGGGAGATGCTGTAGTTCCTTTTCCTTCCCTACATCTACTTAAACTGTGTCTATATTGTGCTTTGGAGCTTGGACCCAGCTGAGCCTCCTTCTTTTCCAGTGTAATTATAATATTGATTAATGGCTGAATTTCTAAGAGGGAACAGTTCTCCACTGAAAACTTGGTTTCCTCTTCTCCTTCGGCTATCTAGAATGAATGAAAGGGTCTTGGTGAACGCTTCTGGTGGGTGCAAGCAAAGCTCAGTGGGAATAGCTGGAGGTCTTTTCCTTAAATCTGTTGGTGAGACCAAGGTCTGTGTTTTAACCTTCCTACAGTTGGGATTACTTAAAATAAAAACACACACAAAACCCCACTGCTTTAGATTAAAAACTGTAGATTGAACTGTCTGCTTTTTCTTCTACTGAGTCAGCTAGGATGAGTCCTTTCAGACCAGAAACATCTGTGAACAAAGGAAAAATGTGAATCTTGGGCATTTGAGTCGAGGCATCTTGTTTAAGGCTGCAGCCAACCCCCAGGAACCTGCCAGGTGTGCACTGTGCCCAGACCCCCTGAGGTAGTGTATCTGTGGAAACAGCAATCCAGGGATGAGGCTGTGGGACTGGAGTCTAGAGGTCAGAGCTGCTAATTCCAGCTTGCTCCAGAGAGAGACCAAACCATGGAGCTCTGTGTTCCTCTTGGGGTCTTGGGGAGACTTTTATTGCTATTCATGCAATCGGGCAGTTTTTAGCATAGCTCTTACTACACCTGAGTCTTCTAGAAAAGTGTCTTTTATGGTGTGAGGTCTCACAGATAACGTCCAGAAACAGGTTTTGAAGGTGAAAGCAATTGAGACTATCAGATCTTGACAGTGAAAGGGTAGACAGTCTTTTTATATCTCCTCAAGATAAAACAAGATTAACAACTAGCACAGTGAAAACATACAACGTCCCAACTCTCCCCTCCCTGCCCCAGCTCGGTTCTTCATATAAGGTTTAAAGAACAAGTAATTTCAGAGTTAGTATTAGTTTCTACTCAGCTTTCAACATCCCAAATGTCTCTTTCAAGGTGCAAACAGTTTTGGGGAAAAAATTTATGTCAGTTTGTTGCCATGTACAGACACTGGTGGTGTTACTGAAGTAGTTTGTGGCACTGGCTCATCAGATGGGCAGTGGATCAGAAAACTCCTTCTTATGCAGCCTTTTTACATGGAAAACACCTCTTTCTGTGTGAACTAGGTGGTGTGTAGACACTTAAACCTATGTATTAGGTGTCAAGTCTAAGTAAAACTGCCTCTTTCTCTCCAGCCCTGCCTTGTCCTTGTGGAAAGGGCAGCGCTGATCTCTGCGGTTCAGGTTCTTCCCTTGCACCCTCAGCCCTTGTTTGTGCCGTGCCAGGAGCGTTTCTGTGACAGCAGCAGCACAGAGAAGCCAAGCTCCCCCTCCCTCAGCACCCTGGCCTGGGGGTGGCTGCTGCAGGGGGCTTTCAGCGAGCTCCAGGAGGCAAACAGGACAGCCACAGCTTTCCTGGCGACGCATCCCAGTGCCTTGTCCCGCCTCACACCCTGGAGGTGACATACACGGAGTGCAGCCGCCCAGCCAGGGCCGTCTGCAGGTCCCTCAGCGGGTCCAGGCCTTGCACTTTGCTGTTCCTGCTGTAGATGAGCTGTTTGAAGGAGTCCTGCTCCAGGAGGGAGCTCATGTGCTTGAGGAAGAAGCCCTCGCAGAAAGAGGCCAGTTCGGGTGCGTTGTGAATCTGTGGGAAAGAGGAAGATTTTTTTTTTTAGCCTCAAAGTCCTAAATTACATCGCTGAGCCTCTCATTTCTAATGCTTTTTCCCTTTCCTAAGGCAGAACAAGGACAGTGGGAAAGCACTGAAGGCAGGACCAGTGATGGCTGATAATTTCTCCTGGTGCTTTTTGCAGGCACAGGTGTGAGCAGGGAGGCATCCAGGCTTTTTTAATTCCTTCCCCTGCTGGCCTGCTGTTGGCAGAGCCCCTGGCCTGCACTCCAGCCTCCTGCTCTTCAAGGAGCAGAGCAGCTGGCTGATGAAGTGGCCAAGGTGCCTGTTTAGCTGTGACACACAACACTGCACTGCCAGATGGTGAGCACAGCTCAGGGCAATCAGGATACGGTTCACAGGAGCCTTGCTCCTACAAAAAGGAGATGGATGCAGGAGAACAGGGATGTTGCACTTCTAAACCATACTGGGTGATTTCTGGCTGGGATCTTCCCTTTGCTTCGGAATCAGTCAGGTCAGTAATGAGAACAAAATTCAAGTTCAGCATTAAGAAGCTCTGTGCACAAACAGCCCGTTCCTGGGAACTTTGTTTAAGTTTTAAGGAATTTAGGGAAATGTACTAAAGGCCTGTACTGTTTCCCCTCTCTGCCACTGCATACTGTTAAATTTTAGGTCCTGAAAGAAACCAGCCTGAGTTCCATGAGAAAAAAACAAGCCCAGTGTGAGAGTCAGGAATTGAAAAGCCTCAGTGTGACACTGCACACAAAATAAAGTTATGATCAGCTCTCTGTTTCTTTTGCTTAAGGGATTTGGTCCTGCAAAATTCCAGGAACAGCAAAGTATTTATGATTTATTGATAACACGGATTATTTGCTATAGATGTGAATATCTGCCACACCACTGAGTTTGTGTTAATTCTGGAACTGTAAGGAATATATTGCAGCAGCAGGGGTGCTAGGAAAGGGTTTATTTCGTAGCTGCTGTGCTGTGATCAATGGCCCCTGCTGCTCCCAGGATTTGAATCCCTTGGGCTTTGCTGATGTTGCTGGATCAGCCTGCTCAGACAGCTCTCCCCTCCTCTGCAGGGATCCCCCCTCAATTTCCCACATGATTGCTTCAGACAGGAAAACACACTGGGGCTGTGCAGGACTTTAACAGCCTGGAACTGGAATCCATCTCACTTTGTGGTGGGGTAGAGTCACCTGCAGAGAGGTGCCCACCTGTGCCTGTGCTATTTAGTTCCCAACAGGAGCCCGTGGGAAGAATCCTGCTGTTTCATTGGGATTCTTAAACAAAGGGGGCTGGCATTTACCTTTGCATATTTATAGATGTTCACAGAGTTGTCCATGCTGATGGTCTGGGCACAGAGGATCTCACAGTGTCTCTGGAGGCCGTCCAGCTGGAACAGGCTGGCAGCTGACAGCAGCTATGGGGACAAGAGAGAAGCAGCTATTTGAGATCATGAGCCTTGAAAGGCTTAGGGAGGGCAAACAGAACGGATCATTTCCTCTCTGAAAAGCCTCTGACTCCCTGTTTTAATGGCCAAGTCATCATGAAAGAGCAGAAAGGCCACTCAGTGCTAAAGTGATTGACAGACACACTTCCCCTCTTAGCAAAGGCTCCTCACGCAGGAAGTGTATTTGTGCTCCTTTCTGTCACAGAATCACGAAGCAATGATGTTTTGAAACTTGTAAGCTCATTTCCAAGTGTTAAGTACACTCCTGGATTGGATGGGAGCTTGCTGTTAGCTCCTGGAGTTTGCTTTTCAGCTCTATTTATGCCCCAGTGCACTTGGCAAGACTTAGAAGAAAATGCTCTCTCACCTCTAAGATATCAGTGGTGGGAATTTCCATGGATTCTGTTCCTCCATAGTATAAATACTGCATCAGCATCTGGAATGGGAAGAAGGCCAGGCATGAGTTATCACTGAAGTCACAAGGGGCTGTTGATGGCTGTGCTCCCCTTCCTGAACAGACGGGAATCGTGTCCTATTCCAGCTCTTGCCTTCACTGGTGGCTTTTTTTTTTTTCCCTAGCGTTGCAAATCTGCTGCTTTCTAGCAGTCCTTTCTCTCTGGGGCTCTGAAAAGGGCCCTGCTGAGGATTTTAGGCTGAGGGTGACAGTGGCTCTGAGCAACATCGCTGTCCTTGTAAAGCGGTGTCTCAGATCCGGCTTTGTAAAGCCCGGCCGGTCACACGCAGCGCTGCCAGCGAGCCCAGCACGTGTGTCCCGGGGACCTCCCAGCCACTTACCTTCCCTGCTGGGCTTCTAATCAGCTTCCAGCCCCCTGACAGGGCCACAGGAAAAGGCCTAATTGTTTTCAGGGAGAGTGAGAGGCAGCTTTTCTGCTCTTTGATGTGCCTGTACTCACCCCCAGCCCAAACGGTACCATCTTACCAGGGACAGGACTGGATTTGGTGTTGGAAGAGAAGTGTCCTGGGTGCTGTGTAAGCAGGTGTGGGGCCTGCAAGCCAAGCTTACCATTTCCCACAGGGGTAATAACAAACTAAGCTGCTATTTTTAAACGTTTTCTATTTGTGTATATTTGTATATATAACAATTATATATTCGTATATATAACAATTACAGGGGAGCAAAGCTGCTTTCCAGCAGAACACACAGATCTCTGGTGGCTCAGCATCCTCCACTGTAACTGAGACTGCATCTCCTTAACTCATGTGATTATATTTGCCATCAAATTGTTTAACTCTGTGAAGCATTTCACTGTTTCAATTCACTTCCCATCTCCCTGTTCTGTACCCTTCTTCCAAATCTGAAATGCAGGTCTGGAAATACGGAATACCGTAAATATCACATTTCACTGACTTGTTTTTTAACTTTGTTGTGTGTAACCTGCTTTCTCTCCATCATGAATAATCCTCCCTTAGGTCCATTAAATACATAAATATCATAAGAGCAAAGTGTAATTCTCAATTCTGAGCCTCTATTGACAGAAACACCATTGATTTCTGATCATCTGATTTGAATTAATATGAAGCCTTGTAATCCACCTGCTATAAATAATTTACTTTTGTTTAGCACAGCATGAAAATGGTGCTGTAAAAAGTATGAAAATGGTGTCTTAAAAGTATAAAATGACTTCAGTAGAAGGCTGTTTTCTCCTGCTTAATGGAAGAGTCAGCTGCCTAGTAAGAAAATAAGACTACAGACTAGAGGATTCTGTTTTAAAGCTGGTCCTACCTGAGAAGTTTGGAAAAAGGATCAGAATACTCTTGAAATTCAGGTGTATTGAAAGGAACCTACTTGTAAATTACCTATGATATTATGTCTTACCTTCCAAGTAGGTGAGAAGATGATAAAGAATAAAGCAAAAGTAGAATAAGTTACATACCTTGAAAATATTGTATTTCATATCGCTGATTTCAACAGTCTTGCTGCCATGGCTGTCGTGCTCTGTTTTATTGGTCATTAGTGTCTTAAACCTGGAAATTGTTTTAAAAGATTAAGTTTAATTAAATTTTAGATTGCTGTGTTAGTGTGTCACATACTCATCAACTACTGACAAGCAGCCAAAGCAAGGGGAAAACAAAGATCCTTGTTCTTGTTTGCAAGTTGAAAACTGAAACACTTCTTTCAATTTAATATTTAGTTCAGGGACACTTTAACCTACAAGTTGCTTGGGTCTGATCCAATCCCACCTTGTAATAGTTGGAAAACCCTATTACTATGCCAATAATAGAGAAAATAACTCCTGTTTTGTTCTGAGCTTCATGATTAGTCAGAACCACAAAAATAATAATTCCAAGTGTACGAGGTCAGTGTGAGATTCCAGGAAAGCTGGAGCGAGTGTAGCTCTCACTGCAAACTCCGAGAGAAGGAAGGGGAGTGGATATGTGAACTCCCAACTACTGCACATATTTTTTAGGGATAATCAGGTTATTCAATTGTATCCCTGGTCAGTGACTCACCTGTTAGATGCAGTAACCAGCAGGACTTTGTGTGCATAGAAGAGCTTTCCTTCTACTAAGAAAGTTACGTCAGACATTTCTTTGTTGTTCAGAAAGTGAGGATCTGTTGGGTGAGGGGAGAAAAAAGGTGAATTTTTTATTTATAAACTGTGAATGTTTTTAAAAACAAAAAAACCCCAACCACAACCACGAGAACTTCCCTGTGTAGGTGAGCACCTTACCTAGGCGAGCTGGCAGTGTCTTCCGGATTTCAGGAATGCTGGGGATCGGGCTGCTCCCGTAGCAATGAGTGAAGATGGACGCAAGCTGCTGGTTGATGGAATCGTTCTGGGAGGGGCATGGAATGGGTATTATCACTCTGTTTGGAGCAGGTTTCAAATGTGCTGTAACAGTTCACTTGAGGCTTAGAGCGACTGCGTAACAACAGGAGTAACCTCCCCATGAAGGGACAAGGATCTGGGCAAGTGTGTTCTGACAGAATTCTCTCAGCAACAGAGAACAGCCCATCAGCAGAAGCTCATACCCTTCTCTGGAACAGATGAGCCCACAAACGTGTCCTCAGCAAGGTCTGATTTACACTCAGCTCACGGTCAGATCCATGTTTGGTTCCTAGTCCGCAGTTGGTTTTAGTCAGCCAGTTACATCTCTCTCTTTTAATTTAAAGGAGACTTATAATGCATGTTGTAGTGACCAATTATGGAGGTATCAAGAGCTGTATCTGCTCCTCAGCTTCCCCCTGTCTGTGCATTTCAGGACTGTTTTGGGGGTTGTATATGAATTTAGATAAACGCTATCAGGGCCATTTCCATACCATAACTCCTTAGGGACTTTGCACTTGTTCTTGTTGACAACCTTGTACAACAACACTGGTTTTCACACTGTCACAAACTAATACTTACTTTGCTGGTTTTGAGGATATCAAACATAAGCTGCAAGCCTTCATTAACTAGTTCTTCATTGTAATCCTCCTCTTTAATGGTGACAAACTCCCTGAGGAGGGTCTGTACCACGGAGTAACGGGACTGGTAGAAGGTTGTCCGTAGGGATTCGATCCACACGTGGAGTTTCCAGGGAACCCCTGCAGCCACAGAAAAGGAACAGTGAAAGATGATTTCCTGAAGTACCTGTGAGTACATTGTCCTGCTGCTATTACTAACACTTGGCAGCACTGGAGTAGACCATTACATACATGCCAACAGCACATACATTTTTGTTTGATATGGAAGGTGACTGAACTGGGTCATTGACAAATTGAGTTATCTACACAAGCAAAGGATTGGTACCAGGATCATAAATTGGAGCTCTATCCTCATTGTTAAGGACCACAGACTCCCTGTTTTGTTCTGAGCTTCATGGTTAGTCAGAACTGCAAAAATAAATTTGAACTGAACTTGTAAGAATACATAATCCTACACAAATATGGTGTGAGGCGTCTTTTCTCCTGGTTACCTGTAACACACAAGCTTTAAAGCTTCTCTTTCCTACCTTTAGATCAGGTTTGTTCTTTCACCTTTAACCATTTAATCTCTGATGTTATTTATGGTTTTGAGACCAGTCTGAATTTTAGGACAAAGGGATATGTCCCTTTGTTTTGATATGTGGGAACAGAGGATCCAGCCAAGAGTGAGGGACATCCCACATCAGGACTTTGTGAAGAGCCTTAAACAGTTTTTTAATTTAAATTACACAGCCTGGGATAGCTTTGCAGTTGGAGGTAGTGCTCCTGCAAGTGGAATGGGCAGAGGAAAAGGATTTTTATGCCTTAAATGTGCACAAGGGTTAAAAAGAAGAGCTTACCCAGTGCCCTGAGCTCCATGGTGATGTCCACGTAGCCGTGCTCAGCGCTGTAGTACATGGCCTCCTGCAGAGCCTTCATCCTTGTCTTGCAGAGCTTGACCTGGCCATCACTGGAGCTGCCCTGGCTGGAGGTGTCACTCTCCACCCCCTCAGCCAAGATCTCCTCCAGGGAGAGAACATCTCCCTTCACTTGCTGGGGCTGGGTCAGGAGCTTGCGCAGGACGTTCCTGAGGAGGAAGAGATTTCACTTATTAATAAATGAATTATCAATTCAGACAGGAGTGTGGTGATTTAGCTGTGGGGACCTGGCTTAGTAAATAATTTCCTTCCCAAAGACAGACAGCAGGCACTGTGGAGCAGCATTTAAACCACTTGTCCTTCCTTACCCCACATCCTGATGCCCTGTTTATGCACATGGGCTATGCCCCTCCTATGGTGGGTTTGTTTGGAATTTCACACAGCAGTTGCAAGAGAGAGACTTTCTTGTTTGTGTCCAGCCACTTTAGGAAGTTTGCATCATTGGTGTCCCTCAGCCAGCTGGAACCATCTGCTCCAGACATTCCCAATCCCAGCAAGGCCACCCAGCACTTGGCTGTGCTGCTGCATTGCCACTAGCTGGTGCTCTCCTTGCACCCACACCGCTCCCTGTGCCTAAATCCAGTTAATTTGGGTCTTCAGGATGCGAGAACAAACCTTGAATTTCACAGTTTGTATGGTCAGAAAATGGTGGGAGGGGAACAGAGTTGGGAACAGAAAACTACACAGTTGTGTAGTTTTACACTGTAAATAACTGCATTAGGCCATTCCAGCCTTGCAGTTTGGGCCTCGTTTGAGCTTGGAATACTTTCCTAGGTGTATCCAGATGTGAGATGTACCTGGAGGTGCAAGTTTGGCACTGTAAAGCATAGCTGGGTTCAAGGGAGCTGTTATTTAACATGCCATGTTGTAGAACCATGTGAGTATCTCTCAGCCCATCTCCATGGTTGTTCCAGAGCTGTTTTAATTGGCTTGTTACACTAACATTTTTCCCTGGGAACAGAAGGATTTCTGGAAGAGTTTGCAAGTAATGTCCTAGTTCTAAATAACTACCCTGTAACCAGGGTTGGAAAGCCCAGGCTGGCTGCTCAGCATCATAATGACTCATCTCTTGGCTGGCCATCCAAAAACCAGAGGTGCAGTCAATCAGATTCTGTTGCAGATTATTTTTGCCACCTCAACGTGATTAGATTCTGTCTCAGAACATGACCCAGGATCTCATAACCTCAATCTCATAACCTACCCTTAGGTGGAACTCAGTGTGCTCACACAGGCCCTAGAACCAGCTCCTGCTCACTCCTAGTGCTGCAGAGCCAGACCAGCAAGTGACAGACTAAGAAAAAGCAAAGATCTCTGCTGTATTTTGTGCTTTTGACTAAAATATAATCCCTTTCCTTTATGAAAATTATAGCTGATGAATAATGAAGTCTTGCATCAATTTTTTCTCAAAGGGATGGAAAAACCAGCAACAACCAATTTAAAAATCATGCCTAAAAGGCATCAGAATAGATTGAGAAACTGTGCTTCTCTAAAAAATGGTTATCAGGAGTGTCCTAACACCATCTTCTGAGCCACACACACTGGAATTTGGGTCATAAAGTCATATATACCATAGTGCAAATAACCCATAGTGCAAAAAACCCACAGTGTAAAAAACCCACCCTGTTCTGAATATAAACAGAGCCTTACCTGTGCCCATGTGCTGCTGAGTGGCTGAAGCAATTCATGTCCTCGTGGAGAGATGAGGACATTCCATTGACTTCCAGCATGCTCAGGAGGGGATCTGCACCCCTGCTTAGCAGCAAACTGACCAACTCGTAGTTCCCTGGGAAAAAATGGACAGAAACATTATGATGATTCCTCTCTGGAAGCATAAAAATAGGAGTGGTAACAGGCAGGGCTCCTTTCTGTGTTCTCATTAGATGGAGGAGTGAGTGGTGGCAGGAGACCCAGCACAGAGTGTATCGATATCCCTTCAATAAATCTGGGAGCAGAGCAAACCAGAGACTCATCATAAAAGCACAAAAATGAAGCGGAAAGAAATCAAGGGAAAAAAAAAGTAAAACCAGTTAGAAGTGAAAAGTATTGAAAAACAACAACTGGCACAGACTTGTTCCCAGAATGCCCAACTCCTGACAGCCCTCTAGAAGAAATATGCACAATTTTACTTGTACTTAATAAACAAATAAAACAAATTTCTTTACAGAACAGTTATTTTTCCCCAGGCTAGATTTAAACTTGTTAATTTTTTTGCATCTGGATCTTACTTAGATCCACGACATGCCTGGACTAGACAGGGCTGGTTTATGTTTCTCGAGTGCTTTGCAAAGGAGTTGGTGCCGTCAGCTTTGCTGTGCTGGCCTCTGACAGGAGGCAAGAGTGGGACTAATTGCAAAAGCAGATAATCAGGGCCCATCAGGCTTGTGGAAGCAGGAGATGGAGCATGCTGGGGTCACAAGGAGCTCACCTGCAGCCGAGGCCAGCTGGAGGGGCGTCTCGGCGTAGTTGTCCTCTCCAGTGTTCACAGCAGAGCCCTCAACCTGGGCACCAGCATCCAAGAGCAGCTGCAACGGGCACATGGAAGACAGGGAGGTGGGAAAAGAGCAATTCAGAAGGGCAAAACAGAAGGGGCTGTGTGCTAGGAAAAAAACCCCAGTGGATTCACAGTGAGGAGGGCATACACGCAAAGGGCCCGTCTCAAAGTCTACAGCAAAGTATCAGTTATGAGGCAAATTTCTCTTGCATTTCCTCACTCATTCCTCAACATGAACGGCAATTTACAGTTTTCTTATCTTCTTTTGTTCACTGTGCTTTCAATATTTGAGTTTATTCTGCAAAGGGGCTCAGCTGGCAGCCTGGAGAACATCACCACCTGTTTTCTATCTCCTTTATGGACGTGCCTTTGCAATTGTAATTTCCCAGCTCCAAAGAGCTTCTCTTGAGCACAGGAAGTCCATCTTACTTAGCTCCATGCTGTGTGCAGGAAGCAGGGTTCCTCCAGGGAATTAGTCCTGGAGGTGGCCATGGCTCTCGGTCTGTTGCCCCATGGAGCCTGCTGGATAAGGAGCTCTGGCAGCTGCAGTGATCTGTCACACAGAACCTGCTCTCATTGAACCACTGAGCTGTCTGTGAAGGAAGAACCCCCTCACAGATGAAGGGAACAAGGTTACAAGGTGATGGGGATGTTTTATGGCCAGGTGGGGCTGGCAGATGGCACTGGGGGTGGGACAGGGCAGGGAGGACCAGCCCTGTCCGTGTGTATCCACCAGGATATTCTGACTGTGGGTAGTGCAGTCCAGCAGCAGCTTTGATATACTTGGCTTCATGTCCTGGGAGAATCAAACTCGTATCTTACATGGAAATTAAGGCTGCCCAGGCAATTTGCCAGGTGGAATCTAATCTTTATAATTGTTTTAAAATGTACACAAATGATGTGTGCAGACTCCATTTACTTATATCTTTTTTCTTTCCCTTTGAGCAGAAGGTAAATTAAATTCATCAGCAACTGACTATCTGCTGTGACCAGTCTGTAAATCCTATGGAAGTCTGTATAGGATTTCCAAGACTTCACTCCATTTTGCTTCCCCTTAATTCCACAGAAAAGGGAGCAGGGAGGATGTGACAGGCTCAAATCCCACAACGGTGTAAGTCTTATTCATGCAATTTTCAAGGATTATAAAGAAAGTTACAGATGATTTGCTGCCATTAGAGCAGAAATCAGCACACACTGAATTTTTGCACATGTAAATTTATAAACCAATTAGTATCTACTGTCAGAAAGCTCCTGATCAAGCAGTCAAACTGTAACCACTCCACATGAAGCATTGCTTTTCTAATACTAAAGAAATGATTGTGCACCACTGTTCTTGAAGCAGGATGTTCTTGGATCAATACTGAAACCGAAGAAAAATAAGGAAACGCTGTGTTTTGTCAGGAATTCCATCATCAATTTTCCTTCTCCTCGTTTCCGAACACGCTGTTTTTCACTGTTTTTTTAGGAGGCTCCCACCAAACTGCAGGTGGAGCCTGGGCCACATCTGTGCTCAGGAAGGCTGACACTGAGGGTCACAGTGCTGCACTTCAGCCCCTCCATGTCTCCTGGAAGGATTCCCGACCGGAATCTTACCTGGACCACAGAGATGTGGCCGTGCAGCACAGCAAAGGTGAGGGCAGTCCAGTGCCGGCTGTCGGGGTGCACCGAGGGGTATCGTGGAGAGGTGCTGGGAACCTGGGAGAAGGGAACCAGGCAGTCATTCCCCACTGTCTCTGTCTGCCACCATCTCTAGCCTTGTACAGACCTGGCTTTTTTCCTTTGTAAGTGACTTAGGCCACTTAGAGAACACTGCTACCACCAGTCCCCTGGGCCTTTTTAATGGGCTTACTGGTTTCTCCTCATGGCAGCCCCTTCCCCTCCCCCTGCCCCCGTGCCTATTAGACTTGCCAATGCCAATCATAATTGTAGTCACTAAATTCTCCAAGAGGTTTGGAAGGTTTTCTCTCTCCCCCCTCCCAAATCCCTGAAGACATGCTTTCTGAAAGAAATTCCTTGCTTGAAGCTTCCAGAACTGAAGCCTTTAGTTTCTGGAAGGAATTTCATAGCTGCTCCTATTAGTTTACAGATGAATAATTATGGGGAGAGGGTCTTCTGTTACTCACTGGTATATCTAAATTTGCTCCAGCATCTATAAGCATTTGCACCATGGCTTCATCTCCAGCAGCACAGGCGTACATGAGGGGGGTCATACCCTTCAGAAGGAAAAAGAAAAGAAAAATCAAGTTATCTTTCTATATATATCAACAGTGACGCTGTCACAGACACAGGGAGTTTGACTCTTGTGTGTAGGGACAGCATAACATATGTTTTTAAGATAGTTTTCTATATAGAGTGGGAACAACACACTGATACTGGAAAGTGAGGTGGACAAAACATCAGGGGACAAGGCTGCAAGAATACAAAAGGCATCACTGAAAATCCTTTCTGTGTATTGTCCACAATTCTTGAGGTTTCTCAAGGCTGCCAACAAAGAAACAGCATTTCTTGGCTCATTTGTAGCCAAATGAACTGAAAGCAGAAAGCAACACAAAAATACAGAAGATGAATTTATTTGGCAACTTCTCCCCATTGCTGAAATCCTATTTGCCACAATATTTCAGCATCTCAATCCCATAAATCTCTCTCTCTCTACTTAACCAGCAAACCATGACGGCTCAGAGATGAATTATGAGAGAAATGAGCCTTACTTATGCAGTTCATTCCAGAAGTAGCCAAGGACAGAAAGGAAATGGCCTAGTAAAATCCATTCCTGCTCAAATCCTATGACTTCCCCCCCCCCCTTAATTATTGCAGGTGTTTGAATTTTTCACAGGCAGCATCTCTGTTGCTCGGTGTGCAACAATAATACAGCTTCATCTTTACTGGGACATGTACTGTAAAATGGAATTACATCTCTCACAAAAGAGTTCTGCTCTTGAATCTGCAAGGCATCTTTTCCAAGCAGCCACAGTTCCAAGTTTCCTGCTTTGAGGCAGTTACATGTACAAGTCTTTATAAAAAAGTCTTTACAAAGGTATATCTGGGTGAGGGGGTTTGGGAGGATCCCCTCTCATTAGAGACAAAGAAACTGAGAATTCAAAACTCAGGTCTGCAGGCATAAGCCCATATTTACTGCCCCAGTCAGGGTCCTAAAATTATAGACTTACTTTTTCCTTTTTTAAATTTTTAATATTAGTTTTGCATTCCCTGCTTGTTCCTCAGTATGCAAAGGGAAAAAGAGAGTGTTTTCCTAAAAATCTCAAATCCCATGAAACCAGAGTGCTGCTCAGTCCCTACCAGAAGGGAATAACAGGGTCCTGCTCCAAATTTGAGTTTCTGAGCATGTGTTCAGAGTTCTTTTCCAAAAATCTCCACACTCATAGTTGGGGAACTGGGTCTGAACGTGCTCACGCTCTGGGAATGGTCAAAATTCAAACCTGGACCTAAAGCCTTTATGTTAAATTAGTCCAGCAGTCCTGCCTAAAGCTTTTGCTGCACTTGGCAGGTGAGAGATGGTCACACCCGTCTGTGAGGCCTTGCAGGTGCTACCAACTGTGCAACCTGTTAGGGAGATGCATCATGACCAAAAGAACCCAAATACATGAGCTGATACATCCTATCTTATTACAGGACATGGAGACCTATTTTATCTTGTCAGTTTTCCCCAGTTTGGGCATCTGCCTTTGGCTTATTCCTTATTCCAGGAAGGGCAAAACAAGCTGGTGGCAAAATTCAGCTTTGGTTTCGTACTCCAGCTGTGGCAGAGCTCACTCCTAGAACTTGGATTTCACTCTGTCTGGGGTTGGCAATGCCATGAAGGATCAAGTGGAGAATTTCCAGGCAACAGTGTCTCCAGAGGGGGCCTGTCCTGCCCTCCTTGGCTGGTGCCAAAACACTTTGTGTGGCAAAGATGACAGAGCTGCCCCGCTCACAGCAGGGCTGGTGAGAGGATCCCATCAACAGGATGGCAATGACATCATCAATAACTGACAGCAGAAACTCCTCAAACTTCCAAGGAGCTGTTTGCAAGGGTCTCCACACATACAAAAGCCAGACAGCTCCCAGTTTTCTGGCTGAATGAGAGGTAGGAAATACCCTGCAGTGAGAAGTGACAGCTTTGGCATCACTGTCTGTGGTATTGGGATAATAAGATTCACACAGCAAAATAATCTCTCAGAGAGCAAAAGGCCTACAGAAACAGGAACTGCAAAATCTATTTTAAAAAAAATTAATACAGCAAGTGGAAAACCTTCATAATGTAAACCTGCCACCTTTGTCACTTTGACAGAGTGAGTATCAAGGGCACCTCTGAGGGGATACCCACCTCTGTGACCACAAAGCTTGTGGTACTGGGTATGTAAATAAGGCAACTACATACCTAGATATATTTCTGCTCTATTTGTGTATATATCTACACTTCCTCTAAAACTGCAGGATGGTGGGAAGTACCAGAGAAGATGTGCCAGGTTCAGAATTCGGTCTGAAATGCTACTGCAGTAAAATGCTGTCTGTGAGAAAACCTCTCTACATGAACATAAGCCCTTCCCACTGCTCAATATCCTCTTGTTGCAGAGACATGACAGCTCATTCTCCTTGCTGTGACAGCTGTAACGAGTGTTTATTTGGGGGAGGTGGTTTTTTTTTCCTTTTTAAATTAAAAGCTAATTCCATGCATTGAATGATGCCCCAGAGGACAGAGTCTGCTGTTACTTGATGGGACTGACAGCATGAGCAGAAGCAGCCAGAGATTCCCAGGACTACCAAATCCCTATGGTTCAATGGAGCTGAGCAGGGAACAGGTAAAAATGAATAAACAGACACATCAGCATGAAGGACTCTGAGCAAATCTAGTACTGACTGATGACACCACTGGGGTTCTCAATGCTGTTTCTTGTAATCCAAACTGTTCTGAGCCTGAAAACCATCAGACAGCAACACCTTTTGGTCACTCATCACTGCCCCAGGCTGGATGTGGGCTGTTGAAGCAGAAGAGAGTGTCAGTGGCAAAACCCACTTCGTTTTGACATCAGACTTTCCATTCACTGCCTGTGTATTAACCTGTCTGCTCTCAGTGCCTGAGACAGCCCATCCAAGGAACAGACCTACATTCCAGCTGATAAACAATTCACTCTGATGGACTTTTTTAGAGGGGTGGCATGAGAGTGGGGTGGGGGGATTTGAGGGGTTATTTTTTTATGTTTTCAGACTGCATTGTCAGACAAAAACATGAGCTAGAATTAGAAAATCCTTGGAGAGGCAGCAAACACGACCTGGTGTATTGATTTGCCACGTGGAAAGGAACATGGAAGTTGTTCATGCAGAGAACTTGTGGGTGTGTTTGTGTTCTGTGACATACCTGGTCATCCATGGTGTTAACCCCATCAGGTCCCAGTGCATCGATTGCTTGGTTGATCAGATCTGTCCTCCCACAGTTCAACATCCGGAAACCCAGATCCTGCTGGAATTTTTCAGTAGCAGCTTTAGCATCCAGTCTCCGGAAGGAACTGAAGCAGCATTCAGGTCTGTGGAAGACAAAATCATTCCTGGATGGTGCCCAAACCATGCCAGGCACTGAGCAACCAGGGTTACTGCAGCAGGACTGAGGTTACTGTGCTGTGCAAACCTGCAACAACCAGGTCTCCTTAGTCCTGCTTCTCAAAAAAACGCCTTCTGTTTTAAATAATTATCTATATATTTTTAAAATATCATATTTGTATTTTTCTGCCTGTTATAGTCCATCAAGCATACATAAAACATATTGCAAGGAGGAGAAAGAGGTGGAGAGAAAGTGTGCTTGTTATACCAGTGTCATTCGAGGATGAAATAATTTTGCTACCTGCTTATCAGACTAGCTGTTATTTTGAAATAAAAGACAATTCTGAAAGAAAATAGATATCCCTTGCTCTTCTCTGGGGAAAAAACCCATCAAATTTTTTTTTTAAATGAAATAAAAATAAAGTTTAGATAGTAGAACACTCTCAACTCTTTTCCAACGAGGAAAGTGTGTTAACATTTCTGTGAGGCTCTATTAACTCCTTATCCTTCAGATGAGTATCAAACAACCTTTCTCTCATCTGGAAGGAGCCCAGGGATTACTGTAAAACCCTCTGGTTGTCTGCTCACAGACTGCTGAATTCCAAACCTGGAAGTGTATCTCCTTCACTGAAGAAGCACTTCCAAACTGGAGGTTTCCTATCTCAGCTGGGCACTGATATGGTCAGGCCTTTGATGTTATTTTGGGCTGATGCCTCCACCTGGTTTCCAGCACAGCCTCTTGTGCAAGCTCTCAGTGAGTGAGATATCACCCTGTCAAGTTCCTCTGATAAATGAGATGCTTCCAGCACAGCTAAACCTCTTCTGGAAACTCTGGATGGCCTTGCCAGAGAAACAAAATACTCATCATTTCACGCAGAAGATTCAAGATTAATCTTATTCACATTTTAGTTCAGCTGGTCATTTTTTCTTCTGAGCTTGCATGGCTGGTGGATGACAAATGGTGAGCAGAAGCTGTGAGCAACGTGCTGAGCAGGCAAAGATCCCCCCAAAGCCTGGGGACTGGTCACCCTTCTACCAGAGGAACCAGCATCTCACCACAGCTGCTTTGAGAAAGGAACTGCAGCAGGGCACAATTTGGGGAAGAGTCAGCAGGGAAGGGAGCCACTGGTTCTTTGGAGATACAGCTGCAAGTAAAATGTGCCTCTGTGGCAGCTGAGCTTTTGAAGGCAAGATCACTGAACTACTCAGATCCTAGATCAGGACACAGCACAGAGCAGAAGAGGACAGTGGGGTAAAAGGCTTAATATGCTGGACATAAATCTTAAAGCTGGGCTTTAATAACCTTGCTCTACTAAGGTGGTTGGTACAGTATCATGGTGCTAAAATACTATGGCTTTGTATAATAGTAAGAAGAAGAAAGAGAAAAAGAAGAATTCTATGAAAAAAAGTGAAATAAAATGACATCTCTTGAAATCCAGTGAAGCTCAGAAAATAACAGTTTTTGAAGGGATGGCACTTGTCATTGCATATTATTCCTGTTTTGCCAACAGGCATAATTCCACCCAGAGCTATTGCCAGGAGGAAGAACACTCACTGACAAGCCTTGCACAGCCACCAGAGAAAAGAACAGAGGTGTCAGGGACCACAGAAGAACAGGGGGCTGTAGTTCTCAGTGTAGAGCTGCCAGGAGGCCAGTTGAGGCACAAGAATTTGAAGTTATAATGCGCGAGCTTTGCTGCTGGAGACCCACAGGCTCAGCCCGTGCAGAAGTTCCTGTTGCTCTGGAGCTGGACAGTGTGATCTTCTCTGAGGGATGTAAAGGAATTTATTTTTTTAGAGTGTGATAAAAAATCCTACAAGAGCTGAGGGGGAAAGCTCACTGCTGAGCAGCAGCTGTAACCACAGCAGGATTTCCATGTGTGTGTTGTTATCCTGTGGAGAAGAGAGGGAAACCCTCGCACGCTTCCCAGAGTGAAGGCTGTGCTCCTGAAGCTGCCTAGAGAACAGCTCCCATGTCCAGGGAAGAGACTGAAGAACTGGAAGTGGACTGGGAGGAATCAGGGAGGCAGAGCAGGGGTGGGACAGGGCTGAGGTGTCCTAGTTTGGGAAGGGATATTTTCAGAACAGAGCAGGAATGGTGTGATCTTTGCATTCCATAAGCAGTAACTACTACTGGAACTACTGGAAACAAGTGGCTTGAACTACTACTAGAATTACTGGTAGTAAGTGATTTAAACTTCTACTAGAATTACTGGACACAAGTGATTTAAATTTGCTCTGCAGTGAGGAAAAATAATAATGATAAAAACACTGTGTGCTAATAATATTAAACCCCCACGACTTATATTTAAGTAAGTGGAAGGGAAATACAGCTCTCTGCAATCTAACATTTCCCCACTTAGATTCTCATTTAACCAATAACAATGAGTGCTGAGGATGTTTATAAATCACCTGGCAAACATAAACTGAGAGCATCCTATTAGAAGGCTTCATCCACTGAGACACAAACAGTTGTTGTGGAGGACTGTGGTAGAGAACAGATATTAGAGGTCTGAATTTTAGGTTATATTAATTATACTCTGCTTTTCTGCACAACTTCTCTTTCAGGGATGTCAACATACCCTACCTGGTGCATCACCACTGCAAGGAACATCATTATTATTATTTAATAAACAGACTTTTAGCCTGTGCTTCATATGGAAAAGGGAGCTGCAATTTGCCTACAGTCACACAGCAAGCCAGGGATAAATAAATCAATCCATCAGTTCCAAGATTTCCTTTCCCCTGAATGTGCTGGATACAAAAGAATGCTTTAAAGGATCAAATAAAGGGCACTGGGAATAAAGGATTCCTCTCATTTTTCTGTTATTCTAAATCTTTCATTTAAGGTATCCTAAAAAGCAAAGAATAATCTTGTAATGAAGGCATAAAAAATCCCCCAAATCCTTGTATTTCAGTCATTCTCTGTCTCATTCTTACGTTTGGCAAGAGAAAAATCTCCGTAGCGTTTGGCCAAAGCCTCTTTACCTCTTGGAGTACCTAAAGGTTAAACGGGCATCACCAGTGGAGTACTGTGAGCTCTGACCCCCATGAAATGCAGTAGGAAGAAGATTGTAAGTCATACAGTTCCTGTAAGCTTAGGCCACGTACTTGAGCTGCCTGGGCTCGCAGTCCAGCCCAGGGAGGAGCAGCCTGGCCGTCTGCCTGATGTCATCACTGTCCACCGTCAGGCTGCGCCGGTGCTCGGCGTAGGTGATGGCCACTCTCATCCACTCCATCAGCGGGGGCAGGAGCATGAAGGGGCTGTGGAAATGAGAAAAAAACCCCATCATTTAACACTGCCTGATGCAGAAGGACACTTCATTGCTTCCAGGTGGGAGGCTGGCACGGGTAAAACCCACCTGTGGAGGCAAACTGTGCTCAGGGAGACTGGCAGGTCCCAGCAGGGGGAAGGAGGTGGAACTGCTCAGCCTTGGTCATCTGAGCAGCTTCTTACCAAAAAATAGGGCCATGCTGGTCTCATTTTGTACTGAGACTGAATAGAAGGGACCTTTTTCTGCTGTTCTCAGCTACAGGTCAGGCCCCTCCAGTGCTTTGCTTTGGATCAGAGGGGTTCTCACCTCAGCATGCAGCTTATATAATAATTGTGTCTGTTCTAAATAATCCGTATGTACAGGCTGCTCCACCACCAGGAACATGCAAAATATCCTTGATTGCTTGAAACTTCAGTTAAGCCAGGCTAATTCAGTCCTACTTCCATTAAGCTTTACATTACCACTAGCTAATAGCTTTTCACATCCTACATTTCTCAGGCCTCCATTTTTGCCCACCTGACCCTCTTAGAGCACAGCAAAAGTGGTGGAGCAGGAAGGTTTGACTCCATGTGAAGGGTTTCAAGGCAATAAAGGGATATAAATAAGGTAATAACAACAGCACTGGTGATGAGGACCCCTCATTCCTGCAAGAAGAATGAGTACAATACCGAGACTACACGTTAATATATAGGTACCATAATACTCTCATATACAACATATCTCATCCACCCTCTCAATAAACAGCTGACTGATCCATTATTTGCTTGATTTTTCCCCAAGGATACCTGCCACCCCGGTGGAAGGCCTGGAAGTGCCAGCTCTCCCATTTCCAGTAATGACCTTATTAACGCTGCGAAAACAAAAAAGCCTTTTCCATTTAAGCACTCAAAAGAAAATAGGGGAGAAAGTACCGACTCCTTTACAAAGTTCAGAGAGAAAAAAGATACAGATGAGGAAATATGAAGTGATTTGGGCATTAATGAAAGCAGCTGAAGCCATGAAAGGCATTTTCAAAGCTCTGTGTGTGTATATGTGCACTCTCATGTGAGAGCAGTAAGAGTGAGCAGCACCAATCCCGTTAGAAACCATTTATCCATAATGGGATTTGCAAGCAGAACTCCCTTTGTTATGACTTTGAACACCCTTGAGGGTGGAATAACTCCACTCTGTAAAATATGTGCTCTTTCCATTTTACCAGTTGCAAGGTGCACCCTAAAATGCTGCCATTGTCACTTTGCAAGCACATCCACTATTTTCCCCCTCTTCTCCTCTCTTCTTCTGAGTGGAGAAGCAGCATCTACAAAATCAGAGTTTTAAGCACCTGATCCATCCTGGATTGCCAAGACAAAGATGTTTTTAACAGGACTGTTGTTACCAGTTTATTTTATGTCAAAGAGTGGGAATATCAGGATTGCTACATTTATCACTTTGAAAATCACCCAGTAGCTCCTCTGAAAAGAATGGAATGGGATGAATCACTCCAGCCCAGCTAATTCAGAGCTGAATGACTTCCCTAAGGGAAGAGCAGCAATTGTCAACAGGCATTTGGGAGCTGCCTTTCAACAGCCTGTTCCAGAGAACTTCAACCCTTATTCGTCCTGCAAATGAGGCAATTTACACTTTTTAAATTCAGGTCCTTAAGGGAGGAGCCAAAATTAATTATTTATACTTTCTATGAGAGTCCCCAGTATGGGATTCAAACTCTGTAGAGGACAGAGAGGTAGGCAAGAGAGGCTAAAATCAGAATTAAATACAGAATTGAAGTTAGATGGGGTGAAAAGCTCAGGAGCACTGGAAAAGCTCATCTTTCAAGCAATTATATCTGCCACTTTTTACGGTAGATAAAGATTTAGGCCACATCCCAGCTTCCCTGACACTCCCAACGATGGGAACATCGCTGGACAGAGAACCATGTGGATCCAGCCCTCATCAAACCTTGGGAACTGTTACTCATGGCACTGGTCAGCCAACAGCAAATACCATGGAGTCTGCACCAGAAATAACACCTACATTTCCATTCTGTAAAAAAGCCACATGTGCCAGGGTTATAAATGGCTTCCAAACAAGCCATTTGAATGTGGAAAACCTGCTCTGGGAGGAATGGGAAAGAGAAAGGGGGTTTTTTTGTTACTTTTTTTAATCTCAACAGATTTTTCCAAAGGCTTTAAAAGTGACAGCTCAGACTGCCTGGTTATCCTGTGTCCAAAGGGAAACAGGTTTTGGATTGCAAAAGGCAGTGTCAGGAAGGATGTTATCTTCATAATGATCTGATTTTCCAAACCCCACCATGGGCATTGCTGTGCAAGTTGGGTAATTCATTCTTTATTATCCAGTATTCTATGAGCGTGACAATAATTACTCCAATTGCTATTTTGCTGTAAAAACTTTACTTCTCTGCTAAATTTCTAGCTTGAGGATGGGCTTTCTATTCCTCCCTCCACCCTTTTATCCCGCTATTTCCTTTCTCCATACCATGGGAACAGCTTTATCTTTGCTCATGGACACTCCACCAGATAAGCTGCATTATCACAGAATTGAAGCAGAAAGAAGAAACATCGAATAAAACACCAACACTGGGTCACATTGCACTAAGAAAATAAATGCAATTATTCATTTGCTAGAAAATAAAACACAGTTCTCATCCCTGTGGCCCTTAACCTGGGCATCCATCTGCCTCCAGGGAATCACTGATCATTTCACAGTCTGAAAAACACTGCAGGAGGGGAAGGGGAGAAACCTTCATGGAAAATTAACTGGGAGATGCTGCAAGCTAAAGAATTAATTTCTGTCTCTGCGTTTCTGTCTGTGCCACATTCTGCAAAGTGCCATTTTCCTCTGGTCTTTTTGACATTTAGAAGCATTTGGCAGCTCATTAAATTCCACACATGAAGTGATCCAAGCCTTGGGAAACTGTCACATTGCAGCAGCAGCTCACTGGGGACACACTCTCTGTGATGTCTGATACTATCACGTGCTGTCAATATTCCATCCATAGGTTCTTTGAAATTCTCTGCATTTAGAACTGGACAGCTACTCCATTCCCAAGGGGATCAGGCTGAAGATGGGTGAGATGAGCTCTGAGAAAGACTGGACTTCACTGGGGGCTTTTCCCCCTCATTTCAACTAAACCACATTGTTTTATTAGACATAACCAAGAAGGCCAAGCAGCACTTGGCAGAGGTTTTATATCAACTTTATAGTAACTTTTTCCTGGAAAAAGGTAATGGCTTGTGAAGATCACATGCAGCATCCTAGAGGAGAAGCTGTGGGATCACAGACCTCCTGGGTACCAGTTCCTCCTGGGGAGATTCTGACTGGACACAACAAGAAAACTTTTGTAATGAGAACAGTCAGCCACTGGAACAATTTCCCAAGGGAACTGGTGGATTCTTCAATACTGGACACCTTTAGGTTTGCCTATAGAGGGTGCTTGGCCAACTTGCTTTTGCCACAAAAGGTTGGACCAGGTGATCCTTGAGGTCCCTTCCAACCTGGTGTTCTATGATTTATCTATCACAAAGAAACCGGTCCTCAAAGTGGGCTCTTCTGAGGGTTTTTAAAAGTGCCAGGATCCAGGCACTTCTGGCAGAGGGAAGTTAATTGTATGTGAAAAAGAAAAAGCTCCAGAGGAGTTAGAAAATTATGTCATCCCTCCTCTGCACTGAATGCTGGGACAATGCTGGAGCTTGCCTCTCCGGAGTGAGGAATATCTGCTACCTCAGGTGAAAACAGTGGGTTTTCCCAGAAAAAACAGCCATGCTGCCCCTTTCCTTCCTTCCTTCTCCCTGGGTCCCCAGGAGGGTCCTGTGATTAGATTGCTGAAGAATCACAGGATAGTTTTGGGTTGGAAGGAACCTTTAAATATCATCTCATTCCAAATCCAGGAACACCTTCCACTAGACCAGGTGGCTCTAAACCCCATCCAACCCGGAGGAAAAAAGAAGCAAGAAGGAGACATTTCCCCTGCAGCCACACCTTTTCTCTGCTGTTTTTCATTGCCTCCTGTTTTGCTCCAGCAAAACAAAGCAGGAGCCAACAGTGACAGCAACAGCAAGAAAGAACAGCCTTGTTCTTCTAAACAAAACTCTCCTTCTTCTAAAGCAGGGAAGAAATGACTGTCCTAATGGAAGCAGGTGAGAATGGCAAAAATCACCTCCCTCTTGGCAGCCTGAGCAGGTCCTGAGTCACACATGCACAGTCTCCCATCCTGCCTGTCCCATGGTCTTCTAAATGCTCTAAGTGAAAAGTTTTCTCTTCCCTTCATCTGTAACTGCTGCTTTGTAAGTCCCCGCTAACATTTTGAACACACACAAACTTTAGCATGACAAAACATGTGTAAATATCAGAATACTTTTAGCCAGAATGGGGTAGTCCATAGTAAATCCCTATATTTGATTTACTGGAAATATACAGATTCTACTGCAGAAAAGAATCCCAAATCTTTAAAGATCAGTGTGTCCTTTTGCAAGGGACTGGAAAAAAAAAAATTTCAATGCACTAAAGTTTGAGTTTAATGCTGGAACCAAACTATGGCTCAGTCCCACCTTGCCCTAAAATGAGAGAGCTCAAAGTCACTAAGACTTTGCACCAAGATGGAAAAATCCCAAGGATGGCAGCAGAGTGAAAAATAAATGAGAGTGAAGTCTCATTAAGTGGAGAAGGGAAAAAACTTTGAGGCAAGACAGAGTATCCAAAACCCAAACCATGTCATGCTGATGTGGAAAACAGTGGCATATTTATAATTTGGAATCTCAAACACTAAAACCCCTCTTCAGGCAGCAGGAAAAAAATAATATCTCAGAGTATGTAATTACATGTGAATAAAATAACAACAGAAATGTTGATTTAGAAGAAACACAAAATCTTTGCTCCAAAATACAACCAGCCTCAGTCATGAGCCATTCCTCACAGATTTAAAAATATTTTACACAATTTTAAAACTTCCCACATTTACAGAGAAAAGAGGAATTACCGTGCTGGATCCTATTCAAGGATCATCTCAACACATGCCATGTCTTTTAAAGCAGACAGTTCACATCTTCAGACAAAAGAAAGAAGAAATTCAGTCACATCCAACTGACCCAAGAAGTGTTCTTCTGAATCCCCTTGAAACAATGGCTGGCTCCCATCTCAGAAGATAAGAGTTCTCAAATTTTAGCGGATCATTATCAAGTTACCAAGGTCTTGGCTTGGATATGCTATGAGTTTAGTGAGTCATCCTTCAGTCAGACACTGATGGAATGAAAACCATCTGGATAATATTATATTTATTGGGATCCTTTCTACACTGAATCTGCCTTCACAGCTTCCTCTGCTTAGAGAATATAAAATGGTACAAGAATAGTTTCAATCTAGAACTGGCAGCTCTGATCTCTCCTACCACTCCTCGTAACCACAGACAGAAATAACACCTTTTCCATCCTTTGCAAACCACACTTAAAAATAAGGTGCAAATCACACAGGTTTTACTCCATGCAAAACAAAAGTCAAAACTAGATTTGAGCTCACTAAAAAAACACATGATGGGAACTCACTGGGAATCTTAAAAAAAGACCCCCAAGTCTATGGTTTATTTATTATAATCACATTTTACAAACTTTAACAACAGGGAAAAGATTTCATTTTCAGGCTGAAAACAAGCACTGGTGCTGCTCTGGAATGTGCCATGTGTCTCATTAGGAAAACATGTTTGTAACATCTGTGTGCTGTGGCAGGAGGAAGGTTTCTAGAGGGACAGAAAATAATTAAAACCAACTTAAATTGTATATACTTGATGATCAGAGGCAGATATAGATACACATGACAGTTTAACTACAGCAATCTGGTCATAGTTATGTGGTCAGGGATGTGACCGACTCCCATCTGCCCCCCCAGCCCCACATGGAGCTGCTTGATCCCTGATGGACACTGTGAGTTGCCACCTCCGGCTCCTCTTGCTCCTCCCAACTCCTTGGTGTCCTAAAACTCTCCATAAGGTGAAAACTACTGCCAACAGTTCAGGACATGAACTATTCTGAGTCTTGACCTAACAGTCTTGACCTCAATTAACATAGAGCAATTCCAGAGATATGGAGCGACTCCAGAGGAGGCCACAAAGTTGTTCCACGGGCTGGAGCAGCTCTGCTCTAGAGACAGGTTGGGAGAGCTTGGAGTGCTCAGCCTGGAGAAGAGAAGGCTCCCAGGAGAACTTAAGAGTCCCTTCCAGTGCCTAAAGGAGCTCCAAGAGAGTTGGAGAGGGCCTGAAGTGACAGGACACAGGGAGTGGCTTTCCACTGCCAGATGGCAGGGTTAGATGGGATACTGGGAAGAAATTCCTGACTGTGAGGGTGGTGAGGCCCTGGCACAGGTTGCCCAGAGAAGCTGTGGCTGCCCCATGCCTGGAAGTGTCCAAGGTTGGAGGAGGTTTAGAGCAACCTGATCACGTGGAAGGTGTCCCTGTCCATGGCAGGGCCATTGAATGAGATGGTCTTCAAGGTCCCTTCCAACACAAACCATTCCATGATGATTCCACGATTCTAACAGTGGCTCTGGCCAGGTCATCTACATCAGATCTGTTAAGCCTCTCCCAGCTCTTACAAAAAAGTGGCCACTCCGCTTTGCAAGCACAAAACACTCTCCAGACAAGATGCAACGAGTCCAACATGTGGAGTCCTGGTACCCAGGACCCACCCCAAGGAGACAACCAAGGAAAGCCTTGCCATGCATGACAATTCCTGCAGCAAAGGAAAACGCTGATGCATTTTGGAGCAGGCCATGAATCCAAATGAGATGCATGAAAGGAATGAGCTTGTAACAGCACGCTAGGTGATAGTCAGAGATAAATGCAGATAAACACGGGCACAGAGCCAGAGTGGGGTGTCTGCTATTCTTGGATTAGCCTTGAACCTGCAGGCAGAAAAACCAAGAGGTAACTCCTACAGTGAATTCCAGCAGCTCTGCTGGCAAACTAAAAAAAACAAAAACCCTCTTGCTCTCACCAAGCAGATTATCAGGGGTCGGTGTGGTTCTTCACTATCCACTGCTGAGATTCCTTTGCCATTTTTTTTTGCCCATTTTACTTAATTCCCAACAGCACGAGGAGGATTGAGATAACAGGCCTTTTAGTTATGACTTCAATCTGATTTGCCAACATGCATATGTTAAAAACATACGCTGATTCTCGAGCCAAAACCAATCTGCCAGATTCAATCACTGAACTCACTTTCAGGGCCCAGTTGTAAAATCCTGACACAGAGCGTTGCCATGCTCAGGAAAACTGCCTGAAGCTCCTGAGTTACAACTGTGCGAACAAAGAGCCAGAAAGATAAATATTTTTTGTGTAGTTCTGGAAAACTGAAAGCTGTTTAATTAATTATAACTGAAAAACTTTGCTCAGTCAAACAAAAGACAATTCTCACCGAAGCAAAGGGTTTTCACAATGAATGGGGGAACATTTCCCATTTACCTCCCAGCATAAGCCAAAATCTAATTAGTGTTTCAAAAGAGGAATTTTAAAACATGAAATACTGGTATCTAGAGGCAAAACATTTCAAGGTTAAAAAGATGATTCTTTCCTTTTCAGGACTAAGAAATAGTTGATCAAACTCTGTTTTTTTAGTAACTTTAATTGACATTACACTTGTGTGCCATGTCACGCTCCCGTGAGCACAGACGTCGTGTCGTGTGGCGTCACTCACCCCCTTGCTGATGTCAGTGCTTCCTTAATTAAAATCTAAGTAATCTTTTGGCTTTCCACATTCCCGGAATCTGGGATGTTCCAAAAAATAATTTAGCATGGAGGCACAAGGAACACACCAGCACATGGGGATGAAAGGAATGGGTTTTGGAGCTCTCGTAGGTACAAGAGTGTCATGTGTGCTCTGAAATCAGGTACTCACTCCACCCCAGAGTGGAATTATACAACCCAATTTCTGGCTGCTCTCTTACAATCACAGAAGGTCTCACAAAAGAGCCAAAATTTAAGAGTTCACTTTCTTGAATAAAAGGCAGTCAAGCCCACAGCGTGTAGCACTTGTGGATGAACAGACAGAACTCTTCTCTCTACACCAGTGCCAGGTAAGACACATCAAATCTGTCATTGATGAAAGTTCAGAAAGAGGAGTAACGTCACTGCTGGATCAGATAGATGCCAGTGTGGCATTTCTTAAATTATTATTTTGCAAGCAAGTATGACTCTGTCCTAATGGCAAGCTGCTTAATGAACATATTTCACCTAAATCTTCAAGGAGTTTCTGTTCCTTAGTTCTTGCCTTAAAATACTGAAGAGTTGATGTGCAGGACGAAGAAGGGGTTCTGTTTACTACCAGTGGTGAATGGGTTTGTTTCTGTTTTTTACTGGAAAGCATAATGAGATCTATGTTTGCATTTTGCCTTAGATAAATAAATAATGTCATGTAAGGGTATAGATATGAGAAATAAAAGCAACAGAAGTGTCCTGTTTAAAGAAAACAACCATTGCAATGAAGTTCTTTTACGCCAGACTAGAAATCATCCCATCCTTGCCTTTTGTGTTTAATACTGTGAAATCTCCTGATTTCAAACTCTTTTTATGCTTCTATCCTTGTGATTTCCATGGTCCTATCAATGGGTACCACAACCTAAATAGCACTGGGAATGGCAGACACAACAGCTTAACTCTGTGTGGAATTCTGATAGGTGGATGGATTTAATTGGCCCAGCTCAAATTCCTTCAGTTTCCAAATATCCTAAATTTAGAGCACGCCTGCATTACATTTCAACATTTGGAGCTGCAGTGCTGCTCAGCAGATGCCACAAATTCCAGCTATTAAGTCTGCTTACAGTACCAGCAGTGCTGCTGAGCAGTCTTTTGCTTTGCCTGTGCGTGAACTTTCACTGAATTTCAAATAAGAATAATTAAAGTAATAAAAATACCTCAATATGTAGATCGTTCAGTAGATAACTTTCGTCTAACCAGGAGTCAATGCTGACAGGACACATGTAAAGTACAGTTAAGAAGATTCTGCCACTTTGGGTAAAGCAACTACCAAAATTTTACTATCTACATCTCATGTATTCTGAACAACCGAGTTGCAGATTTTATGCCAAGATGGCAAATGATTGAATAAGACCCAGCAATGTTTGTTTATACCCAGGACACCTGCAGTCCAGGGAGATGAAAAAACCCAACTGTCCCACAAGTCTCCATATCAAGGTTATCTGTTACCTCATCTCTCTCTCTGAAAAGCCACACTTAAATAGCCTTATATTAATAGATTAGATAAAAATTCTAATGGGGGGTAAGAGAGTGAAGTTTTCTTATCCACACCCAAAACCTGTTCTTGCAACAGGCCCAACCTGGTTCATGCTGACCATTGCAGAGGGTGCAGCACGTGGTTACCACAGGAACACAGAGGAGTTTCAAGCTCCAGTTGCCTCCTCAGCTAATGACCAGCATGATAAAATAATAATTTTAGTTTCTAATAGCAAATTACAAGGATTTTCTTTTTCTTTTCAGCCCCCTGCTGCCAGAAAGCAGATCTAAAACCACAAACAGCAATGATTGAGATGTTAAAAATGACAAAGGTGAAAGTGCATCGATTTTAATGCCAAGTGCAATGTGCACAATTATTCTTTTCCAGCTTGTTGAGAAAAATATCATCACTCAAAGTCTTCAGCTGCTCTACACTTCAGTACCTGTTGCTTGAATGAACCTTTCTATTCGCACCCAGTGCTCTGCATTCCAAACACCAAAAAAGAAATGAGATATGGGAAACAACCTTCTTCCCAGAGTTTTTTCCTCAAAAAAACCTGAAGAAACAAAATTATTTGAGAAATAAACTGGTTTTCATTGGCCTTTCTTCACAGGAGGTACCTCTGAGCCCTGACTGTATGACTAAAGCTGTAAATAGCCAAAACTGTGCTGCATCACTGTTCTGGGGCAAATGCCCTTTTGCTCTCAGATTAAGCCAATTTGGCCACTTATCCTTATGCATATTAAGTGTTTCAAAACAGACACTTTAGCAGACTAAAAGTGGTCCCAGAGTGAGTTAATTAAACTATTGTAACTTCTTGTGTAAGGAAGAATGGCATGCCCAGATGGAAAGTCGTTTAAAGGCACATATGTTTCTGTGATGTTCTAATGCACCAACTCTTCAGAGAGATCCTTCCTGAAGAATTTGGCAGCCCCAACAGGGAACTCAGCACTGACTACCTGGCACAGTGCAGAGCTGCACAGAGGGAACTCTTAATCACACAGTCTGGCTGCTGGGAGCAATGCAATTACAGCAAGATACAGGTTATGTTAGTCCTGTTATAATTTCATGCTAATGTGCTTATGTTCCTCTCAACTAATTAACTATCCTCTAGTACTGCATCATGGACAACTCATCCTTTCCTACTGGAAAGGTCTCCAGTTCTGCAGCACCTGTCTCAGAAGAGCCCCATATTTCTCTGGAAGGATCTTTTCCATTTCTCAAGGAAGCCAAAGGGGTGAGGAATCTTTTAAGTGAATTCCTTACAGTAGCAGAGTTTTCCAGGACTAAAACTTTCCAGCTCCTGTCTCCCCCTTCTATCCTCTAGCCATTATGATATACTTTCTAATCCATGGAAGAAAGACCTCCAGGTACAAACTCTTCAGTGGAACTCGAGTTGTCAGTAGTTTGGCTCCAGACTGAGAGTCCCCTTTCAGCAGCATCACCCCAGATAAGCAGCAGCAAAGCACAGCTTGGTCTCTCCTCTCTCAGCAAACATGTCAGACCAGCACCCATGGTATCAACACCAGGTGGTTTAGCCCCAGAAGAATCCACAAACCAGGGCTGAATCAGCTCAGACATGCAACTCATTTGAATAGGATTCGTCTTGCAGAGCAGAAGTGCTTTTCAAACAGCCAGTTCAGCAGTTACTGTAAAAACATGTGATTAAAACAGGGCAGTTGAGCCCTGTAAGTGACCGTGAGGTCATGGCAGCACAGGCACTCATAGGTATGGGACAGGGAACGCAAATTGCCAGGGTCTCCTTTAAAAAGGAAACCAAGCAGAGACACACCAATCTAGGATTACCCCAGGGAAAGCTCAGTTCTAATCTCCACAAGGTCAGAGAAAAAGAACGATTGTTGCTATTATCATAAATTACACCCAGAAACATTTACTCTTCAGAGGAGCTTTGCTCTCAGCTCTGTGTTACAGAGACGTCAGGAACAATAAGAGCAAAGCCCCCAACAACCTGCCAGCCCTGGCTGCTGTGCAGCAAGGACTCACAATTGTATTTATTTAGTGTGGCCTTTGTTAAAGCACCAGCCAACTCCTTCCTCAGGAAACAGGCAAGTTCTGCAAGGGAAGGGCTGTAATTTAGTCCAATAGGAAACAATATTAACTTCAATTGGAAACAGCAATTACTGAAAAAGGAGAAACTTTCTGGCTTGTTACCATCGCTGTTCTTTACTACGTGCTCAGAACTTTTCACCCACGGAGTTGCTGCTTTTTAGGTATATAGTACAAGAGCATGATGTTGGTATTGCAATACTGTCTTTATGGATCTATTTAAGGAAAAATGGAGAAAGGATCCTAGGAAAAGACAGCAAACCTGAAAGAATCAAGTAGAGAAATGTAGACTCAGTCAGCCCTCTACTGTATCAATAGGCAGTCACTGTCCCAAAGGTGGAAAAAGAAGCCAGAAGACCTTGTCTTACTCATTTCTGTGTTTCTATAACGCTCGAATAGTTTTGTTTTAGGTTTCCCTGCATTATTTTCCCTTCATTTTTAATGCTGGGTTGCTGCTCATTCGTCTCATCATGAACAGCAAACAACAAATACACAGCCCAAGGGTGCCTGCAGGCACTGAGGATTCCTGGCTGCACCAGCCCTGAGACTCCAGGCAGCTGAATTGCCAGGCTCTCATTTTCTTACACCTTCTTTTTTATCTGAACAGATGGAAACTCAAGAGCAGAAGCCAAGAGCTCAACGTGGGCATCTTTACAGTACAGTAATTACTGCAGCTGTAGTTACAGTAATTGCAGGGTGTAGCACACACATACACAGTGGCTGTCATCTCTTCACTGCTAAACAAGACATCCATCCACTTTGCAATCATCCTGACGAACAGGGACTTTCAGCAGGAATGGCTTAGGTCACTGACAGTCTTTCTGGGGATTCCCACCCACCACTGTAAAAATGTCTATGATAGAAGAAAGTAAATGTTTTTTTCAAACCTATGTTTTGTGACTGAGAGGACAAAGGCTGTCAAATGCCTTATGCTTCTCCAGGTAGGTGGTGAGGACCAACCACTGAGCTGTCTGTGAAGAACCAGTTTTAGGAAACAAGGTATTGATACCTCTGTATGAGAGGGAAGTTACCAAGAGGACAGACGTAAAACAACTTTAAGGACAAATACTGGAATTAGAACCACAGAAGCCGAGGTAGAAAGGCACTTCTGAAGATCATTCAGTCCAAACCCCTTGCTCAAAACCAAGGTCAGCTACAGCAGGTTGCCCAGGACCACATTAAATGGGTAATCTTTCAGGTGACCTGTCCTGCCTGCATCTGTGTTATCTGAGACTTCTCAGACCATGAAAACCAATGAATATGCAGCAGCAAGGTCCCAAGACAGCCCATTTTTGGCACATGGCTCCACTAGAGCCATTATCATCAAATTTTTGTTTCACTGTGCATACTCTTTTTCACCTGTAATGCTTTCCCCATATGTCAGGCCTGGCAGTGTCTTTATTCTCCACACACTCTGCTCTGTGATGCTGTATTTCATACACAGTGAGATTCCTCTCCTTGCAGTTTTGCAGAGAATTTAAGTAATCTGTGTTTGTACCCCACCCCTGCTCCAAAACAGGGAGATCAGAAGATACACGAGCTACTTTGGAAACGCAACAATAACACTACAAATTGCTTACAGCCAGTAATGTGGAAGAAAGGCTGGGCCGCCCCAGGTGTGAGATATGCAGAGTTAAAAAAAAAATAAAATTGAGCAGTGTTTGTTTATACAAAAAACATAAAAGAGAGGGGGAAAATTATCTAATTCAGAGCATTGCCAGCTACAGCAGTTGCACTTGGATGAATTCGATCCTCAGGGTTTGCAATTAACTCCCTTCACTCCTGCCAAGGTCATCTCTCACATTCCAATTCTGCAATCTTTGAACTAGAAAAAAATGAACAATTAAAAAAATTATGAGATGTAAAAATAGGTGATGCCAGGCAAAAGCAGGAATGTTCCAGGAATGCGAACATAACTAGTGTCTGTCACCTACTGACTTCAGCCTGACTTGGTTTAATTTCATTCCCTTTAATATTCCATAAACTTCATCCTGGATCTCTCCTCAGTCTTTCAGTTAAAATACCAGGAGCACATATAGAAGGAGCCCCACTTGCATGGGCTCTGTCAAAAAGTCATTTTTTTCTATCTAAATGTTACTGCTGAGATGTCCCGTAAACAGCAGGAAGGTGAAAGTTACTCATCAAAAATGTTGACAAATAAAGCTCCTGACTCCTCTTTCTAAAACACGTTCTCAATTTTTAAAACTGTGGAAAACATTCAATATATTCAATATATTGAAGCAATTTAGTACAGGCTCAGCAAACAGATTATCCGGTCTAAGGTCAGGAGCAGCACTGCCAATGAACAGTTAATTTCAGTCAATAGATACATGTTGATTGCAGCTTATTGGCCTCTGAAATAGGGCCATTCATTCCATCTTCCTTGTGAACGAGCATCTCAAAACCACAATGAAATCAGATATTAACTGGTCAAAGTCTGAAAAATACATGGTAACAGCCTCCCTCCTTAGTGCTGGTGGAGAAAGTTGATTATCTGATTATAACCTTCTTATTCTTCTAATAAATCCACCAAGCTGATCTTTCATCAATAGCCAACAGCTGCTTTTTTTTGGTCCCCTCTGCACAAGCAATGGCACAGTTCAATGTAAGGCTTCTGTTTCCCTATATTTAATCAGTATATTTATATCAAAATAGCTTTGGGGGAAAAAAATAAAATCAATGGACTGCTGCATGGGGACGGGACTGGAATATGCCCACCACTGACACATCTTTCTGTAATCACCCTGCTGACTTCACGGATATTCTGAGTGGATTTAAACACTGTTTAATATGAGTGTATGATTATGCTCTCTCAAGGCAAATAACTGGATCAGGGTTTACTTTTATTATTCCTATACACCTATTTTTGTCTGGTGAGGCAGCTGCAGACAGAATGGAAAGATACTCAGATCTCTCAGACAAGCGACCCCAGAACTTGTTTTATTGCAGACCTTTTCAAAGGCACAGCTCACTGAACTAAGTGTATCAAGTTCTGTCCCTGATACTGCATGGAAACAATAGGATATGGCTGTAAAATACAAGAATTCAGACATAAATACATTAAATTTGAATTAGGAAAGGCTAGGCCACAGATAAATCTAAAAGACAGACAACGATGTAGCTATTACACTTCATAAAATTCCATAAACCTGCAGTTAAAAAGAGTAGAGGGGGGAAAAAATCTCATGACAGAGCAAGGAGAGTCTGGAAACATCCAGCTGGAGAAGAGATTTGTCCTGGAAAGCCTTAACCAGTTCTGAAATCAGTGATACCTCTTGGTGAGGCTGCGAATGAAGTTCAAACCCAGCCCTCAGCAGCAGGTTCTGCAGGTTATTCCTGATCTTCCTTCTTTTTCTGCCAGTTGGATGCCCGTGCAACACAGAGCAAGAACACTTTTTGGAGGCACTTCATATTAATAACTGGGATATTATTATTTGCTTTAACATGGATTAATACTGCTGTATAAATTTGATCCACATAGCCAAATCACTCCTGTCTCAAGCAATTCCAGAAGGACCATTTAGTTGTGCCAGGTATTTTCTAGAGACAGGGGAAGAAGGCAGGAAAACGTGAGGGAGGGAGCTAAAGGCTCTAATTATTCCTAATGATGTGCCTAGAAATCAAGTAAATAGGAACTAAGTAAGAGCAAAGTAATGTTTTTTCAAAACACGAAATTTAGGAAATCTGATGAGGAGGATGGTCACTGGGGATTCAGAAATAACCATGGCACAGAGGCTCTTTATTTGAATCAACCACTGCAAATCAATCAATCAATAAATCCTGCTTGGGCAGGATTTTGACAGAAGAATTAATTTAGGCCCAACTCTGGTTTCTGTGCCAGCCAAAGTAGGTTTAGATTTTAGACCACAAGACAAAAAATATCAAGTGTTCCAGCCAATGATGATTTAAATCAACAGCTCAAGTATTGGAAGAACAGAGCATTTGAGCAGAGAGCACTCAAAAATTGCATGAAAGGGCTACAATCTTTTCTTCCTTCAGAATCAGATGCCTTTTTCATCCTTTCCTAATAAATAATGTCTCAGAGCTGACACTGCTAGAAAGAAACCCCAAGTAGATGGTTCAGCTCCTTCCTCCTCCTGCCCAGCTAACGTGGCACAGAGGAGGAGGCACAAGTCCATTTTTCCTCCTTGACTCTACTGAAAAATATGGTTTGCATGTTTATCCAAGGATCATGTGAGGTAACAGATGTAACAGGAAGACTCCTATTGGAAGTAGAAAAAAATTTAGGTCATTTTTCAACCTTGTAGGTAAGAGCATGCATTGAGCTAAAAGCAGGATAAGCAGCAGCCTTCCTGAAGGATTTTCTGTGGCAAGGAAGAAACTGATTGAGCCCAGGTTTGTTTACAGTCACATCACAAAACAGACTTCTCCAAAAAAGCAGCAAATCTGGAGCCTGCATGAGGCAAACAGCACGAGGTGGCCCCTGTGTGACTGCAGTTGGTTTCTTGCAGTGTCCACAGCTTTTCCAGCTGAAGAGCTGTGAATTTCCATCAAACTGGCAAGCCCCAAATTTTACAGTTGTTGGCAGCTGACAAATCCTCCATCAGCTCTGGAATTTCCCTAGTGTTTTAGTGGATTTTCACTGACAGAGTCAGATGGGTACAGTCTGTGTGCTTCTGCTGATGCAAATTGTTTTGCACTCACTGATGTTTGGAATAAAATAATGCCCCAGCAAACTCAGACAACATGTAGAACTTGGCACAGCTGCCACATGGATAGCTGGGAAAGGCCTGACATGGCTGGATCCACGAGCACTGATGCACAAGCCTGGAATTAGTTTTAGAATGTTCTACAGACCAACAATAGAAAAAACACAATTCAGTTTTTTAAAGGGGTAGCTGGAAGGGAAGGAAGCTCAGCCTACCAAGACCACAGATAATCAGCTATACAAGGAAGCAGAATCCAACTTTTTTGCCTGTGCTTGGGTATTAGATCATGCTGACTTTCCTACAATAAATACTGTAGGCACATGGAACCAAAAAGAGACGGGATGAGGACAATCACTGGTGTCCATTCCCAGCTTTAAGACTGGACCACTATCCTGGCCAAGTCAATTTACCCAGGGCAGACAAGTCCACCCAGCTGTAAAAGAAACTATAACATTGGCCTCGATTTGGGCTCTATGGGAGCAGACAAATACTCCCCAAGATAAGCATCACTGTGAGAGCATTCTTGCCTTGACACACCATTAAAAATAAAACAAAAGCTTTATGTTCCACTTGGGAAAAGTGAAAAAGGAGAAAGAAACTTCTTTTACCTTTGGATGGCTCTTGTCAAGTCACAGTATCTCAAACAATCCCAGCAAAGATGATCTCAGGCTGTGGAGTGCTCCCAAGCTCAGCCAGCCTGACATAAGCAATGGGAAAAATCCCAGAGCAGGAACAGAGCAGAGAGAGGAGTGCCATGTGTCTGCTTGCTCCTTGTGCTCCAAAAACACAGTTTTTGACCCCTGACACAACACAGACTAAGATTTCAGAGAAAATCAAAATATCTTATTGCCCAGCAGAGACACTTTTTTGCAGCAGCACAGACAGATGTGCTCTGATGACACCAAAAACCTCTGAGCCTTGAGGCACCCAGGTGTATCCTCAGTGAGCAAAGCAGCTCGTGCTCACCTCAGGGTCTAATTCCTTTGCCAAAATATTGCACAAGTGGCACTCTGTCTTTGCAAAATGCTTCCTCAGGTGGCCCATCTGACACCAAACAGCAGATGGTTTATTGTCCCTCCAGCAAATAAGGTCATTCTGGGGTTCTAAGTGGGCCATGGCTCGGTTATACAGCTGTATTCACTTTGGAAATGTTCAATGTTTTGCTTAAGATACCTGAGTGCTTTCTCTCTAATTCTGCCTCTTCTCCTCCTCCTGCTTCAACACCTTCATCTGGAAGTATCAGAACCAACATCACAACAAACTTTTTAGAGTTTCAGTCTATTGGGATCCCAAACCATTCCCATACTGGAGGCTGAAACAGAGAGCTCTTCCCTCTGTCAAAATAGACCCCATCTACCCTACTGCTGCAGGACTCTTCAGCTTTCTCACCTCGGGTCTTCTGCCAAAGTGTTTAGCGTGGATAAGCCCCACTTTAAACTGGTTTTGTTCACTGGGGTGCCTTAAATACCTTTCTGCAGTGTGTCTGTTTTCATACCTTATGCACTTCGCTGCAGGATACATTCAGAAGCTCAGCAAGATTTTTAAAGTCCCTTATGGCACGTGACAGCCCCCATTAGGTGTGGTTTCAGAACTGAATTCTGTGTTTGCCTTGATGTTGAAGACCTTCCAGACCCTTCAGTGTTACGATTTTCACAGCACTTTGCATCACAGTGTGAAACACAGAAAGCTCATAGACAGCAGAAAGCCAAAATAAACAGCGGATTGTCAGGTCTCTGGATGAACAACTGCAGTTCCTTCCACTGAATCAATGTGGCTCATGGATTTTCTCAAAATAAGGTTTTACCAAGTCTGCAGCTCTCACAGCCATCCCTCTTTGCTAAATTTCACTTCAGTGTTCAACAGATTTATAGATTTATACAGGAAACTGAAGCACAAGCAAACACAGAACAGCTCAGTGTTACTGTCCTGGTTTGTGACAGATTTTTCCAGCAGGGAACAAACTGGGATTGCTGTGCACAGAACAAGGATATTCCAGAGAGCCAGCACAAACACACAAAAGAGCAATGCCGAGTTTGCAGCTGATTTAGCACAGCTCAGGAGAGAATAAAAGGCTGTCCAGCCTTGCCAAGTCACACTGGGTGAATCAGTGCCCTCATCCCTCATGCCACGAGCCTGGCATCTTGCACACAGCCTCCACTGTCCCTCCTCTTAAGCCAGGAATGAGTAAAACACCTCCTCTGCAAAGTGCTGCCAGCAATATTTATATAATAATATTTATATAATAATAATATTTATATAAATAACTTGCCCAGAGCTCAACACAGTAAGACACAGATAAATACACCTTGGAGCAAATGAAAGGTAGGATTGGATGTTCAATCCTGGTGTACCAAGCAATATTAATTTAATTTCCAGCTTTCATAAACTTCTCAGAGCCGGTCCTTTAACCTGATGGTGCTCAGTTCTGGTTTTTTTTTTTTTTCCTAATGTCATTTTTTTGCTCCATTTTAATATATCCTCTTTAATTTCCTTTACAGCTAAGTATTGGTCAGTAAAAAATGGCAGAAATTTCCCTTACACCAGCTGTCACAGGATCTAGTGTGGATTTTAAAACAGAATAGAGTTGCAGCCCACATTCCCAAAAAACTCCAGTGAACCATGTGAAGAGCATTGTTTGGGAGCAATAGGAGAGATAACTGCACTCCTGATTTAACTCATTTATTGTCCTCAGTGTACAAAACAAGTAGCTGCAGTAATAACATTATCACACTGAAAGTACTGAAAAGGACACAGAATAGAAAGCCTAATCTAATTTCTGGTACAAACTGTTCAGCAGCTTCAGCTGTACAATTGTGGAAACCAGTGGTACAACTTTAGACTATTTGGCCTCATAGAAAGTCATTTTTTTACACAGAGTGCAAACATGCACAATAAACAATCTTGCGCTAGGTAGGGCATTTGACTAAAGTGAGTAAGCCCAAAAAACTGATCTACCAATGGGCTCTGAGTTATGCAGCTGCCTCTTTCTATTCCTGTTTTATTCAACGTCACTTAGTTCCTCTTGATTCTTCATATGTGTACACCAGTTCCCTCTCTCTGTGGAGTTCTGCTCTTTTGGAAAAGATTTTAGGGGAGGATCAAAGAAAAAGACAATTTTTTTTTACCTTTGTAATTAATTATTTGTGTGTTACTATGATTTCACAGTAGTTTTAGAAGCTGGGGCTGAGTACAGTGAAGCCCAAGACGGGAAGAAGAAATCATGTTATTTCCAAAGCTGCAGAGACGTTTTCCTTTCCCTGCTCACCTGTCCAACAAGCACCTGGTTTTCTTGTTTTGTGAGTGTGGCCTCCCCTCCCAGGCTCCAACACCTCAATACACCATGAAACTTCCCAACCACTTTGCTTGTAGGAAGGGGCAGGATGCAGCCTTCCCTCAACTTGATGTCCAGCAGGCTAAAGGACATAAAAAGAGCAAGCTAGCATAAATAATGGATACTTGGGAACCAGAATTTCCCTTTTAGGATTTCTGAAATTAATAGGAACTTGGATATGCACTTGGAAATGGGGAACTGAGTCAGGAACAGCCTGGGTCTCCCTGCAGAATGCAACTGGAGAGCAGGAGCTGCCTGACCTGTCAAGGAACTCAGCTTGTGGCCAGGGCTGTGAGGGCTCCTCAGCTCTCCTCTGCCACCAGCCTGTCAGGCAGACTGCCAAGGAGCTGGGCAGGAAGGAAACCAGGGAGGTTTCCAACAGAAAAAACGTCCCTCTGGAAAACTTCTGACCACTCTAATAATGGGCCTACTTTCAGAGTCAGTTACAGTGCTGGCAGGAGGCAGGGAGACCCACTGCATTCTCTGTTTAGTTATTGGCTTCCTATCCAAATTCCTTTCTGCACCAGACACAGGGCATCAACTGAAGTAATCCTTGAGAAGGATGTTCATAAATCCCTCCAACCCCCTCCATGGCAAACGTGGCTTTTCCCCAGAACGATGACAATTGTTAATTGGCGCCATTCAGAAGGTAACATTTTCTTTGGTAAGGTCTTTACTGCTTCAGGCAACCACATGTACTTTTGGCAAGGTCTCCAGACAAGCCCTGTTGGCAGCACACAGCATGTGCCTCGCTCGGAAAGACTGCATGAAAAAACAGCTCACTTTCCACTTCCAATTCCAAGGCTTCGTAAACTTGGCCACACAACCTGGCCTGACTGCAGGAATAACTGATGCCTGATAGGTAGCATCCCACAAAGCTGCCCACACAGTTAACCTACAGAAGGGTACAAACCTAAAAAAGGGCAAAACCCCTTCTCAGTCGAATTCCACAACTATCAAGAGCTGACTGATTTACGTACCGCTCGTTGCTCAGGGTCATCCGAGGAGGGTCGAGGTTGGGGTTCTCCATGGACTCCATCTGGGGACAGCGTAGGAAGTAGTAGAGGGTGTGGAGAGCATCAGGGGACCAGGAGATGGGTTGCTGCTGCCGGGTTTGCCGCACGGGGCTCATCCCGGGGCGGATGGTGTTCAAGCACTGCATGTGGTGCATCGCTCGTGAGACCAAATCACCTGCAGAGAGAGAGAAACAAAGTCCTTTTAAGTGCACTTTTGGACCTAAATAACACGTCTCTCAGCTAAGAAAAATGTCTTCTGTGTCCACACAATTTTCCTCCACAAAGGCCTGTCCTCAGGCTGCCACTCTGCAGGTTGTTGCATGGGAAAGTGAACTAACTTTCAAATTACAAGTTGTTATTTAGAAAACATTAAATGAAACTCAGTCCCCACACATTCGGAACAACAGCTTTACACCGAGTTTTCTGGTTTAGTGCTGGTTTTCCCCTCTTTCCACTCACAACATACACCAGTTTCTTGCCTGCCTACAAAAGCAACTGATGTCTTTGTAATTTGTCCTCTGCCCAACCTGGGAGCAACAGCTTTCACAAGGCAAACAATACAAATACTTTACTCTCATTTCTGTTATGAGGTTGCTCCCATCTCTTCCAACTGGGTCATGCTGTTCTACCCTCCTGCCCAGGAACTTGAGATAAATTAATGACATTATGTTCAGTACAGAAACTCCTTCTTTTAGGGATCTGCTGCTCTCGTTCTTACTGTAGCTGCAGGTTTCTCCAGAATAACAAGACCTGACTCTCATATTAAAAAGCCAGTCTTTATCATGCTGCTTGCCACAAGCTGTGCCAAAAATTTGCTCCTGAGCCTTGTGAGAAGCTTAATCCAGGAACTTTCTGCGCTTCTCAGTCCTCTTGGTCTTTGACCTCGAGCCAACCTGCCTCTATGCTGTAGCATGGTGGACCTGAGGAGGCCTGGAAGAAGGTGACCTGTATTACACAGTTTCATTCAGAAAGGATTTTAAGACTGCAGATTTTTAAAAAGTTCACAAAGCAATGACCCCAAATCTGCTCTTTGTGTAATAACCTTGCTTTATGCACACCCTGGTTACTCTCCTTGTATTCTGGTGCATTACAAAATCTAAAAAACCTTTTAAAAGCTTCAGACATTACATCTTGGAGCAGTGTGACTACAGGGAGCTGAATTATTACTATAGATTACTATACTTAGCTAGGATCTATTTTTTCCTTGGGAGAATCCTCTATTGCTTTATGTTTTACAGTCCCCTAAAACTCTCACAGGAAACATTAGTCTATTGTGTCCAAAAGTCACAATACTGGGAAAGGATGGAACTGAAATAGTCTCCCCATCACAAAGCTGGTTCCTGAGAAGGCGCCTTGAGTTTAGCTGTGAATTAGTAACACCTCCCTCTGAAATCCTTAGGAAATTGTTATTTGTTCATTAATGTCTAACAGCAATACACTCAATTTGCCAACCACACTCTGGTTGAACCCCTGGGCTTCTGCTGTGACACAGGAGAAACCCCCACAAAGCTACTCTATGTGTAAACATTGATGTTATCAATGGAGTATGAAAAATCTCATTTTGCAATCTAAAGCTGTGACACTCATTTGTTGTGCAGTACATTCAGCTTAAGGACCCACTTCAGAATTAAAAAAACCTTCTAATAACTCTGTCTTTCCACTCCAGTAGCTCCAGGATCTGCACATTTTACAAGAATATCATGAATCCTCCAGTGCTGGTGCTAACACAGAAGTTTGTGCAGTTATAGCAGAAATGCATCTGGAATTCAAATATTCAGCTCAGAATAACGTTCATTCTCCTTTGCACACTCACTCTATTTTTCTGGCAATGTGCAGCAACATTTAAAAGAAAATAAAAAAAAAAAAGTAGGCAACTGTATCAGGAGATCTATTCACTAGATGTACTGACCAAGTTGGCCACGGCAGGGATGGGGGAAGAGAGGGAGAGAGGAAGCTGTATTCAATCTCAGGCCCTTGCTACAAATGTTCTCTTGTGTTCCAGGATAAACAGAGGTGTGTTAAAGGAATTTGAAAACCTCAAATTAAGGCAGGTTGCAAAATAAATGGTGAAACCCACAAACTCCTTGCTGGCCCTGACATTCATTAGCATTCAGATGGTGCAGACTAAGAAAGTGATGCCAGCAGAAACGTTGCAAGGGAAAAGGAGGACCAGGAAAACACAAATCATTTTTGTTTACTTTAAAGGGGCTTTGTGAGTACTCTAGGAATGGAACATTTCATTTGCCTTGCACGAAAAAAAGAAAGAAGGGTTTGAACAAGTTTTCGTTACCTAAGTGCTCTCGGTTCTTTTTTTTTTTCCTCCACTTTTTGTTTTTTAAGTAACCAAAAAGCTTTTCCTTGAACATCCTGCACCCTTGACATTTCCACTGCAGAAACACTAACAAAGAAAACCCTCTTTGCCATCTGAGGGAGGTGCTTCACAAATGTGCAAGAAATCCTCCAGAGGCATCTAGGCAAGAGCATCCATCTTCAGTTGGCAATAACACCACAACCAAAAGGGTAGAAAAGCCACATCTTCTACATCTCCAGGTGAATTAAATATGAAGCAGACTAATGAAACAAGCTGATTTTCATAAACAGCACCACGAGACAATTAAATCTTCCCCAATGTCAGCCAAAAGCTGCTCACACTGTCAACAATGGCAACGCTCCCACTGACCTCAGAGGAGGGACTGGCTCTCCTGCTTTGCTGAAAGAAACCTGTGGTTGATTGCAGCCAAAACTTACTCAGTTCAGAGATGCTCCCAACACACGTTGCCAGCAGGGACTGCTCCAGGGTCCGGAGTTCCAGCTGGGCGTACGCGTCAGCCCGTCCGTCGCTGCACACTGAGCCGTCATTGTAGGGGCTGAAATAGGCAGGTAGGGACAGCACACCTGGGGCAAGAGCAGACAACAGACCTGTTAGAAGTGAAGCTACAGGTGTGCCAAAGCAAGTCCCTCTAGGGGAACTCGGCACCTTTCTTGGGGGACTTGAGGTCTTCCGACAAGTTCAAAGAAAATCAAACAGTGCCATAAATACCCTTGGAACAGTTGAAACAGGGGAACCGGGCCCTGAGGAGTGAGGCTGGGTGTTTCTTCAGCCTTTAAAAGCTCAGAACAAATTGCAGTTGAGATAAAACTACATGTAAAAACTTTGGTGAAGTCTCCACTCCTGTTTACACAACAGCTCTGCTGCGCACACAGCTCGCTGGGGAACAGCTGTATGCAGATTGTGGGATACGAGGGCCTGATCTGGAGAGATGTGGAATAGCCTCGAGTCCACCTCAGGTAGCTGAAATCTCTGCAACCCTGCAAACAAAACCATGGGCTGTGCCAGCCCTTTGAACCTGCCACTGCAGCTTCAAATGCTCAGACTGTGGTTTCTACATGTGCAAAGCTCTGGATAAGCCAAGCGACGCCCACGAGTGTTGAGGTTATATTTTCATCTCTATAAATGACCCCTGTGTGAGAGACAGAAAGATTAGAAGATAATTACATTACACACGTGCATTTACCACACACACACTCCTTACATCTCCTCTTCTTGCATGCATTACTATAGAGTCATGGATGGATTTGCAGTCAGTTTTCTTAGCTGTTGTTGGGACCCCATCCTACTTTGTGCATACTCCTACAACTCATTTGCATTATTGGCAAATTAGAGACCTTTTGGGTAAATTGGCTGGAATGGCAGTGAAGGGGGTGCTACAAAGAACTCACACATTAAGATGCAGGCAGTCTCTAACAGGGGCACTCATTCACCTCCCCCAGTCACCTTTCTCACCCATTATCTTTGGCTGACCATGGAGATCTGCAGCCACAATGCAAGTCAGTGCAACATAAAGATCAAAAAAATGCCTTTCCTGCTTTCTTCCCAGAAATCCATTAGTTGAATAGTTTTTCTTCCAATTAGCCAGCTGAATTTTGTTGCCTTTTGGCCACAAGATTGTTCCATGTGGCATAGGGAAGGGGGAATGTGGCCTCTGGAGCTGGTGTGAGACAGGGAGCTGGGTATGTGATGGGGGCTGGGGTGGGACAATGACCCTGGGGTGGATCAGATGAAGCCCAGCACTGCATCCACAGCGTGGGTAGACTCCAAAAATCTGCCTGCAGTCACTCAGCCAGTATTCCTATGCCCTTGCTACTGCCACACTTTCAGTTGTGTTTGACTGCTAACACATTTTGAATTACAGATCCATCCTGCAATTCCAGCAGCACCCCCAGCCCAACTTTTCCATGATTTCAGACAAGGATGCTAAAAGCCACAACTGCTTGTGCTCTCACCCTGCTGCATCCTGTATTTTTGCTTTTTAACTTTGATCCATGCACAGCCATACCAATCCATTCCAGCCTGGACCCACATTTCCTTCCACCCTTCACCTCCCGACCCCGGCTCAGTCTCAGATGTGGAGATACTTTGCTCCTATGGCAGTGACCTCCTGTCTCATTGGGGCTGTGTATTCTTGTCCAACAAAACCCTGCCAGAGGAGCGGCAGCACATTGTACAAGACCTTTTGTTTCTTTGTCTTGATGTTTTCTTTTGAGATTTTATGCTGCATTGATCTCTCCTACCCTTTTCACATCCTCTTCGCATCCTGCTTGGTGGTAAAGCCAAGGGCTGCATCAAAAACTTCCTGGACATTATGAGAATAAGGGAATGATTTATCCTGTTGTGCTTCTTCACTGTACATCACTGTTAGTTAATGGAGAACACTCTGCCAATGCCCTCTTAACCTGAATAATTAGGAAGTTGAGGCTTTAAGAGCTACCAGAAGTGATGCATGCAAACTAGAAGAGCTTGCTTTAAATACACTATACAGAGCCTAAGCCACTTCCTTTTCCATGCCAAAGCTATGAAAGGATGTTTGAAAGACATATGGATTGAATTTATGGCAGAGGGAGAATGAAAATAGACTGATTTGTCAAAACTTTCAAATAGAGGCACATAATTCTACAGAGGCGAAAACAGAAACTGGCAGTTACACTACAGGGAAAAAAATGGGGCACATTTTCTCTGCCAGCCAGTTCCAGTCGGTTCTGTTTTCTAACAAGAAATTAAAAATAAAGATTTGCAGAGGGATTGAAGTTGGCTCCCAGACACAACAACATTTTCTCAGTTTTTCAGTTAACACTTTGCCAGGTGGTGTGAGGAAACAGGGAGGATTTATTTACCTTTGGAAAAATGACTCACACAAGATGGTTGTGGATGAGATTTATGTTGTTATCTGCCTTGGTACAGCTGAGGAGCATTCTCTGTGTACCAGAGAGAAATAAGGAAGTTACCAAGACTTGGGCCACGTGCCAAAGCCTGATGGTGCCACCGGGAATTTTCCCTGGGATTGGTGGGGGTATGAATCAGGCCCTCATGACATAAAGTTTCAAAGGCTCCCCATGTATGGCAGGTCTTGATAGGTATGAGCAGTCCTGGGAATGAGGACACAACTCCCAACACTGATTTTGAGACAGAGAGAACAGTGACTAAACTCTACTTGTGGGGTAGAAACATACCCCACAATTACTATATCTTGCAGCATCCTCATCAGGATTTCCTCTCTGATACACTTCCAGTGGAGTTGGAAAAGCATCATCTTTGCTCTACAGAAATTCAGGCACAAAGACATTTGCAGTCGAGCTTTGTCCACTGGTATTATAATTAGGATCAGGACTCAATCATTTATATCAAATAAAAATAGTTGTTTGATAACAGACAACTGCCTTGTGATGACTATTTATACCCCAAACAGTGGTTCCTGCTCTCCTGCCTCCCAAATCAAGGAATTTGCAGTCAAAAGGTGTTACAATGGTATAAACCACAGGGGCAGTTTCTGTCTGGCATTCACATTCCTCCATTTTTGAATTTATGGAACCACTGCTTTTAATCATGACTGGCTAAATAAGCAAAACTGGAATTGAAATAAATCAATCCATGTCAAAACACTCTCTGCTTGAAATCACCTTCAAACTGCCCACTTGTTTCCTGACTTGCAAAAATGTGTTTCCCCCATAAAACAACAATGTGAAATAGCACATTATCACACTGCAGGAATGAACTGCTCTTACAGTATTTACTCTATGTTGTGTTTCCTACACATCCCTGGCTGTATCCCGGAATTCTGGTCGCTTTTTTTTTTTTTTCAATTAACTGAGATTTTAAGCATAGGATCCAAGCCCAGGTGAAGTTATTGAGTTAGTTAATCTGTTAATTTGAGCGTGGCTTAGCTCAAACCTCGGCAGAAGGAGCTAAGAATTCACCTCTCTAGAATGGTGTGATTCTAGATTAACAATTTATTTCTCATATTTCCACAGCCTTTGAAACAGCAGCCGGAAATAAAGGCATATTTATTCTACTTCAGTTAAATATGAAACCTGCTCATGAGCACTTGCTGCCAACCATCTTAAAAGGCAGTCACGACTGGGTGAAATACCAGTTAAGCAGTTCCTTAAATTCAAATTATTCTGCTTGCCTAAAGAGTTCGAAATTGTTGTCTGTAATTTGATGCTTTTTAATAGCAACTAAAAATGTTTCCAGTCTGAGCAAGATCCAGGGAAAAGTCTGTTCACACTCTTGGACATCTTTCTGCTTTAGGCAGTGCAGCAGTTCTGTGGAGAGCTTTGGCTGTAACGTGATGACTCCCACAAGCAGGACTGGGCAAAACTCCTGTGTGGTTTCCAGCGTGTGCTGGAGCTTCTCTGCTCTGCAGAAAGGTTGGGAGAGCTAGGGGTGTTCAGCCTGGAGAAGAGAAGGCTCTGGGAAGACCTTGGAGCCCCTTCCAGTGCCTAAAGGGACTCCAAGAGAGCTGGAGAGGGACTTTGGACAAGGGCCTGGAACAAGAGGACAAGGGGGAATGGCCTTAAGCTGAAGGAGGCCAAGTTTAGATTGGATATTAGGAAGAAATTCTTCCCTGTGAGGGTGGTGAGGCCCTGGCACAGGTTGCCCAGGGAGGTTGTGGATTCCCAATCCCTGGAAGCATCCAGGACCAGCCTGGTTGGGGCTCTGAGTAACCTGGTCTAGTGAAAGGTGTCCCTGCCCATGGAAGGGGGTTTGGAACTGGATGATCTTTAAAGTCCCTTCCACCCCAAACCATTCCATGACTCTGTGACTCCCCGAGCTGGTTCTGCTCTTTTGGTATCACAGTAAAGTAAATGCAGAATTTTATCTGAACTTTAAGATTAGAATGTCTAAAAACCCTATTTCAAATAACTTTCCAACTACCCATTGTATTTTCACACTTCACGTTGTTTGCATGTTACATTCATGGAAAAAGGATTCTCCCTGATTTTTACCTTGCTGGAATGATTTTCTCTGGCCTTTCTCTTATTTGAACCCTTGATGTTGGCAGACAACCTCCCAGTGATTAATTCATCGGCCATTTGATGACTTTCAAACACTTCTCTGATGTCTAGAGGTTAAGAAAGGGGCCACTCACAAGTGGCAAAGGGCCAAGGAGACTTGGCTGGAAAGCACTTGAATTCTGCTGTCTGGGATTCCTCATGGAAATTGCCCACAGTACTAACTCCCTTATTTCAGAAATGCACTGGCTGTATTATTCACGACAGGTTAGACAAAAGATCAGGAATATAATTAGGACAGGGGTTTACACCATAAATTACTGACACAGAAAAACACTTTTTTTTTTTTAAATATACCAAGTAAAGTCTATGAGACAACACAATATGTATTGATTTCTCCCTTTGGCCAGAATAAAACCAAGTTTTTCAGGCAAGGATTCTCTGTGTGTTGCGTTTTCATTGCAGCTACATCATTGGTGATTGTTACTGAACGCTTCCATGATACAAATTACAACAGCAGGAACAAAAGTACCTATTTGGCCAAACCAACCAGAAAGCCTTTGGAAAAATCAGGATCACCTTCATACGTTATAAATTGTTTCTAAAAGCCCCATATGTGAAATGAGAACTGCTGTGAGTATGCTTGAAAAATGTATTAGGGAACTGAGTAAGAAAAATTGGTCTCCAGCGTTAGTGTGTTTTTGCAGTGTTTGGCTTGTGATAAATTCCACAAGGAACATTCCGTGGGGTGAGAATGGCAGCTGATCCCACTGAACTGAGCTGTGACTTGGAAGGCCAAAATTTTGAAGGCGATGACCCGATTACACTGAAGTGAAATAACCAAATCTCACTGATTCCAACGGACCCATCAATTGCAACTGCAGTTCCCACGCTGGAATTTGGCCATGACATCAGGGTGGCTGTCACCTTGCACAAAGTCCTGCAATTCTTCATGGCAAGGAGCATTCAAGGCTCTCCTTGTTTTCTGTTCCCCATTTTACCACACAGCATAATGCCCTGCAGTTCCCTCTTGCCAATCAATTCTGAGCACAGAGCACCACCAGGAATTAATGCCAATTCCTGGAGCTCTGTTTTCTTCTTGCTGACCTACCGCTGCTAGGAAGGCTCAACCCTCCTTTGTTTTATGAAATGAGACGGGATCATTTTGACAGAACATAAACAAACTCTCCCCACCTCCCCATAAAACAGTGACCGAAGTGTTCCTGATAGAACCTCCTCAAATCTAAACACATCAGGCTCTATAATCAACTCCAGTCATGCTACAGATTGTGAGAAAGGCTTGTGATCAGGAAACAATGCAAGTAATTGCTAACATATAGGAAAATAATGTGGCTCCTGCTACAGAGCAGGCAGGCATCTCTCTCAGTTTGTCAGCACACAATTGCTTATATCTGTATCCACATTAAACAGCACTTGTGTAACTGAAACCAGGAGGAAAAGCAGAGAAGGGAGGAGCTTCAAGCAGGAGGGAAGACCCTTAAATCTGCAAGTGCTCAACTGGATCTCTCCATTGAAGAGCTGATGTCCTCATGGGACACTTCTGGACAGATCTGGGCTCCTCAGCCTTGGTCTAACTGCTCAAATAGACAGTGTCCTCTTCAAATTAACAAACTGCGGTTTGCCTGGACTTCAGGAATGCTATTAAAAATATGTTGATCAATGCACACAGTGTCAACAAGCACTGCTGGACTGAAGTACCAAAATACTCAAAAATGGAGTTATGAAGCACTCTCAAAATCCACTACCCCTTCTTCCTGGGGTACAGCACCTTGAGGTCCAAAAGCAGGGAAAGCAGTGGAGTTCACAGTAACTGCCCTTCCAGGGAAAGGGCAGGAGCCCAGGAACACTCACTACAAATACTTAAATGCCTCCTTAGTCATAACTCGTTGTCCCTGTCTTCATCCCACACTTGGAAATGTTCAACATTTTGCCTCCCTTTTGCTATGGAAATGGTGGAAGTTGGAGGAAAAAAGGTAGGAAGTGTCTGTATTATATTTGAATCCAGCTGTGATATATGGGATTGCAAATGACTACAAATGTAGGAGAAAGGCCTTGGTTTAGTACCGAGTCAGTGTTTCCTGAGTCATTAATCCCACTTCCATATCCCTGTGGTCTTCTGGACAACCACTAAGCTGGCTTGGCCCCAAGCAGTTAATTGAACATAAGCACAGGGGAGCATATCCTTGGCTTACATTGTGATGGCTGCCAAAAAACACAGCACAATGACTGTCCTCATTCTCATTTCCTAGATGGAGAAACACAGGCAAAAGGAAAAGAAGCAACTACGAATTTTGTGCATCAGAACCAGCCCTTTGCAAAGCCCAAACCTCCCAGTTCAGAACCCCTGTGCCGTCAGAAACTGGCCAAACCCCGCTCCCACAACCTGGATCCAGAGATTTGAAATAAATGGAATGATTATGAGGATTTAGTCTAGTTTTGTAGAACTATGCTTCCTATTTTATATGTCATAATAAAAGACCTTTGAGATATAACCTGTAAATATGACCTGTAAATGCTTCCTAGTATTATGTCTACAAGTACTTTTGAAAAAGAGCGTGTGTGTCTAAAATAAGGCTGATACATTAGAATTTGGCACATGTGGTTTTCCAGGGTCCAAGGAGAGGCAAAGACCCACACTACAATAATATTAGTATCAATAAATTCCCCAATTATCAACACAACCATGTTTTTAGGGCTCTTGTTCTCAGGATCCAGTAACTAAAGAGAAAACCCCATACTGAGCTATAAATATCAGTGAACAAAACAGGGAAAGTTTTATGAGGCGTGGTATAAATAGATTATGAACACTGTGAAAGAAATACAAATCCAGAATCCTGTGCCAAAAAGTGACTCTGGTCCAATAGGACGAGGACTTAGAATTAACTAGTTGTGTAAACCTTGACCAGTTTACTTTATCTCTGTGTCCCAGCTTATCTGGAAAATGGGGATATTGCTTCATTCCTGTTAAGGGTTCTTTCTTCATTTCTCATTCTCATCTTACTCCTTTGTGCTGCTCAACATCTCAGCAGTGTCCCCGTTCCCCAGGTGTGTCAATAGTACATTTTTTGTCCCTTAGCAACAATCCATCTTTCATTTACAAGGCCCTTTTTACCTCCAACAATCCCAAAGCTCTCCCAGACACAGCTACTTCTGAGATGAAAGGACACAATATTGTGACAGTACATAATTGCACCTCAGTGGAGCTTATGATACCAGAATAGGAGCTTTACCCAACTGAGAGGGTTAAGAATGGCAAAATGATTTTAGCCCAGTAGAGATTTGGATGTGGATACAATACTGGGACAGTTATTCTGAAAAACACAGAAGAAATACCATGAGAAATTATAAAGAAGAAACAACACATATATATAAGAAAGCTAAAAAATAAACCTGATTTTTTAAAGAGGGACAGAGGTAGGACAGGTAAACAGGGGCAATTACAAGTGTCCTTTAGTGGCATTGCTGTGGGGATTAGAAGGCTCAGGGAGAAGAAGCTTATATCACTTTCTCCATCCCCAAGGAATTCCTTAGAAGTCTCCAATTTAGGTGCTTATACAGTAAAAACAGCTTCATCTGGTGTAACCAGTGGGACTGTAGCAACTGCAGGCACCAGCTAGAGCCCTCATAGCCTCTACAATACCCTCTTCTAATCCATTCCTTATTGTTCACTGTCCTTCCTGTAATATGGACTTTGAATCATGCCCAGCTCCCCAGATGTGGTCTGAGTAAGCCCTTTGTACATGCCATAATGACCTCTCTCTACTTGCCTTCAATTCTTCTATTTATACATCCCATGACTGTGTGCTTGCCAAACAAAGAGGAGAGTAAATTTATATCCTCTGTCACTCCCAGTTCCTTTTCGTAGGGAACATCAAGATGGAGAATCTGGGCAGAGCAGTATTCCAGAATAATCCAATGCAATCCCTCCTCAGCTATTCCAGAGTAATCTTTTGGAAGAGCTCCCTCTATGTGACCTCTGCCCAGCAGCTTCTTTAGACAGGTGAGCCCTTGCTCTGATGCAATCTCCTCATTAGCATCTCCTGGCTGCCGTAAACGTGCCATTAAAACAGAATTTTAGAAACTGTGGCTACTTAATAATAAACATCAAGACTGCAATTACATCAGTTAATGACTTAAAATATCAGAGTGTCATACGAGCTGCTTAATCTAAAAAAGCCAGGGGGAAACAGGAACTCAGCAGTAACCGACCTACTGCTCCTAAGCGACTGGAATTCTTTAGGACTGTCTCCATTAGCTGTCAGCTAATGCACAGCTTGGATTTTGTCAGGGTGAAATATGCATCTGTCAATCAACATAAAATTGAAATTTTATCTAAGTGAAACACAGTGCAGCCATGAGACCATAAAGTGTGACCTCAGGAGGGCAAGGCTTGGAGGCTCACTAGGATGAGCACATCCATCCCCTGCCTGCAGACAGAAATGATTCAGGTTTTGAGTCACCAGCCAGACAACACAAAACTTTAGGTGGGTGTATCCTGGGTTGTTCACGAGAAGACAGACAGCATATTGTAGATTTGATACCTGGGGTTTAATCGCCAATATTATTATTGCAGAGCAGTGAATTGCTCACACCAGCATTTACGTGCATGAGTAATTCATGAATCACAAGCGTTGTCGTTTTCCTCCCAAATCTGCCTCGAGCCCAGTATTAGTCCAAGCTTTTGGGACAAGACAAACACAAACCTCCACCATACAGATAACAATGTTTGTGTTTGCCAATCACCATTAGGCAGGGTTTGCTCTAGAGGAGTATTTTGATAGCACTAAAGACGAGCTGCAATTCTATCCCGGGACAGAAGCTATTCCTCTTTTAATTTTCATTTCCTCAAACAAACACTTGGAAGTATTTGGCAGTTTCTTCCCCCCAGAATACAGCAAATCAGTCTCTTACTAATGACAGTATTTCACAACTTTCTGCTTCCTCCCATCAAAGCATCCTGGAGATCTTGTCAACAATGACCAATTGTTTAGAGCTCATAAGTGGAGTTGAGGAATTCCACTTAAGTCACCAATTGCCAATGTGCCCTCTATTTTTGCAACACTTCAGCCCATTTCTCACATCGTGTGTGGTACTAAAGGACCATCTCATACCATCTACTTGGCTTTCTTGGCTTCTAACACCTATTTTACTCTCTGCTCCTGCATTTGAATTCATCTTTCTTGTTCTGTATCAGCTATTTATTGTCATCGCAATTGCACTCGGGATTCAAGCTCAACACCAGTTACAAACAAGATCTATTTCTGAATGCACCCTTAAGGGGTGGCAACACGGTAAGAATTTGGCAATATTTGTAAAGTTGGAGGGTTTTTTTCTCCACTTCAAGGCTCTGGCCCGTCTCTCTCATTGCATAAGTGCCAAATGCATTTCAAAGTCTAAGTCTCTTGGTTGTAGCCATTTATAGTTGGTATAAAAAGCATAACTTGTACACTTCCATTAGAGCCCTAAATATAACTGCCCTGAGCAAGCATTCCCTGGTCAAACAGTACCTCTTTGAGTTCTGTTTTCAAAAGAATCCTGTGCCCACTATATTATTTATAGACATTTACATTAAGATCTGAATGCTTGGTGAGGAAACCACTCTAATGGATCCCCAGCATTGTTTTATAACTCAGAAGAAAACCTGGTTGCCTGTATTTTTATTCTAGAACAGCAACTTTTTTTGTATAAAAGCACCAATATTTACAGTGCTCAGACTGGATGGCCACGGTTCTTTGAAGAATTTGGGAACACTACCACGTTTCAGTTTTCAAATATAGCAACTGTGTAGAGGATGAAAATTAGAATCTCAATCTTGCGTTTTATTTTAAAAATGTATTTTGATATCTTTATTACACCCATGCACCAGATCCCTTCCACTGACAGCAAAGTAACAGCTGGAAAAACTTTTTTCTTTTTTTTAATAAACTACCATAGTGTTACCTCTATTTATAAAACTTCTGTAGTCATTATCATATAAAATAAACTTAATATTTGTTCTTTTCTTGGTTCTTTGTTGGTCTACATTGTGATTTTCTCTCTGATGGCAACATGCAGCATCTCCACTGCTGCAAGGCAGAGATGCACAGCATGGAAATACTTATAAAGCAAAGGTCCATCCCACATAAATAACCCCATTCCACAGAAGTAATCACTTTTTGGATCCAGCTGTTTGTATGTAACCACTATATCCAAGCAATATTAATAGCTTTGATTACTGCCAAGAAAAAAATGTCTTAGAAGGCTTCTTAAATTTATCATGGAATAGAGCAAAAGCCAGAACCATGCCAGAGGCAGATTTGGGGAGGCTCAACTATCTAAGAACACTTTTTTTCTGTTCCTTTCACCAAATTATTGAACAGTTTGAATAAGAGACTGTTCTGTTAAAACAAAACAAGCTGGTAAAGGCTAAAACCAGACTGCCCTGCAGCTCCACTTTGGGAATTGCAAAATACAGATGGGAGTAAAGACTGGAATAGGAGATAGGGAGCATCACTTGGATCTGACACCCAGGTGGCTCCACAATGTGAAGTTATTTGGAGTTCAAATTTTACCTTAGAACTACCTTTTTTCCCAAAAGAAGCACAACAGTAAGAGGGTGGGGAAAGGAGCACACAGGAGACTCAGAGAAGCTGGAAACAGATACAGGGAAGAAGGATGGTAGAAAAGGAATAGGAAAAAAAAAAACCCCAAACATTCTGTGATGAAGAAATCAGTGAAAGAATGGGAGAGCCCTGGGAAACAGACTAATAAGTAAGAGCCAATTCTGCACCCTGATCTGGGAAATATTTTATTTTTCCTAGAAGTTTTCAGGGTCTTTAGGAACATGTAACACTCCATATCCTTTAAACCCCAGTATCATTTGTCTCCCTTTCACTCACTTCATTCTCTGGGAAGAGGCACAACAAACAAAGGGTGATTGAGCAGAGCTGGACATGCCTCTGCTTAGCACTGCTGGAACCTGATACCCACTGGACCTATCTGGGCAAAGCCATTCAGCTTCCATTGTACCTTAATTTCAAGATTCCCTAATAAGATACAAATATGAAGGAATCAATTTTTTAATGCTGTGCTTCGAAACCTGACGTTACTGGGGTTTGTTTTATTTTTGCTGGTTTATGGTTCTGCAGGGCAGAATAATCAGACAAACAGAAAAATGCTACAGTCTCTTAACTACCTATTTTCAAGATAATCTTCACCTTCCTGCCCTATTCTTACTAATAAATCACGAATTTACTGTTAGGGCCCTGCAGGCCCCACCACTGCTTCTTCATCTCAGTGGGAGCCAAATGATGATTGAGATGCCAATATATTAGGCTGGCCTGATTCAAAGCAGGATAAGGAACAAAGCATTTGTGCAGAGCAAAGATAAATTAATATAAATCAAGTGCTGAACCATTTTCTGTGATGGATTAGCACCTTTCTTTGACCTAATAATGTCAAGGGGTCTCCATGCTGACAGCAACTAATGTGGAAATCTCTGTGCTGTGTGAAGCCAGGAGGAATCCTGATCTCCGGCTGCACTTTTGCTGTTCTTGTATTTTGCTGGGTGCTTCACTCAGATATGAGCAATCCATCTCCTTCATCTCACCTTAGAAACATCACTACAGTGCCCACCAAACTACCTCTAGAGTATAAAAGATTGCTTTCACTCTGTCTTTGAGTTTCTCCTTGTAAACCCGTTTTTACCAGTAAACCAGCACAGATAGCACTGACCTAGGCAAGGACTGGATGGAAAAACTTTCTCAGTATCTCATGGAATCACAGAATGGCCTGGGTTGGAGGAATCATCTCATTCCACCCCCTGCCATGGGCAGGGACACTTTCCACTAAACCAGGTTGCTCCAAGTCCAGTCCAGCCTGGCTTTGAACACTTCTAGGGATGGGGCAGCCACAGCTTCTCTGGGCAAACTGTACCAGGGCCTCACCACCCTCATAGGGAAGGATTTCTTCCTAATATCTAATCTAAAGCTGCTGTCTTTCACTTCAAAGCCATCTCCCCTTTTCCTGTCACTCCAGGCCCTTGTAAAACATCTTCCATCTCCCTTGCAGGCTCACTTCAGCTTCTGTGAAGGCCACAATTAGGTCACCCCAAAGCCTTCCCTCTGGTATCTGGTGATGTTGTCAAAGTATAAAACTATACAAAGCCAGCAGCAAAAAGCAGATATTTGGATCAAATCTGTCAACTGCAGTTTTGCCAAAAAAAAACCCCCAGATGACAGCAAAAAAATTAGTACACACAGAGAAAACTTCAGTGGAGTGGAGCCCAAACCTCTCAGTTTCGGCCACATGCAGTAGCCAGAGCTGTATTATATAGTGGTTAAAAACCCATTGCATCACTGACTGGTGGCAAAAGCTGCAGGTTTAGAGAGCAGGAAATACATCAAAGTCCTGCAGTTATTGTAGCCTCTACTATTGGCATTTTCCAGATGCAGAAATTGTCTGTGACCTGTCCAAAAAAAAAAAAGAGAGTGATGTTTCTCCTGTGTTTGTGTTTGCAACATGAGCCCCTGTGGTACATCTTAGATTCCTGGACACTTGGGTCAGTAAAAGCAAGGTTTTTGTGTCTGGGCTCTTCCCACAGCTCACTCTGGATCCTGGTGCAGACAGCCTGGGGTGCTCAAATCACAGCTCTGCCATCAACCCACCCCACAAGTGAGCAGCACTTGTCTAACCTGTTGGACCCCAAATCACCTCTCACCCTCTCTGAAGAGCTGAGCTGATGAAAGATCACCTTTATAATGTGCCTCAGAACAGATTCCACCCCCATCTCCACATCACCCATCCCATGGAGACTGACAGATAGGAGGCACTATCTCAAACAGATTTGAGGCCTTAGAAATGAGCTGAGAGCTTGGTGCTACATTGTTTTAAACTTCCACTCAACTACTTCCAAGATGAGAGAGCAGCTCTGCTCCTTCCTCACTCCTCTGACATGAACTTTGTGTTCCCAGTCTCTGCTTTTGTCAGAGCTGGAATCTCCTCCTCTCAATAGGCTCAGCTTTGGTAATATCAATTCCCTGCCTCAGCATCAGCACTTGTATAAACACATAAATGCAAATGCAGCTGTAAAAGGGGCAGTGGGCACATGTGCGGGGGCAAAAGGGGATGGGTGAAAATGCAGCACTCCCAATTCAGTTCAGCTTAAGCTGCCACAAAATCACACCCTGACAGTGCCACCACATCTTGCTGAAATAACAGAAACTGCTAAAATACTGAAAACCATAAATTAAGTAGAACCCCTTAAATTTAATCTCCTGCTCTCAGAGAAAATAGTAAAGGACTTACTTTTAGAAATTAGAAAACCTAATCCGCAACTTTGGCCTTCTGAAACCAACCGAGTTTGCCAAATGCAAGAAGTTGTTTATAAGAAAAGAAACAGAGAACTGGCAACAGTTCCAGAAAATTTATTATGATCCACCTGACTGCAGCCAAGAATATTACATCAGCCTAGATAGCCTGAGAACTGGAGCAATATTGCTCTCAAATTAGCGACTTGCTTGGTACCACAGGCAGGGAGAAATGGTTTTGCAGGAGGTCTGGGTTCTGTCCCCACCTCTGTGAGCGACAGTAGGCAGATCTGCTTCTCTGCCTCTAAATTTACTCCCTGTAACCAGAAACAAAGGCATTTCTTCTCTTTACTCCTAAGGCTGGTTTTTGATTGGTTGTTTTTGTTGGAGTTGGGGGAAGGGGTTTGTTTGTTTTTAAAAAAATATTAAGATTCTTAGGACAGTGAGGACCTCTTACACTTCCAGAATGTCCTGTTCTTTCTCAGTTCATGCTTAAAGAGGGATTAATACAAGGTAACTTCAACCCAAAAGCCATAGAGGGCCACTGGTGCTCATGGTGAGTTACACTTAAGTATAGTCCCAGTGTGCTAAGGAATTCTGTGTGGTGCCACGTTAAAAAAGGAAAACATCACACGCAAAAAGATCAGCTGAGCTTAAACAATTCAAAGATCATAATTAGAGAACACCTTTCCAATATTTAGACAATTTCACTGCAAAATAAAACACAGCACTGAGTAGTTACAAAGTGACAGCTCATCTAATAACCTCTCTTCCCCACTGCAGCTGGAGGAGGATTTCTCTCATTTAGCACCACTGATAAATTACCTATTTTATGAGAGCCTAAGAAGCCAAGACTCATAAACTCTCTGATGGAGCTGGCACGACATCATTAATTCTGAGGCAGTGTTATGGATGCCTTTTATCTTGAAGCATCCAAAAGAACTGTCTTATACATTAAACAAGGTGGTTCATCGGCAGTGCTTCCTGGAAAGAGGAAATACAGCCACTGCTGGGTGAAATCAAAGAGAAAACCGGTAGCTGCCCACACACAGCAATGCTGTCCTACCAATTATGAAAGGAAAACCACTGTCCACAGACATACAACGTGCATGGATCTTCTTATGAACTACCTGGGGAATGCTGAGGAGTCAGGGCTGGACTATTGCAATTCCAAAGCACTCACTCAGTGAAGCCCTGGCCTGTTGAGGATCCCTCCCCACTGCTTCCCCACAAAAACCATCCCAGACAAGTGGGAAGGATGGAAGAACCTATGCCCATTGCCACGGTACAGGATGGAAGGCTTGGAATGCCAGAGGTAGCCCAACACCAAAGTGTGGTGATGATGATGTTCTGAGGGTCTTAGTGTTGGACTAAAAGACAGGGCAACCCCCACAGAGTCTCTGCAGTGAGGCAGATGTTTCTCAGTCCCTGGGGGTACAACCTGAAGTTTGTTCTTGTACCATCACTTTCAAATCAAAGTCAAAACCTTCCTGTAACTGGGCAGATGTGGGACTCACAGAAATGAGTTTTCATGCTCATGACTCAGCCTGGCCCTGAGGAGACATAACCCACAGGTTGTCTTCTCCCCAATTTTGAACCATTAATTTATTTACTAATGTGGTGCCTTTGCATAAAACATTCTCAGAGGTGCAACTGTTCAAGCTCACATCTCTTGTTTTCTGAAAGCTGAGATTTTAATCAAACATCCTGATACAGTTTAATATGAACAGTTAGCTTCACAACTGCTCTAACTCATTTAACTCTGGGTAAATGCCGTGGAAATACAAATTTTACTGTTACATTACAGAAAAAACCCTAAACTTCTACAATGGAGAATAAGATGGTAGGAAATTCTGTGCTGTTTTTCTTCAAGATTTCTTCCCGTCTGTACCTAAACACATTTGGTAATATGTTTCTTTTTCACAAGTATCTTTAGGCAAATGTAAAAGGGATTATTTTTGGAAGACTTTTTCTCCTTTCTCCCTCTCTCTCTCTCCCTCACACTGAGCATCCTGATGAAGGAAGGTCTGAAATGAGGTTCATCTTCTGAACATTCAGTTCTTACAATGGCGAATCCTCTTACAGAGCTCCAGTAATCTCCCATTAATCTCCCACCAGGGTTAAAAGTCTGGGGCAAAAACATAATCATTTTATAATCCCCCATTTGGTCTGGGGGAAGTGCCAGGATACAACACTGAACCAAAGCCATTTAGTGCCTGAGCTAAATTTTTCAGTAAATAATCAAATATCCACCCAGGACAAAGGGGCTCCCTCCAAGTTACAGCATACCCCTACCCTATACTTTCATGAATACCAAGGGTATTCCCAGGTGGAAAAATACAACTTCAGCAACCTCATGCACTGACTTGAGTAAGAACCACTGTTGCATCTAACCACACAGAGTTCAGTTCTTATAAGCTTGATCACATCATCCATAAGGCCCATGTTAGGCCTAAATCATACCAGAGATCATGTTTTATATATTTTTTTTATCTGTACAGTACATAAAACTCATAAGCAAATAGCTAATGAAAAGCAGAACGCAGGAAATTTTACAGGGCAAGCAGAGGTCATCTGTTTCAAAGGGGTTATGCTGTCATTTTTATTTCAGCTGCCAAATGTCTTCTCCACAAATAAAAGCACATTTGTTGCATCAGGTTTCATTCCTAATTTCTCCTTTTGAATGTTATAATGAAAGGAAATGTACTTTAGATACATCAGCATTTCTCTTTTCCCCACCAAGCACCGAGGAAAATGTTGGGGTTTAGGGGCTTGTTTGTTTGTTTGTACTGTTTATTTGGTTTTAATCCTCCTGAAATTGAGGTTTGGATTTCAGACTATCATTAAAAGCTGTGAAGGAAGGCATGGGCCCACCACACAGACACAGTATATTTGTCAAAATTTGGTTCGGATTTAGGCTTCAGTGAAGAAATCATCATCACTCCTTTTCCAAACATGGTTAAAGGTCTGAGGTTTGAGTCTAACTGAAGCCTTTCAGAACTGCTTCCAACTCTGCACTTCTCAGGTAGGAAGGAAAAGTTCTCTCTGAACCTCTTCTCATCTAATAGACTGAAGAAAAAAAAACTGGGAACACCTCCTTTCTTCTGGAATATGATGAATAGACCTAAAGCACTCTTTGCAGAAACACCAGTTTATGGATTTGAATGGACTTGGCTCTTCCTCCTTTTAAAGCTGTTTGAAACAATACCTACAGAAAGAACAAAGAAAAGATCCTGATATATCTCTGACAGAGATATCACTGTCTTTATTTTTCTCAGAAGAAAAGAGGCACAGACACCACAGCCCTTGCCCAGCATCATTCTAGGACTGGGGTGGAGCAGTCCTGGAAGTCAGGCATGCTCCAGGGAAAAGGGTGTGAGAACAGAAAGGGGTATCAATAATTCTTTTCCTGTTTGCACATTTATGGTGACCACGGGGCACCTGGTGCAGTGTCCAGGTGAAATCCATCTCCCTCAAGCAGACTTATGCAATACCCCACAGGGTACCTGGTTGACAGCCTAAAAGCTCAAGGCATTCCCATATGGATATGGTTTATGCAGTGTCTTCAGCTGGGAAATACAACAAAAAAAATAAATCATTTCAATGCTAGAGTCTATTTCAGTGTTGTTTTGGTTACCCTCTGGCTTGTTTTCTTTATGTTCCCTTTCTCCTAAGGGATCGTGCCAACAAGACCTGCACCACTACAAAAAAAGCATGGAACAGTCTAGAAGGAATGGACACATTAATTCTGCCACTCTCATATTTTCTCCCTTCGTTAAACAAGCATCACTGTTTTGCTTCATTGCTTCTGTGCACCAGACTAAGGGCTTCCAAGATTTTTCCACAACAACATCCAAAGCCTTGCTCCAGCCACAGTACTCTGGATGATTTTTCCAGTGCATACATAATTCCCCCAGCTGACTTCTTTCATTTCCAAGTTATTGTACCATTAGAATGACAAGATGAGATTTATGACACCGTAGACGTATCCTAAATAACCCAGAGAGGCGCTGACATTCCCAGCTCTGGATGGGGCCTGTGCAAACCCCTCTCTCCTGCTGGAAGGACAAGCTGAGATCAGATTGATGTGGAGCTTTTCAGCAGGGACTGATTAAAAATAAAAAACTGGGGGAGGGGAGGTATTTTGAAGAAAAACTTCTCTATTCTCAGAAGAAAAGGAAGACTATTTTGAGGCAGCTTTATAAACCATAAGCTGTGCTGAAACACAGTGGGAAAAGCCTTAGTAGGCTGTAAAGGCAACAGTAGGTTTAGTACATCGCTCATGGGACCCAGCAGCAGAAATACTGAATTTATTCCAGTCTGCCACTAAATCATGTGACTGAGGCATTTCCCTCAGCTTTCTGATCTGTTAAACAGTTAACAATCCTGTTTCCCACAGATGATGCCTCAGAGATGCTTGGAAAATGCTCTGAGATGCAGAGGAAGGAAGCGGCACAGCAGACAAAGCTCTCAGTCTTTCCAGTGAAAAGATCTGATCCTTGTGAACACTAAATCCATGATCCACTGAGACGAAGGGCTGCTGCTTTATATAAAATATAATGCTGTATATAAAACCCATACTATATGTCAGCCTCTTCATAATTCTGTTTTTCTTCCAAAGAACTCTCGGGGGAAAAAAATAAACAACAAAGAGCAAGACAACCCTCAGCAAACACAGTCAGGACAAAGTGAGCAGCTGCTTCAAGACAAGTATTAACCTGAAAAACAAGCAGTTACTTGTCTATGGCAAGGCAAGTGTTGCTGAAATGACAGATTTCTAGTATTCACAATTAAAACTAACTGCCAACCTATGCAGGGACAAGGCAGAGCCAGGGAACAGCCCAGAAGTTCTGTCCAGAACCACTACAAAAGCACAAGGGCTGCGTGTTGCCTCTGCATTTGTGGCAACATCTGTGCTCTGATGGAAATGCAATCTTTTTATATTGATGGAGAACATTTCCAAAACCAATTATTCAGCAAAGAAGCTGTTCTACAACAAATTATGAGATAAGGCTAAATCTATCTGTGCTCTCCCAGGGCCTGTAAAAGCCTGAAGGGAGATGAAAGACAAGGCAGGGCATGTCAGTGGGAGCAGGCAAATGACTTAAAGATCACCAGTTACACACAGAATATTCCCTTTATAGCCAGTGTATGACTAGAGAGGAAAAAAAATTAATTAAAAAATAAATCAATCCGTTGTGGTTAGACTAAAAGACACCCAGCTCCACCAGCCATCTTCACTTTGAGCTTCAAGACAAAGCTGCACTTTGTTTGGAACTTGGAGCCTTGCAGCAAGAGATGTCACAAGGTAGAGTACAGAAGGGTGTTGTTATAGACCCAGGGCATCACATTTCTGGGATTATACCCCCCACTTGGGACATTTGACTCCGTATCTCCTTTTCCACACCCAGGAACTGGGAGGAAAAAAATACGGTCATTTTTATGAAATATTCACATTTTCAATAGGGGAAAATATATTTCTGTGTAAGGCTCAGCATCTCTCTGAGCAAAGACATTTTCTGTTTCAGATTTACACTGTTCCAGATAAGCCAGATGAAACAGGGAGAGGGAAGTGAGGGTCCCGGGAGCAGGACCATCAGTGGATGAAGCAAGAGTGGGAGTGTGTCCCACAGGAGAACAGGTTCCTCTGGGTGCTCCAAGAGCAGAGGCTCCAGAGAGGACAGTTTGCCATAATTCTGCAGTGAGTAACGAATCCACACAGCCTCCAGCCAGGGCATGTGATCCATTTCACTTTCCAGAGGAGGAAAAGGCCTTTCCCGACTGGACTGTATCAACAGCTATTCAGGACCGAGCTCCACTCACGTGCTTCACCCTCTTGCATGGAACCAATCCATACTGAAATTTCACTTATTCCCAACCTCACTTTGCCTGGGACTTAAGTTGTCATCTTGAAATGAGAGTTATTTCTTTCCTTGCAGTTTTCCACATTCCCTGCCTGGTTCTGAGCAACTCCAGCCTCATCTGACATTAATGACATCGCCCCTCTGGGGACCTGCTTGGGGCTGAATTGCAGACAAGTTTGTGACAGGCAGAGCCATCCTTTCAGAGCAACAGCCAAAAAAAACCCCAAAAACCAGGCTTATCATGTAAAAGACTGATTTTTTTTCTTTAATTCCAAACCAATCCCTTCCAAAAATAAAAGGCAAGTAAATGGTCAGTTCAGCTTCTCTGCTCCCTTTCCCAAGGTCATGACTAAGGGCTGACAGGCTCAAAGCCAGGCTGTGAAATGGATAAATTTCCCTTCCCTACTCTCTCAAAATGTGTAACATCTTGGCTCACTCTCACGCCTCTTTAATCTCTTTGCTACATTCATACAATCTCCTGACCAACTAGATTGCAATTGCTGTTCCACAGTCCTTTTTTTTTAAATAAGCAATCTTTGTTCATTTTATTCTTTAACATCATCTGATTCTGCATTCTGGAAGCAGACTGATTTTGGAATGCCCATAAATCACACCACAAACTAGCCTAAAATAACTTTCTTTTTTATTATTGTTACTATTGATTTGTTTTACAGTCCATTATTGCAACCAGCTTATCCTGCCATGTGTAAAGTCTGGATAGGTATCTGTTTAAAAAAAAACCAACATGAAGAAAACAACAAAAAACTCAGCTACTACCTGTAGCTGATACTACTAGAAGCAAAGGCTGAGAGAGTTGCAAGGAGTCAGCCCCTGATGTCATTTCTACATTTACACCTTCACTGGAATATTTCTGGCCAAGACTCCAAATCATGTTCTCACACAGTCTTTCACCAACTAAATTAAAGGGCTAAAATTAAGTATTACAGCTAACAAAGAACGGGGGAAAAACCCTCCTCCTAAAAAAGCACTTGCTGTATTTTGCTCATTAGATCCCATCAAAACAAAACCTTGTGGAAAGGGGAGGAAAAGGCTTGTTCACAACCAATTCTTGTCCACTTTTTGTGGTTTACCAGCCACATTTTTCTGCTTCTCTGCACTTGGTGCTTAGGGACAGAGCCTTGCAAACAATAAAGTGGTTTAAATGATTACAGAGAGTAAAAATTCGATGGGAATTCACACTGGGCCACCAGAATTACCTGCATTTCAGCCCTGTCCTGAAGGATATCACCAGGTATCTAGATGTGGACCCTCTCACAAGTCTGGAGGCTCCTCCTGGCCAGGTGACTCCAGTTGCACCAGTACCACCCCCCCAGGGCCACAGCCCCAGCTCAGATTTGCCCTAATGCCTCCCAGGTGGCTGACTGAAGGAGCAGGATCCTGTCCCACAGGCAGGCAATATGCACAGCCTCAAACCCCAAGATAAGAGGAGGCAGACAACCTTCATGCTTAATTTCTGTGAGAAACCACCCTTCCCTGCTGCACAGGAATGACTGAGGATAAAGCTGGGATACGAGAGGAGCAGGGGCTGTTTAAATGAACACACTAAGTCACATCAGCCCGCTCAGCACGGTGGCTTTTGAAGCTGGCAGAAGGAATGGCAGCTTTTGCACAATGAAGTTACAGAACATGCAGGAGACTTGTATTAATAACTTTGAGTTGGTAGTTGAGGAAGAGAGGGAACAGCACGGGGATGTAGTGGAATTGCGTCCTGGTTTAGGAAGGAAAGACAAGGCTGTGCTCTGTGTGTACACACACACTGAGGAAAAGAGAAAGGAAAGCCAAAAAACCTTGTCAGAGTTGACCACACTTGACTTCCACTGCTGAGGTTTCGAGCCACTCTTTTTACTACAAAAGAAACAAAATAAATACAAACATAGCAGAGGATTTCTGTGAGCTCTGTGGGTGTGGGAGCAGGACATGTGTGACAAAAGCTGGTATCACAGCAGGGTTGTGAATCATACGGTAACGACATGAGGAGTTCCTGCCCAAACAATGCACACAGTGTTGGACTACAGGTCGTGTAGGCAGCAGCCCTGAGCTGAGGGATACAGAGCTAGAAAAGCCCATGGTGCTGACAAAAGGAAAGCTCCCAACAGACAGTGAACAGCAGAAAAATGGGCCCAGTAATGGTCACACCTCGAGAACAGAAGAACCTCAAATCTACACAGAAACTTTGCCTCCTACTTCACCATCCCTCTGATAAAAACTTGTCCCAGAGCTTGTAACAATAAATTAAATAAAAACGACTTTAAGATCTCCTCAGATGTTTTTGAACACCACCAAACTGATGTTTTACTACATTAAACTCCTAAATTTGTTATTTTCAGCCTTAGCCCGAACTAATCCTTTTAACAGCCTCTAAAGGCATCTTTACCAGTTTCCTTTTAGCTTTCAATTATTAAATGCTAAAATCAGTGTGTTACCAGTATACAAAACACTGTTCAAAACCAGAAAACCCACCTTTCTTCTAGAAGACTAAAAGTCCAATTTGAGGACTTTTTCAGCTTTAGAAAAGGAAGGGAAAGAAAAAAAAAAAAAAGAGGCAGCAAGAACTCTCAGTCAAGCAGGAGGTGCTGAGGTGACAAGATCCAATGCTGACCAAGATCTGGACAATCAGTGCCAAGAGCTCAGGAGAAAGACAAAGGCCTGAATGTCACCTGAAAATAATCCCACAGCTCCAAGAAAAGAAGTAACACAACAAAATGCAAAGAATATGCAAGCTTAACCAGTAAATGCCAGAGCAGAACATGAAAATAAATCACAGCTGAAGCAAATCTAGTGAAAACCACAAGCATAATAAAAAACAGACAGTAAAACACAACGTAGATGGATCACTAGCTACGAGTTTTCTCTGGTAATGTTTCCAGTACATCCCAGAAAATAAATCTCATTTTGGAAACGATAAGAACAGCCCTTCTGAGTTATAAGAGTATATACATGCACAGATGCATGAAACTGAGGAGGAAACAGCATAGGCTATGATTTCTAAAGACCTGTGCAGTTGCAGTTTTCTCTGAAATAATAACTGTGCACGCCAAGGGAAGGTAGGAAGGAAATACGCTCCTTAAAAACACGCTCCACTTCTTTTTACAAGCAAAACCACGTACACACTTCTACCTCTGTTAGCCCCTACTACGAGGCCAGTTCTCTGTACATGCAGCCCCCTGCTTCTCTTCTCCTTAGGGCATCTCCATGCACCTTTTTTTTTCCTTATTTCTCCTTCCATGGTTGTCACAGCTGCTAAGCAGAGCTCATCTTGGATAGAAAGCTCTTTTGGATGAGATAACACAGTGTCTTGCACTATGAGTCTTAATATAGAAACAGTGCCCAGAGGTGAGCTTTGGATTTGGGAGAATGCTTATGATAGGCTGGTTCTGCTTTGAGGGCTAAATAGCTCATCATATAACCTGTTAGGACCAAAGAATCATTCAGGTTGGAAAAGGTCTCCAGGATCACTAAGACCAAATACCACCGTGCCCACTAAACCATACCATCAAGTCTACTTGATTTTTGAATACTTCCAGGGATGGTGAGTTCACCACTTCCCTGGGAAGCCTGCTCATATGCTTCACCACTCTTTCAGTGAAGATATTTTTCCAAATATCTCACCTCAGCCTTCCCTGGAGGAACTTGAGGCTGTTTCCCCTCATCCTATTGTTAGTTAACTAGTTAGGCCGACCCCCACCTCGTCACAATCTCCTTTCAGGGAGTTGTAATGAGCAAAAAGGTCCCTCCTGAGCCTCCTTTTCTCCATATTAAACAACCCCAGCACCCTCAGCTGCTCCTCATAGGATTTCTGTTCCAGACCCTTCAACAACAGCTATGGCCATATGTAGCTTAACTACCAAGAGTCCCCTCTCCACCATAGCAACTGAGCATGCTGGCCTATTAAACATTCCAAACATGCCTAAACTATCTCAAATGGAACCATGGCCATGTTTAGGCAGCCCTATTAATTGCACTGAATTGCCACACTGAACACTGCAATGCTGAAGAGACTCTCAAAGGTCCCAAGGACCTGTTCCTCCTCTTGCCCACACCAGGATGTTTGTGACGCCAGTGACTTACACAACTGATGTACCAACAATCACTATGAGTAAAAGAGCCTGAGACTCAGACACTGTTCTGGCAGATGAAAGGCTTTGCAAAAAAAGCTCAGGCAATAGCTGAGCTATGCACGCCACTGCAGACATGCTTATTAAAGCTTGAGCAGCCTCCAGATCTCTCACCTTACAGAAGCAACAGCAAGAATGTGCAATTTGGTTGGTAATTGTCACTGGCCAGATAGAATGAGGATGAGTTAAGGCTGCACTTTCCTCTCAAAACTGGGAGAATCCCCCACCTCACTGTTCAACAAAAGTGTAAGAACAAACTCATCCTTCACTCACTGGACACTCAGCCAGTGCTACACTGGCTACCTGGGTCAGGTATTGCCAGCTTGACACATCACACTTGCTTTTGGAAGCCTGTATTCATTTCTGTCTTCCTTGCACATCACAACTTGGGAAAACCTCGGTGAAACCAAGTGAATTTCCCAGTAAACCATTCACTCCTCGTGCAGAGACCGAGAGTCTGGGCTGTGTTCGTGGGAGGAAACGGGGAGCGCCTTGCAAAGCCAGCCTTGCATAACCTCCTGACATCAAAGGCCTGCCAGGGTTTTAAATCAGATCAAAATTTGACTGTGCAGCATTTGCACTAGAAACAATCAAAACTCTGATATCCTCAGAAGCAATTTTGGATTTGTGCTTGAATCTTAACCAAGAACTTTTCTTTGCAATCCTCGTTTCTTTATTTTCTCTAAAGCACCCCAGTTTAAGATAAGATTATTCATATTTAGTAAATCACTTCATAGGGCTTGCAGAGCAACTGCTTAAAATGTCTGAGCCCATGCAGAGAACACCAGAATACTAAACATCTGATAAGTTCAGTGAAGCATTTCTATAGAGAATTAAGAATAGATAAGAAGGGTATGAGGAAAGTGGATAAGTGTAATCAGCAGAGGGGGGGAACCCAACTCACTATTTGCTGGGTTTTTTGAGAGTCAAATAACTGACCTGAATGAAAGCACAAATACCTGCTTTCTGCATTACATTTTGCATCATGAATAATACATAAACCTCCCTCTGTACTGAAAATAAAACTCACTTGAGCTGTCACTGTGCAGCTGGAGAGTGTCAAGATTAAATGACATCCTTAGGTTACAAGTGGAAAACGTGTAGTTGTGCTTTTAAGTGAAATAATTTTGTATTTTAACTGTTGTCCCAATTTAAGAAGAGCATGGGAAATTCCCAGCATCTGTGTAAAGGTAAAGCCATTTTATTGCAAAAAAAATAATATTTATTTTCGAGGAGCAGAAGTGACTGATACACTGAGGATTAAAAGCATAGTTTAGTTGGGGTCACTTTTGCAGACAGGAGTCCATAGATGCCTTTGTTCTTAGTCACCTAGGTAAGATAAATTTATTCAGATAGAACAGATATGAACAGCAACAAGGATTAATTACAACATAATTAATTAATGGTAACGTCTGGATGAAATGATAAACCAGTGGAAAGATTAAAAAAAAACAAACCTGAAGTGTGACATAGATCCTTAGTAAACAGATCTGTTTATTACCATTAATGCACAGAGGCAGCATTATTGTTTCTCTCTGTGCCATATAAAGTTATAATTAATTATGCAGCACAGCCATTGACACCTGAGATCGATTCAAGATCATTTATACTCTTCCAGGGCCAGACTCTGTGAGAGGAGAGAACTTTGAAGATACCTGATAGTGCCTCAGCATCTGTTACCTTGGCACAGTGTGTGCTGAGCACTCCCCTACCCTGGCACAGTCCAGATGCAGGGGAAAAAAGGGGAAAGGGGTGTATTTAATTTAAAAATATGCATTTCAGAGTTTATCATGTGCATTTTACGGATAAATACGCAGAGGCACAAGGAGCTCACTGACTCGTGGCAAACTTCATGTCCTAGTTTTAGCATGAGCTTCCTTTTTGGATTGGAAAGTCCTGGAGTTTGTGAGGCTGTGCTGCACAGCACTGACACGAGGCACTTTCCACAGTGGAAGATACAACTTTCACCTCAGAGAGTGCCCAAAAGGAATAATAAAAAGGGCTGTGAGATTAAATCAGCCCAAATCGATAATGAACTCCAGGTTTGTTTTGAACTGAGCTCACTCTTAAATGGTGTCCCTTCGACTAAGTGACTCAGGGGATTGGTTTGGAGTCGGGAATGTTTTGAATTGCTGTGTTCTGGATTTCATTATTCCTCCCGGGCAAGTGGATGCATTTGAGAGCCTGAAACTTCATCTGTGGAAATCCTGCTATAGCTGGAAAAGCAGAAATCAAACCAACCAGGATCGGATACATGCTGATGCCTCTGAGTCAGCACTCAAATTCCTGCTCCATTGCAGCATTTACCAAGTCTGGAAAGGGAGAGAGGAAACCAAAAAAACCAGGAGACAAGAAACTTACACTACCAGCAGCACACAACCATGTGTGTGCTACAGGAAACAGTTTTGGTTTGCTTTTCAGAAACGTTTTTCTCCATGAAGCAGCTCATTGTATATTATTACAATTCTATTCCTGTTCCTGGTTTACTCTGTGTCTCACCTTCCCACCAGCTGGTGGCTGTAACTGCTGCTCTCTCACCAGGTGAGGATTTTGCCTTTTGACAGGAGACTTGTTGCTGCAAGTCTGATATATTTAACATTCTTTCTACTTGGTTCATTCACTAACACACAATAATTAGCTTCCAGAAACAACTGGCACAGCTCAAAGGACTTGTTCGCTGAGATTTGTAACCAAAGCTTTGAGTATGAGCAAACACAAAGGGAAAAAAAAATACAAAGAAAAAAGACAGTGTGTTCAAGATGAGACTTGAACCAAGGCCTCAGCCCAGTGCTGAATCCCAGGTGATAACAGTGAGGGAATGCACAGAAGCAGAAAGCTCAATCTGCAGTCCAAGTGGACTCAAATGTGATGGCAATTACGTGGAAGATGTGCTTCTGCTCCTCATAGCTATTCCTTCCCTTGGCTCCCTCCCAGCAATACTCATAGAGGTTTTATGGGCAACTCATACTTGAGACCAAGAATTAATGAAGATACTGACCATACACATACCATATATAAATTTGATTTAAAAGGCAACGATCAGTACTTTTCTTTCTACAGCTACCTGCCTTCCTGAGAAACACTCAGGAGACAGTAATTAAATCACAACTTTATGATGCTTAAGGACTTAGAGTAAACAGACATATATCATGGAATCACAGATTCCTAGAATGGTTTGGGTTGGAAGGGATCTAAAAGATCATCTAATTCCAACCTCCTGCCACGGGCAGGGACACCTTCCACTAGACCAGGTTACTCAGAGCCCCATCCAACCTGGTCTTGAGCACTTCCAGGGACGGGGATGTCTGAATCATTTTAAAAAAGGGTTTATTTTTGGAGGGGTGCATACAGAAAGAACATTCTCAAGTGTTCAAAGGTGGGAAAAGGAGGTGCTGAGATAACTCCCAGGTCATAATTTTGTACTGTAAAAGGACAAAGCACTACAACAAAAACTCTGAGAGGGATCACCATCAGGGCAGGTTCAAAGGAGAGATTTCAAAAAGTTCAAGCAAGGACAGGTCCTGTCTGGTTAGAGCTGTTAGTGCTGCTGTGGATAGAGGAGCACTTTGAAGAGAAAAGTTAAGATGATCTTGGGGTTCAAAGAACAAATTAAGAAGCGAGAGATCTTGGTCTTCCCCCCACCTCAGACACAGTTTCATCTCCCACCCCATCACTACTTGCTGAATTGTCAAAACTCCTTCCACACAGCACCTCACACTGAGAACAGTAAATGCCTGTTGAGAATCAAGAAATTCAAGACCAGGCTTTGTCTGGCACTTGGTGTTTTCATTTGTAAAGTGGAGGCAATAAACATCTCTGCTACTTCAAAGCACTGAAGTGCTTTGAGGTCCTCGTAGCAAAAACAGGAGGTACAGTTATGATCTGCTATGTGATCACTGTAGGAACAGCACAAGTCTGCTCTCTCAGATTTACAGCTCCTTTACAGACCATTCATTTTATTGTTTTGTGTTTCAACTGAAGGAGCTGATGACTAACTTACTGAATATAGAAATGCTACTGTACTCCTCAGAATATTCCTTCCTGCAGCACTTTCCCCACCCCCAGACATATGTCAGTGGTTAAAATCAGCTTGCTGAAGCTCAGAGTTTGAGAAAGCAAGGGGAAAAAGAAGATATCTGTGTTCAGAACAAAACAGAATACCTCAAAAGACTGCTCTTGTCTCTCTGGCTACATACACACACACTTCTTGCCTCTTTGTAAGATTTTTAGCTAAGGCCAAGGCACAACAAACTGAAGTAGCAAATAATTTAAATGGTCCCCATTATTTATATCTATCCTTGAATAAAAATAATGATTAAATAATGAAAGAACTCAGATTTGACTATTAACCAATTGCTAGTAACCATTATAGTTTATCCTGCCTTTATTGGCAGGATAACTCCAGAAATGCTGAGGCCTGTATCCAAAGTGGAGCAGCATCCCCTAAGAGAATTCCTGAGGAGAACGGGCAACACCACACAGGACTAGTAAATAGAAAAGAGGAACAGCAAACCTGATGCTAGAAATCCCCCAAAAAAAAAACAAAAAGAGTTTTGATGCTTCTGATTTCTCTTATGCCAGAGACATGAAGAGAACAGAAGGTAAAGGAAGGGAGAGAAGGAACTGTGATCAGGAGCCAGAAGAGAAGAAAGTGTGGCTGGTGGTTTATGTGTCACCCGAGCAGGGAATTCCAACCGCAAAGCGCTCAATCCGATTGTCATCGCTGTGACACGGGAAAAACACCCCAGTGCTCAGCAGCCCCAGAGCACAGCCAGCCATATATGTTTATAAATATCCCTTTGGAGCCATGAGGTGATGGGAACCACAGGAAGAGACGCCAGCTCGGTGCCTACTGGAAAAGGCCTGGTATCTCATTCCCAGCCCCAGCAGCACGTCCGTGACACACACCCCAGGCAGCGCTGGCACCCCGCCTAAAGAGCACTTACCCAGCCAATTCAATTAATGTTATCATTAAGTCACAATATATAATGAATGGGGCAGCCAAGTTCCTCCTCATTATCACAGCATTTCTCTCCGGAGCAGTGCTGGTGATGGGATGCAGGGAGCAGGCTCCGACCCACAGGCAGCAGGGAGTGGATAAGGGAGGCTGAAACAGCCTGGGGAAATCAGCCACTCTGCTCCTGGGCCTGGGAATAGAATTGTCACCTTGGCTTTAATTTGCAAAGGTCCCACACCAGACTTTCCCCTGGTAAGCAGCCAAGTCTGAAGTGAAGAGTTCAACAAAGCCAAAAATACTAGAGCTTTTCAAATTTTCAATTAGTCAGAATTACATCAGCACTCTAGAAGCTTTCACATGGCATATTTTTATTTTGAAAGAATCACACCTTTCCCCACATTTAGTTAAGTGCTTGGCAGGACACATCTGATAACAATGTTGCCTGTACATGTTCATGTTTTGGAGCTACCCAGTGCAGGAACAGCAGGGAATTCTTGGAGTTTCAGCAACATTAACAATCTCACGGTTTTCATTACACCAGGACTGCCTTCTAAAATCCTAGCTATCTCCAAGTTAAATACCCCAAAACAGAAGCCTCTTAAAAAAAAAAAAAATGACATAAAAAGGCTGAAATTCCACACCCACATCCCCCTGGATTTTAGACTCTCCCTCTGAGATGCCCTGAACCTCCATCCGCTGTCATAAATACAATGTGCTTCTATACATAAGTGTAAAAGCTATGGCTGAGGTTTGGTCAGGCACAAAGCTGCAGATAAGCAATGAAATGCTGACAGGGAAAAGGAATGGAACCAGAATTCCACTCCTGGACTACCACTGTATTACAGGTTGGGAATAAAACCCTGCAGGGTTCATCAGCACAGGCAATGGGGCTTGGCACAAGATCTCATGTGCTTCTATCACACATTTTAAAAGAACACAGGGCTTTGTGCTTCAGACTTTTTTCCCCCAGAAATTTAGTTGCTCTCAACTAAATGACCAACCTTGGTGTTTCCCATGTAATGTGATTAAGGCTTCATAGCTATAGTTTCCCACACATGCTTTCCAATGCACTGTTTTGTTTAAAAAGGACAATTGGATCCAGTTCTCTGATCAAACCCAGTGTCTGGCAAGTTAAAAGCCAGGAGTGCTTAAGTTGACTTCTTTCTTACTCTACAGAATTTAGGATTTGCCTGATTTAAATAAAGTGCATGGACTGATTTTAGGACTCCAGCTTATTTAACTGGCAGAAATACTGATTTTTTGCTGATGCTGTTTGCTGGAAAAAAGGCTTAGCTGACTGCTGAGCATAGCAGAGATGCTTGTGATAAGTCTAAACAAGTTGGCTTAATCACTGGAAGGGCAGTAATTGCAATAGCACAGCACTAAATATGGGTTAATATACCCTGCTAGGACTCCCAGGGTAAATCTGCCTACAAGGAACTCCAGGGCACCACAGCTGTCCTTCCTCAAATATTCAGGTCAACTCTGTGCTGCAGCACAGGAACACCTGGAATCTGAGAGAAACAAAAATATTTAAGAAAGAGAAAAGATGTTCATAATTAACTGGGAAGTTAAACTAATTTTCCTGGAGTTTTCCTACTAATAGGAAACTAGTAATAGAAAACTATTCTGTAGTTTCTGAACATTCTAATAGCTGTTCCTACAATTACAGATCAGAAAAACCTTGGAAGCCTGTTTTTGGGGCTCAGGACTTCTTCCACATCTAGGACAGCGGGGCTTTCAGCACTTCCCTGCAAATCTGCTTGACAGAGCAACAGATCCACTGTCAGGAAATCCTTTGGTATTCAACTTGAAGTTCCTTTTTGCATCCCCTTTCCTCTGCCAATTACCTCTCTGGAGCACACTAAGCAAATCCTTCAACATTTACATTTTTAAAGTAACATGGTATAATTAACTCCAGGGGAACAGCTTTCACCAAACTACATATATTTATCTCTTTTAATCTTGTGTTATTAATTTAACCCCTCCAGCCAGTCCCTGAGTTGTTTGGGTTGCTCTCCTGTGAGCTCATGCCAATTTGTTAGCTTTTTTCTGATGACTCAAACGCATAAAGCTGAGAGCAACATGGTAGGTGTGGTCTTTGCTGAGCCACAGAGAGAAATCTCTATGCTTAAAAGTCCATCCTGAACCATGAAGAAGGACAGCACATTAAAATACTTTCGAAATGGAAGCTAATTCCCACATGTCCCTCTGAGGAGGGGAAGTGTCTGACCTGTTCTACAGATTGGAAACAACAGAACATTTTACCTCTGGCCACGAAGGGAGAGTCAGTGTGAAAACAGCGTCTGAAATTCAGCCTTTTCCGCTCAGTGTTGAGTTTAGACTATTTCCATTGCTCCATAAAACAAACTGAAGGAGCTCCAGAGGGAAAACTTTCAGAAAGAAGTGACTTAGTCCCAGTTGTGCTGTAATTCTGCTTCTGGCACTCTGCTCATATATTATCATATTGGCTCTGCTACCAAGTACCATTTTGCTTCCCAGGGTTCAGACACTTATGATGCTTGACTTGCCTCCCTCATTCTCATCCATCTGAAACTGCAGCCTGAACCTACAACCCTCTGGAGGAGCCTGATCCACTTCAGCTTAGAAACAAATGTCAGAACACAGAACATCAAGGCGTGAGCCCGAGAACACACCACACCTCCAAAAAGCCACAGTCTGAGCAAAAAATGCTCCTCAAAAAACTCCAAGTCAGAGGTGTGGATTTGTAAAAAGAACTGAACACGAAGCAGTTCAGTGCAAGACCCTTCTAGCTGGGGAAAAAAACCTCTAACATTATAAAGTGCTGGCACCGTTCAGCTCGTGCTTCATATGTTTCAGCAGCGCTGTGTTGTTGTTGGTCTTGACAGACTGAGCAATGCCAAGTCCTCAGGGAATGCTGCAAGGAAACTTGCATGCCTGGCTGGAGAAGGAGCAGCTGTAGAGTGAGACCACAGACTGAAGAGAACATGTTTCAGTTTGATTTTCATTTTTTTAAAGCCATTTCTGCACCTTCCACACATACCTTGTTTCCTTTGCACTCTCACTCTGAGAAGGGCCCTTTTTTGTGCCTATTTTTTTTTTTTGCAGCTACTTCTGCAATCTTCCCCCCCCCAAAAAAAAAGCTCAGCAGAACCTTCTAAAAACAATACAATTATCACAGCCCTTCTGTCTCAGCATATTAGTGGCAGCTACAGACAATTCTGGTTTAATATACCTTTGATGTACTCAGTAGACAACCATATCTACATGTTTGATAAGTAATTTTATTCAAATTTAGGACTTGAATAACCTGAAGCAGTTTATAAGGCATGTGTGCACTTCACATCCACTGCCTGTACTAATTTGGGAGCTCACAAATGACCTCAGGCTTCCAAAGCCAGTACTTCTCCGTTCACACCCACTTCCAAAACTCATCTGCTACACCCAGAAGGTGGAGAGACACCAAGGGATGGGATTTACACAGTGTTCACTGTTCTCTAGACAGAGTCTTGCAGTGACTGTGGAAAAATTCTGTACCTTCCTCCAACATTACACATAAAGAGTTGTAAGAAAAGAAAAAAAATAATGGGAGGAGGTGATTGAGAGATCCCAGAAGAAAACACCTTCCAGAAAGACAGAATCTCCCCATGACACAGCATTTCCAATGCAGGCAAAAATAAGATACTTATAGAGACATGTAAACTAGAGCAGAAGTGATAAATATTTTCAGTTCTGTTTCTTCACAGGTAATTGTCAGGCCTAAACCTGAGCAGGGAAGAACGTCATTTGAGAGGAGATTTCATTTATCCTGGAACTCAACCTTTCCCTGGGGACTCCCCTTCGTGAACTTGAATACAATACCTCTATTCATTAACAACTTTTTCTCCTAGTTGTTTTCCTTTAGTGGGGTCCCTTCCCTGCTCAGCCCTTTCCCCCCATTCCCCCTCCTCTTCCCTGCACTATCCCACACTCTGTGAGCCGTGTTACCCCCATTTTGTTATCCCTGCAATAGGGATTGGATATGCTGGTGTCTGTTTAGATTAAAACCATGTTGTGATTCTGAGGAAAAACACACAAAGCCACGGCTGAGCGTGACAGAAGAAAGTTATTCCCAGTTTTAGAAGCTGTGCTATGTCCCTCCCGGGAATAACCCAGCACTGTGTTTATTACTTTAACCAAAAAGAGGGGAAATGGCTGAGTTTTCCTGGTCTTCCAGAGGCCAGAGCTCATCCCCACTCCAGCTACATGGGGTGAACATTTTACACATCCTCTCATTTCTACTTAATGGTTCTTCCATCTTTCCAAAGAACTCTCTCCACTCTGGCAAGCACTTGATTTATGGAAGCTCAACAGGAACAAATGGATTACAGAGCTAATGAATGAATCCAAGGAACCCAAGAGGGGAGATCTTGTGATCAGCTGTGGTGGGACTGAGCTTTTGAAATGGCACTTCTGCTACTTTAGGTCTTTGCACTTGGTTATACCAAGGTTTCAAAGAGCCAGAAACCAGACAGATAGTGCACTGCTTAAAAAAAACATGGAATTTCTCCATGTGGATCTGCCCAGCATTGTCTCCATCCAAATTAGCTGCAACTGATGTAAAAAACCTCTCTGTGACAGCCTATAAAAAACTTGGGGTTGAACAACTTTTGGAACATTCCCTCTCTCAAATATAGCTATGGCACCTGGCATTTCTAACAGGACCCTTCCCTTGGAAAATATCCAGGGCAATGAAATTTAATCTGCTAATTGTATTACTACTAATTGTATTACTAATTGTATATAAATATTTTAATATTTTTAGATACTTCATATATATTATTAATATATTATACTACATTATACAATATTATATGTTAGAATATATAATTAATATTGAGTGTTCATTTTATGTAATTTATTTATATACTATACTATACATATAGTATATAATATATACAAGTCAATATTATAAAGATATATTTTTATACTTATATATAAATATAAATAAAAACTAAGAAATATTACCCCAAACTTCTAAGCTGGTTTGTACCCTAAGCATGGCCTGGAGAGGGTGGAATACCTGGAGACTCCAGGAGAAACAGCAGCTTTTGCCCCAGACTTCCATTCCAACAACGATAAACGCTTTGCCTTTCCACTTGCCTGAATAAACTCTTTCAATATCATGGTCTATTATTTTGACTGAAAATTCCTTCAGCTTTTACACTAAATGCAAGCAAATCTAAAATTTTAATTCCTAGTGACATTAAAATCTCGGCCTTTTAAACCTAAAAGGCAAATGTTTTAAACTTTACAAATTTTAATCCTACTTGTTAGGCCCATGCTATGTATTTGATGAATATCCATTCTGAGCTTAAAATTAAATTGCACTTTTGGGGAATGAACTATTTGATTAATAACTGCCTTGTGTTGTTCAGGATTTCTTCCCTTCTGCCAAACAAAGGTCACCAGAGGGAACGAAGAGATTTAGCTAAGAAGTAGTTTAAGATAATTATTATACAACTTTCAGGCTCTTTCTACTGACAGGAAAACAACTATTGCAGAAATAGAAGTTTGGTTTATTTAAGAATGTATTCTGTAGAACAAGTGAAGCTCCCAAGTAGGACATCATTCACTTATTTAGCAAATATGTGAATATATATTTAGCATATATTTATGCAGCAGCAGCTTAGAGTCATTCTTCCCTTAGAGTGGGATATTATCCCATCTGGATGGTGCCTACAGACCTAAATCCATTAAATTTATGGATTTTTTTTGTTAATATTACAAAGAAGGAGAAATGTTCTCTTTGAGTGGTGCCTCAATACTTTCCAGGACTCACCTTTTCACTGCCCAAACACTAAGTTGGTTTTACTCAACCAGTCTTGTGAGATTCAGCATTTTGATATTAATCATATTTACTGTGAGCTACCCACACTGAAATGACAAAAACTGCTTCTATTCTTGGAGACTGATATAATTGATTGAACCCTGCTCTGCACTTTACACCATATGGAAAAATAAGCGGCAAAGACTATTTCTCCCTTTTTCTCCACACAAAGGCTGACATTTCATTTTATCTGAGCCTTTTATTGGTTCTCACATCTGGATTATATAAATTTCAAGCCCAGTTTTCAATATCTGAGTTGCTTAAGGTTACAATATTTGACAAATCCTATTCGCCAGGCTGTCAAATTAAATTAACATGGGCAATGGAGGGGGAACAAAAGAATAAAGAGGCTGGGTTTGATTCCCTTGTGTTTGGAAAGTGAGACAAAATTAACCCCTGTGAAGGAGAAGCATCAGCCCTGACAGATAAACCTGCTAAAGTGGCAACAGGCAACGTGACATAAATCCAGAAATTATGTTGGCTGCTATTCCAGAGATCAACTGGCCTTTTTGTTGGACCATCAGCTAAAGTTTTAACCACAAATCAACAGCAAACACACCAGGAAGGATCCATCTAATGCTTCTTTTGAGGGTCCTATCTTGGATTCAGTGAGAAACACTGAAAGACGCTGTGAGCTCACCAGTGGGCCACAAAGATTAACTGGTCCCATGCTTTTTTAGCTGAGCAGAAGAGTGAAATCCCAAGGGATGATCTTCACATCACTCCTTTGAAGATTCTTCACACATAGAACTTTATCTTATGGTCCAGGTTGGTTTTTGGAGGGACACCCAACTGCAGCAGCCTTATGCTGTGGGGGGCACTTCCCAAGAGCCAACAAAAAGGCTCACAAAGCCAGAAAAATAGTAAGGATAGAAGCAAAATTCAGGGAGCTGGTCTGCATGAACCAGCTTAATTCCCAACAGATGCCTAAACCCAGTATAGTGCTGGTTATTTATCTGCTAGGAAAAAAATCTTGGATCATAGTCTGCATCAATATGGCACTTGAAAGTTTCTGGAGAGGGGCAAGAGGGAGAATTCTTTCCTCAAAATTACATGGGGGCTCTACAATTGCTGCTGTTTTCTGAGATAAACTTCTGTAGCCACATCCCAGAGTTGAAACCAGGAAGTCTCATCTTCACCCCAACTCTTCCCACAATTGCATTTTTGCCCCCCCAGATTCCTGTATCCCCCTCAGGTATGGATGGACAGACTCCATGCATTTTCTTTCTGGGTGAAACTCTTGCCATTCTTGTCCAAAACAGATATTAATTTCCACATTATCCACTGAGAGGGTTTCACTGAGAGCACATTCACAGCTATTATGGCATTTCTTCCTACTGTATCTAAGTAATTTGGGGGGAACTGACTGTTTAACTAAGTCTTCTTAAGCTCTGGGCAAATAAGTATTAAACTTAAGTAACACCTTTGTATCTTAAACATCTTTGTGTTCACAGTACATACATTACATAAACCCCCCATTGAGCAGTCCCATCACACTGAGCAAGACTCAGATTTTAGGAAATTAAGAAAACCACATGGCCTGGTTATTAGTATTGGTTATCAGTATTTTTTTCTATTGCCATGCCTAAGGGCAATGATGATTTCTCCTTCCTGTTTAAATTTGGAATATGCTTTTGCTTATCTCAACTATCTGCTGACAGGAAACATGAATAAATGCAATCATCTAAATATACACATTAATTTTTTTAAAACCATCATTTTACAGCAAAACAGGCAGTGAAAGAGCAGAGAAAACAAGCCAGCAGTAAAACTATTAAAGACACAGTAAAGCAAGGCACAGCTGTCATAAGTCTTTTTTGTATGTGTAGATACATGTACATATATATTTGACACTGCACTGACAGTGCTAAGCATTTTTATCTACAGTGATTGTGATGTCATTGTGGTACCAAGGCTCTCCAGAAACTCTGAGAAGAACTGGCAGCTCTCCCAGTCAAAGCCTACTCAGTCAAAGCTGTAGCCACTCCTTGAGGATTTGTTTAGGTTTATAATAGTGACATGAACTGATGAATCATCAAAACTCCTCAAGTTTCTGCTTTTACAAATAGTACATCACACTCCCACTGCTCCCAGACCCGTATGACACCGAGTCACCTGAAACCTGGAGCAAACCAACACCCATTAAATCACTTTTGATTGAGAAAATGGGTACCTAGAGATGACAAGATTCAGGTAACACACAGCTCCAAACTGAGCAGTGATGGCTGAAATCACAGCAGCACAATGTCACCATCCACCTGCACCTCCAGGGCAGCTACCAGGAGTTGTTTTATAACATGAACGTTTCCCGTAAATATTTACCAAGGGTTTGTTCATGGGCAAAAGGTCATACCAAGGAAGAGACAAAGCCCAAAATAAAGCTGCAATAATCCAATACACAGTATTTGCAGGTATGTGGAAAGAGGCTGTGAAAAGACAGAAGAAAGAGCCTTGAAGGAAGAACAGAACCTGAGCAAGTCTTAAGAACAGAAAGAGGGATTAGCGAAAGGTTTGGAGCTGTACTGAGGGAAGCCACTGAAGATTCCCAGCTATGGAAAAGTGAGGTTGAAATGGAGAAGGAAGAGGGGAGAAGTTTGGAAGAGAACATCAGAAACAAACAGCAGGGTATAAAGCATTATTGGATAACTTCTACATCAAGAAGAGGCTTTTGGATAGTGTTTAATTTGCACTTCCTCAGATTCCAAGCATGAATTAGCACAGGCAATGTTCTGAGGCCAAGGTATCAGATTAGATTTTTCTTTCCCAATGGGAATATAAAGTTAAAAACTGACTTCAGAAAGAAACAAGATCCTAGTTATTTCCTTATCAGCAGTTTCTGAAGTTGTTTCTTATCTGTGCCAGAGGGAGTGGCCCTCCACCAGTGCTGCATTCTGAGCTCAGCAGCCCCTGCTATCACTGATCCTGCACTTCAGATGCCATAGCTTAAGTACCTGGCTGTTTTGCTTTAGACCCGCCTAAACACTCTCCTTTGAGCCTCTTCTAATCACCTTTTGTGCCAAGAGACGTTGCTCCAAATATCACAGAGTATGAGAGACCCTGTGGACACAAATAAGGATGGAATAAAGCAGTGGGGAAGTTTTCTCTAAAAGATTGATTCTGACCAAGAATCTGAGCCATGAACAGAAACCTTTCAAGCACCCACAGAAAACCAGCTGATTGATCAGTATCTGGAATCGTTGAGGATGTAAAACTCCATTCAATGAGGCAGATCACTCAGGCCAGATAAAATCTGAAGTTACTCCTACACTCTGGTGTGATGGATAATGTTGAGCTTTAATGTTCCGAGAACCCTTGAATAACAATGTTCACTTATCTGTCCAGATCAGCAGTTCTTTGGGGGCATTGCATTCTCTCATCAAAAGAGAATCTCCATCTCCACTAGATGTAGAGGAATATAAAATAAGAACAGCAGCACATGGCAACACTCATACTTGTTTAGAAGGAAAGACTTAAAAAATGAGATAGTTTGAGGGATTATTTATTATTTTTCCATTAAACTTCATTTTATCATAGATCCCTCACAGAGGAAATCAGCCTTTCTCAAAGCAATTTGAAATAGCAGAAGCATAGAAAGCATTATGAAAATTCAACAAGGGACTGGACAACACAGTGACAATTACAAATTTCAAAATTGAAGAATGACTACAACCTCAACTGCTGGTCCTGAAAACTGTTAACACTGAAATTTGAAAAGAAAAAAACACAATGGACAAAACAAACAACCCACCCCCAAACAAAACCCCACAAAAAACCAAACATAACACAACACCCCAAACCAAGAACAACCTGAACTCCTACCCCTGAACATCAATAAATAAAGCAGGGTCATGTGTCCTCACAGCTACTTCTGTGTGTTCTCTTCCACACTATTCTTGGTCCTGCAGTCAGAGGATCATCAAGAGAAGGCAAGATTCATCCTTATGTGGCTCCCAATCCCAAATGCTGCACATATGGCAAAGTACAGCAAATAAAAACTTGATCCTATCACCCTCAGTTTGGAATCAAAGCTTTTTTTCCAAATCTGCTTTGTGTGGTTTGCTCTAGTCCTGAGGGAAAGCCAAGAAAATGCACATCCTGCAGGGAAAAAAATACCAAACCATATTTGACAGGGATTGAACCAGGAGAAGGAAGGTCAAAAATGCAAGGAAACAATAGGAAATATTCCTGCTTTTGAAATGATCCACATACCAGCTCTTTATCCTACAATGCACAGATGTCGTGGAAGCAAAGTGCAACACCGTAAGGCACTGCACTTTTCTCCCAGCCATTCATTATTTAGACATCATTTCTCTTTTATGGCTTCCCTGGAAGGTCAAGACAAATTTTCTCTCATCACCTCCGAGGCCCAGGTTGGTAATGAAACACCTCCCCACCAAAATAATTGCTGCATTATATGCTGTAATGGTCCATTTGAAAAGGGGAACACAAAATAGCTCTATCCTTCAGGGAGCAGGGCTTCCACTCACAACACCAAGGCCTTGCACATTTCTCTCATTTTTTGCCTTCCTATTCTGCAATATCATGTATTTCTGGCCAGAGGTTACACTGAAAGATCAAAACAACTTTTCCACTTTCTATCCTTTTCATCCATCAGGCCTGAAAAGTGGAAATTAGGAATCTAGTAACTGTAAGGAAAAAGGCTTATGAAACAGACACATTAAGGAAAACGAGTTTTACACAATAATTAATAATATTTTCTGAATGTAAAATTCAGTACTAATAAGCAATACCCCCAAGTCTTCTGGTGTATTCAGAGGACCAAACAGAATTATCCACCTGAATTTCCTGCTCTCTTTCCAGAGTCCAAGCACAGCCTCTGCTCTTGCTTACCATGTAGGGACCAATTTCAATTTTCATTAAAAAGCTTCGAGTTTGACCTTCATATTTGCATTTGTTCCTTGTGCACTAATAAAGAATATACTAACATTAAAAAGGAGCTTCAAAAATGCACTTGTGCACATTATGAAGCCATAAGAGGCTTTTTTTAAACCCTTTTATTCTTAACCCTGATTCTCCACCTGAACAAAACCAGGCAAGCACAAGGATTTGTACCACAGCCATAAGATACTTTTTGCAAAGACACACTTTATACACCAAGCTAGGATTGTTCATTCTGATTCCAGTGGGTGGCTTATATTTATCAAATGATTTGGGCATTTTTTACCAATTTTTACCACTATGTAGGTGCTCAAGCCAGTTAAAATGAATGCTCTGGTAGAGGAAATGTGAATAGCTGGGAGGAGAGAATTTACTGGCAAAATTATTCCACGCAAACCCCTGTTTGTGCTGCACAGCTGCAGGACTGGATTGTCCTCACAATAAACAGGGAAATGCTCAACAGGGACAGATGTAAGAACCACCTACAAGGCAAAGTAACTTGATAAAGCCCTTTTTATTAGCTACTGTAACAAAGAACATTGATCTGCAGTGTACAAAGCAAAGGGAGTTTCTCTAACAGTCCCCTAAAAATGTGCAAACGTCTCCTAAGTGTGGCTTCACTCCTCCCAGGGACAGGAACTTCCAAGGGCAGCTGCCACAGGGATAGACATAGCAAGGGTTATTGCTCTCCTGAAGGTAAAAAAATTATTTATTTTCTTTTCCACTGTCAAGGGGTGAGAGTGATACAGAGGGTATTTAGATCAGTCCCAAATAATAACTGCTATATTTGTTACTACATCCTATTTATACAGTATTTATTCCCGTCTTAAATTTGGTCCAACAAGCCACAATTTTCACTGATTTAAGGTTTGATTCTGCAGTGTATATCCCACCAGATTACCTGCAGGGATTACTTCCAAGAATAAAGTTAAAGGATAATATTATGCTTTGTAAATGCCTTGACTTCAAATGGAGTTACTGCTGATCTATATCAGAGTGAACGGAAACAAAGTGGATCAGATGAGACAAGATCCTGAATAAACCTTCTAACAAAAAGAAGTGGATCCACTACTTCATGGACTACAAATCAGGAAGATGAGATTAGTCCCCAGGAGATGAGAGGATAAAGCATTTGTTTTCACACTGGAAACTGTAGTTTCCTGCTGGTTAAGTCAGTCAGCAGCTCTGAGAGCAGAGCATTCACCCAGAACACTGACCTGGCCTTCTTCCTGCTTCTCTCACTCAAAGGTATTCAGAGACTTGTTCCATGCTCTCTGATAAGAGGGAAGTTTCATGTTTATCTCCTTCTTCTCTAGGAAATCCCCATGATGTAAGAGCTGTTCAGGTACTGCACTGGCAAGGAGTGAGTCAGTGGTACCAAGGAAGGGATATTTGCCTTTCAAATTCCACCCATTCCGGTGTTCCCACATGCAGTGCTAGAACCATACAGGGGAATTCACATCCAGTAACCCAGAACCAGGATCTCACCTGTAGGTGCCAACTCCTTTTATAACACCCTAAGTATTCTCTATACTTCAACTAGATGGAATCAGAGTTTATAACTTAGGTCACAGCTTACATTGTGCTGGCTGCCGTTAAAAAGTGAAACCCTATTTTCTTCTTCCTCTAAGGTTCAGATTCTCCCCCTCAGTCTTGCACAGGCTTGTGCAGTGTTGCGTCTCAGGTCAATTCAAACTTGCTTTTAAAGGCAAGTTTTCCACTAAGTCAGCAAAGTGATCCAACTTGCCCACAGCCAGAGAGTTGCCAGAGCAAACACAAACACCAGAAGCACATGGCTGGCCCAGAGAACAGGATCTCCTTTCCCTGGCAACCCAAACTTAGAGTAACACAAACTGCACCCTGAGCTGTCTGTGAGGCTGTTTCCCAGCTGTTCACAGGATACTGAAAGATATCTCTGGATAACTATACGGAAGTAGCTGTGCACAAGATTGATTCCTCCCATTTAAGAAAACTAAAGAGATGTGAAGTATTTTGCTAGAACAGTTTTCCTATGAGTGGTTACAGAGGTTGGCACAAAGCTCCCAGTGGATAAATAAAGGAATAATATATCCAGAAAGAAATCATGACATGTTCTGGATGACACCTTGCCACAATGTACAAACATGATCTTATCTTCTCACATAAGCTAAAACTCAGTAAAAGACTTACCCAAACTATTAATTATAATTACTAGAGCTATCCAAGCTCTTCAGTCTTCAACACAAAACCAAGTCTACTTCAGTACAGTCAACTGTTGCCACTCTACAGCAAATCAGGGAGTTTTCTGATTCTCCAGCACAACTCCCACAGTTTTAGTATTAAAAGAGCAGAACAACGTTCCTTAGAACAAAAAAAAGGTCAAACAAAATATCCATACTTTTATTCTTCACAGATAAGGAAAAAACTTAAACACTGCAGCTAAAAAATACCAGAAAACAAACCTAACCAAAACTAAGGTGTTTTGTTTTAAAAATACACTCTTAACTTTGAATAGCCAGGTTAGGATCAGGAAGACTGAAAGTGTGAGAGGAATCGATCCTTGATCCTGCAAATTATAACTCCTTAGTATTACAGGATTACCTTCAATATCTAAACAATATATAATGTATTTTCTGCTAGAAGGGCCCTTCTAAGTTAGTTGCCTTTGAAAGTCTTCAATAATTTATATCAAGTTCTTATATTAGTGCTCTTTTCTTCTGTGGTTAATAACTTGAATAATAAGAGGATGACAATTATAAGCATTAAAACTTTTATACATAATCTCTTAATTTCTTGTTTTTATTACTAATTTTGGTGTTTTCACCCTATGCCACTTCTGAAGAAGAAACCTGAAGTTTAAAAATTCACTTAAGAGTATTAGAATTTAAGAATTCATTGTAGTTATTTTATTTTTACCAGGCAGGTCTTCATTTAACTCTGTCCAGGAAACCAGCCTGGCTTCTGGTCAAACAGAACCTGCCTAGACTGAGTTAGGTGATACTTTTAATTCAGGTTGGCCTCTTCAAAAGGTAAAACTGGTAAAGATGAACCTCAGTTTTCCAAGCACATCAACATCAGCACACTCTGAACTGGAGCACTTTCCAAGAGCAGAAGGAATCCCAAATGGCAGCAGATGCTCATTGTTCAGATGTATCATTCTGTTGCAGAATATTAAATATTCTTTTTTAAACTCAGTTTCTAAAGATGAAAAGAACTGTTAAGACTAGAAACAAACCAGTCAATGTGACAAGAGAGTCAGATTTGGGGGCTAATTCTAAAGGACAACATCCTTTGGCACACAAGCACGTTTTACACAAGCTTTTTAAATGGCTTTCACATTTGTTTTGCCTCTGCACCGCTGACAATACAATACAAAACTGTCTGAATTTAAAATATGCATTTCATTTCCACGACAATGGATATATCTTTCCAGCAGATGTTGTGTGGAGTATCTAGTGATTGTAAAATGTCTTGATCTAAAGTGATGACTAAAATGTGCACCAATACCCCCCTTTCTCCGCTGAGATTGGTTTTTTGCAAATCCAGTTCCCATCATTTCACATGAAGCCATTTGTGGGACAGCCTTAAAATTGCAGGCACTACCAGGAACTGTCAACATCACCATATCCTAAAGAAATACTGATTAGGGAATGTTGTTTCTGATCTCCAGGCCAAGACTTCTCAGCATATCAGGTTTCCTTATTTTGAGAAATGGTTTATTTAGGAAACTGTAGCAATATTTATCCTGGGAAACAATGAAGGCAGTTGTATGAAAAGCAGAAGCTGATCTGGATTATCAATGTCAGGGCAAGAACTTCAGTTGCTTCATGTAATTTTTAGTAAGCAGGCCAGGAAAAGTGCAGAGCATTTGTAATAATAATCACACAAACACCCCTCTAAGTCATTTCTCCTTGGCTTTGAAAACCTCTACCTCAAAAGTGGAATGTTTGGAAGTGTAATGGAGATATTGCATCTCATCTGCACTGACTATTCTTACAGGTTTGGTTAGTCCTGTATTCAGAATTATTATTTCACACTCAATTTTTCTTTCCAACCCATTTACTTAACCAAGTGATGGTTATTTGACTCCCCACACTCACATACCTGTAACTCTTATTCTGGTTTCTGCCATTTCACACTGTCCAGAAAGTTTGCTGCCTGTTTTTCATATAGAAATTAAAAACAGCTTAAATAGTTAAGAAAACCAATTTGCCTTTTCTTAATAATTTTGGGGGTTTCTGAGGGGTTTAATTGCTTTTTCTAGCAGTGATTTGATGCCTCTGTGATAACTTATCTTTGTTCAATGTTTAACAAGCCCTCTTCAACAGACTGCAAAGGCTAAATAAATAAATAACTGTGAAATAAATCACAGTCTTGTTTTGCAAGTTCAAAGTTACTTTAAAAAAAAAAATCAGACTGAAATCAGCTATAACCACGATCAGCATTAAATTAACTTCCATCAAGAGTTGAACATCTGGATTTCAATTAAGCTCAGAGTTAATTGATAACTGTCTTAACTCCTGACCCATCAAAGAGTTAAAAGAAAAAAAAAAAAGAGAAGAGATCAGGCTTTGATGATCAGTCTGGAAGTTGCTGAGCTATTAATCAGTGGTTATCAGTTTGCCTTAGATGACTAAAACTCATTAATATAAACGAGGAGCCTGAAAGGATCACATTAGAGTGTTATCAGTTCCATCATTTACAACACTGAACCAGCTACAAGAGTTAAGCTATCACACACTGCATGGAAGGATCATTTGGCATCATTAATTCTACTCTGCCATTTGCCAAACCTAATTGGAAATGATGGGGCTTGTAAATCTGAGTTCAGTGCCCAAATTTGTTCATTCTTAAAGGGGCTTTTACACTTTTGGCACATAAGGATTATTATAAAATGGAAGTAGTTTCTTTCCTGCTAGTTAAAATGAAAATATATATATATATACACACATATATATATATAATTTTCAGTTTCTCAAAAAGGAATACCCCAGGATTAATCTTGGAAGAAAAGAGAAAACAACAGTATGGACCCAGTCATCAAATGGTTAATGCATGAGCTCTTGAAAGCAGTAAAATAATTTCTTTTTTGTTAGATCAGTTTGTGTATGAGACCAATAGTGAGCAAAATGCACTCTTCTCAGCTTCACTGCCACTGCTTTTGAGGAAAAGCTTAGTATTTAGCTGGTTCATGAATGAAAAAAATAATAAAAAGTAATCCATAAACATTAAACACAAGTAATTTAAATATTCAGATCCAACCCATCTCTGATTTCATGCAAATATTTAATTAGGTCAGGGAGAGCAATCCTAAAGTAAAGTCAAGGGTGGAAATCCCTGTTCTAGTTTATCTTTGTTGCTGGTCACTTTAATCCCCCTAAAGGTATAAGGAAAGCTAAAAGAAAGGTGTTCCAATTCTAGAGGTAGATAAATATGCTGAGTCAGGATTATGATTATTTATTTACACTCAGCCTAAACTGAATTACCCTCAGCTGTAGCTGCATCCCTTGGATTCCAAGGAATCATTCCCGATTTGAAGCATTGCCTGGGAAGAACAAATCATACCTGTGCTTTCTAAAGAGATGTCACTCACTTCACAGAAGGAAAGCATTCATCTTTCCCATTTTGTTACTCCCCAGATAATCCCTTTAGCCTTTGGGCTGTTGTACTTTATAGAAATTCAAAATAACCAGCCACCAGCCTTATTTCCTAGCACAGCCTTTTATGCAGCTCTTCAAAGAGCATTCATATTCCAAAGAGATAAGGGAGTTCTTTTGTCACATTGACATGGAGACTTTATTATCCTTTAATGGAAACTTCATCATCTGTGGCAGTTTTGAACCTTAAGGAGGTTGTGCTATTAAGACAAAACAGACGTGCTACTTTTAATCATTAAAAGTTATAACAGCAGTTTCCACTTTTCTTGATATGTCATGATATTATGACATTTTCCCTTTTCTTGCATTCAGAAGAACACCCAAACCACAGCCCTCATTCCAAAACTTTAGGATTGTTTTTTTAATGAATTGGTTTGAAAAACTACTTTTACTGGCAAAGGATAAACAAGGGCTTCTCACAATTACGGGTCCTGAAACTTCATGTCATGAGTTTGCATACTGAGAAATAACCATCTGCAAGCCAATAGAGAACTAAATCTAGAATGGAAGGTACCTTAGGGGATGGTTCAAAGCATGGAGCTGATGGAACAATACTTCTCCAAGCCAAAACTACCCCTAGTGAATATTACTTTGGAGCCCCAGGTCCCTGGTGTTTATCCATTCGGAAATGCTGCCAAATAAAACAAAAAGTTACTTTACACTTGGAATCAGTTTCTGAGCTGTGCCTACTTCCTCTCCTCCAATTAACTCAGGGAGCCTTTTACTGCATCCAACATCCTCGGGAGCCTATGGAAAGTGGACACTGGTTTGTCAACACAGAATCAGAACAATTCAGTTCAAAACTTTCAAGGGGTGATGCATTTTCCTTCCTTGAAAAATACACACAACAGCAATATGATATTTACTCTCATTTTAATCAGGCATTGGAATGGGCTTCCCAGGGAGGTGGTGGATTCTCCATCCCTGGAGGTATTTAAGAAGAGACTGGATATGGTGCTTAGTGCCATGGTCTAGTAACTGTGGTGGTAGTGGATCAAGGGTTGGACTTGATGATCTCAGAGGTCCTTTCCAACGCATCTGATTCTATGATTCTATGGTTTCTTTTCAGCCCACCAGGTTACAACTCTATCCTTCAACTGGAAAGATTAATC
>JAWWLV010000179.1:8080919-8173701 GCA_035041135.1 Platyrinchus mystaceus
GTGGTGGTAGTGGATCAAGGGTTGGACTTGATGATCTCAGAGGTCTTTTCCAACCCATCTGATTCTATGATTCTATGGTTTCTTTTCAGCCCACCAGGTTACAACTCTATCCTTCAACTGGAAAGATTAATCATTAAATCTCTCCCTGTGATGTGAGGACCTTAAAGCTCATCCAGTTCCAAGCCCCCTGTGCCATGGGCAGGGACACCTTCCACTATACCAGGTTGCTCCAAGCCTCTTTTTCTCCAGGCTGAGTCCCCTCAGCTGCTCCTGATGCTCCAGACCCTTTCCCAGCTCCATTCCCTTCTCTGGACTCGCTCCAGCACCTCAATGTCTTTCTTGTAGTGAAGGCCCCCAAACTGGACACAGTGTGATTCTTTTTCCATTGGCATGGATTATTCCTCAGGTAAGAGAAGGTCCCATTTGCTCAGTACTCACACAATCCATTCATATTAAAATATAAGATATTAAGGAGGACCAAATTCTTTCCTAGGAAAAGCTTTGTTAACCACAGTTCCTTGGATTTACATAATCCCTAAGTCTGAAAAACGTGAAAAAGCATTTGCTACCACGGGTATAAAAACATCCACTACAAGGGTGACGTTTGTGAAAGTATCCCAAGGGAATAATTTTGTAACCTGCTGACACCAAACAAAGGAGTCTTGGGGGACCTTTCCAAAAACTTTTGGTGCATTTTCACTCTGGCCAAGTAACGCTCACACCAAAACATCCAAGGGGGACAACAGAAACATCCTTTTTGTTCTATTTTATATAAAACAACGTCCATGTAGTGGTAGGAACAAATTGTTCCTTCCAGCAATAGCAGCTGCACTAGTAGGAAAAGAATCAAACCAGTAATACTGCCACAGTAGCAGGAACTTTGTTTTCCTTGTTTGTTTTAGAATCAAGGACAAATTTCATGTGACAGACTCTGGAAGACTCACAAAGTATTTTATTTTCATTAATATAACTGGCTGAAGTGTGAGGGGGATTGTTCCCTTCAGAGCACTCGCTGTTCCACATGGAGGAATTCAACTTCATCTCCCATTGACATTCCTGCAATGCCTTCACTCAAAACCAGCATCTTTGCCTGCTGCAGATATTGGGGATGGATTTCCAAGGATAAAAACAAACTTTACCAAACCTGATTTTAACCCAGCAATGCTTTACAACCACACATGCACATCAAGCCACAGTTTTACCTGATAAAGCATTGACAGTAGAACTGTCAGGGGTTAATGAAGAGGCTCAGAGAGAAGTGCTAATTACCATGGTATTGGAATGGTATCCACACCCACTATTAATTTATGCAGCATGGCAATTCCTTATTTCTGTCACTTCCAACACTGGATATTAACTAGTTTCTTCAAGTAAAAAATAAAGCTGGTCTACTGGAAGATGTCCCTGCCCACGGCAGGGGGTTGGAACAAGATCATTCTTTTAAGGTCCCTTTCAACTCAAACCATTCTCTGGGTCTGTGATGCTTTTTAAAGAATCATCTTTTTTTCCCTGCACTTGCAAAGTAGGTTTAACAGAATCTCCACTTCTTGCTGCACATTGCTACAATTCCTACCAATTTGAGAGGATCCAATTCCTGCAAAATGGGAATAGGCGGTGCGAAAAGTAAAATTAAGGCCTGCCATAGAAGCACAGAGATTTTGACACACAGGGGGCAAAGTAAGGAGCATGTAAGCAGAAAAATTAATAAACATGTATTGCTGTAAAGCAAGAGCTTCCAAGAGAAGCAGTCTCTGCTCCCAACACAGCCAAGCAAGTGGAGTCAGTGCAGAGAGTGTGGTAGTTTCATACAGGCAAAGCCATTTAGGTTTTAGCTGAAACTCAAATGAGATCCAGGACCCAAATTCCACTGCTGCACCGCCCTGGGGTGTCAGAGAACACAGTGACTCCCACTCTGCCAAATCCATCAGCTCAGCACAGATTCAAGTCAAGAGATGGCATTTAGGAATTGCTCACATGATGTGCCTGCAATTCTACTCTGGTCTTGTCAATAGAAGTCTGTTTGGAGTATAAATCCATTTTGGAAACGTACCTGATGATAAAAGATGACAGCATCTCTTTTAAAAGCAATTATTATTTGAAAGGTGCTCATTATTGCTATAATGATTCCTCTTTGATAGGGCTCCTACCTGCAACACTCCTGGTATTCCACACTCCCAGGAGGGAGCAGCTCTCTCAACTGCTAATTAATGTGATAACACAACGGCTCCACTCAGATACACTGTAATTAAATTTAGGGTCTAAAAAGAACAAGCTCTCCCATCTGTGTGGGGAGGGAAGTGCTTTATTAGGACAGGGATGGGGATTTTTTTCTCTCTTCAGCCAAAGGGGAACCCTCTAACAGGGGACTGTTTGCTGAGAACTTGAGCCCAATGTGTTTATGCTGATTTTCAGTCTCTGTTATGCTTTGTGGGAAGTCTGTCAAGCTTTGTTTGCAAATTTTCTCTAGTTTTTAAGCATTTGTGCCACTGTCCTACCCCCCCACCCCCAGCAATTCTGAATAATTGATGCCTTTTTACAAATTTTGTAATTAAAAGACCTACCGGAGTTACTATAGTAACAGGGGCCCTTAAAAATCAATTGAATAAAACAAAAAAAAGGGGGTTGTTTGGTTGGCTTTGATCTTTTCTCTTTGTTCACTGGTATTAAGAATATTCTGAAAGATCATATTTTTTTCTCAGCTGCAGAGTTCAGTTATATTTCAGGGCTACAGTGTGTAAACACCAATATTCACCATCAAGCCACGGCATAAACATGGACAACTTTTGCTGTTTTCTTTCTGGGACCAACCCTAAAAAGCGAACTCCACTTATCCAGTTTTAAGACAGCCTTCCTGAATTTTTACACCACTGTCTATTCTGCATGGAAATCCACACATGGAAAGACTCTCGACTACGATGCACATTTTAGGGAATATTCCTCCAAAAATAAAAGCCAGCTCAAGTTACAGGAACAAAACTCAGAGCTCCTTCATTTCAAAGCAAGGTCCAACCGGATGGTGCAGTAAACTTCTTTTATTGCAAGTGTTCTATTTGGTTTTACTTCCACCAGCACCTGACTCTTCAGGTTTCTGTTTCAAGAGTGTTTCCACTTTGAAAAAATTACTTTAAAGCAATGACGAGCTCTTATACAACAGCTCCGTTCCTTCTCATGCTGTGAACAGACCCAGATTATCAGTTCTCAGGGTACAAATCAGGCCTTTCTGGCTTCTCTATTCTTCCAGCAGTTCAAGAATCAACACAAAGGAGAAGGTGTTTATGCTAATCATTATCTTTTAATTATGCTGACAGAATATATAAGCCCTTGTACACTAATATCAGAGTATGTTACACCTTAGAGTAACTCCTGCAACACAGAATAGGAGCAGCAGTACCTGTGCAAGTCACTTTGTCTCAGTGCTTCACCTGATTTAGTGCTTTAAGTCTCTCAAATTACATCAAATGAGAAAAATCACACCAGAAACATCCACTAGGAAAAATATTCCACTAGGAGTCACAAATCAGAAGACCACAACAGGCTCACAGGCACGAGGAATGGATGTGATGGCATTTCCCAAGTTCTACCCTGCTGCACCTAAACACAGGTGCTGCTTGCTTTGGGATAGCAACCCACCAACACCATAAACACAGAGCGGTGCAGCTGCCACCCACGTTGGAAGGGCATGATTTCCATTCCAGAACCTTTCCTGGGAAAGGTTCAGCTCAGCTCTCAGAGCCAAGTTTAGGCTTCTGTTGCAAGCAGCCACCTACAACTTCTTCCATTTGCAGCCTTTCATTAAGCTCTTCATATTATTTATTGGCATTTGCTTGGAAAATACTTATACTATGAATCTCTCATTTCCTTGCAGAATTAATCTGAAACAACAAATGTGAGTGTCAAAATATGGAGCCTATTCCAAAGATATGGAACCTATCCTATTGGGGCATGGCCCCACTTGATCCTCACCATCAGTCCTGCCTAAACTCCACACCAGGACCATTCCAGAGACTCCCTACAGTCTTATTTTCCCAACTATGCAGCTGTAAACTCTACTGGAAACTCCCGTTTTCCTTAGAAAACTTGGTTGCCCAGGAAACCAGGCAGATTAAGGAGGAGGTAGAGACATTCCCTCTCAAGTCCTGTCCTGCCCTGTGGTAGGAACATCAGAAGATGTTAGACCAGATCTGCAAGGCACACCAGAGAGTAAATCCACCCCACAGCTTAGGCAGAACCACCGAGACCAACAATTCAAAAGGGTATTAAATCATTTTTCTCCAGAGGAAGAGACATCTTAGAACAAATTTAGCAACAAGGAAATTCAGCCACTCATAAATCAATAACGTTTCCAGAGGTCTAACGTGACTTATGTAAAATCTGTTCTTTAAAATGTCTAATTTAAGACTGTCATAACAAGTTTACTAAACCAGATAAATTTATGGTCAGACCGAGTTATGGAATAAGCCTAAATTTCCATGCAAAACTTGATTTTTACCTTAAATAACCAAGTTTAATAAGTAACTAATTTTTATTGGTCTGAAGGGCCACTGCTTAAAACAGGTTCCTTTTCAGCCCAGATGCTCATTTCAGATACTCAGCTGTAGCTCAGATGAACACCAGATCCATTTGGTGAAGTCCGAGCCTGCTTTGAAAGTAATAAATCACAATTTTTGCTTTATATTGAAGCTATACTAGTGAACTTCCTTTGGAATGTTATATTTGCAATTCAAAATAAATAAAAAAATAACAACTGTTAGTGAGAAAAGCTGTTTTTACATTAAAGAGGAACAGTTTTAGCACAGGTAACAGTAAATGGTGTTCCAATCCTAAAGTGAGCCATAAACACAATAAAGGATTGATTATTTTTTTGATAGTTTTATAAAATAGACAATAACGAGCTCTCTATGCAGGTACCATAAAAAAAAAAAAAAAGAAAAATGCAGATGTATTCCTCTTCATCTTCAGCATCTACCACAGGGCTGTGAAAGAAATAAAGCTCTCTCCTTCTGGGAAGAGCCAAATGGAAACAGACTGAGATATCACTTCCAACATGGAAAGGAGTCTTGTAACCAAGTCACGTGGGATGCACTGATAATTGGCTCAGTTTGAGAAGGTCCTTCTTGACTCAGCTGCACAAACACCTTTCTCCAGCAAAATTCCGGCAAAACGTCTAAACAGAATAATTTATTAAAATTAATGGTTAACACTATGGCCTAAGCATGGCACAACCTTTTGTCCCGAAGACTCAAGCAGACCACCCTCTCTCTAATTACCACTCAGAAGGAATTTCAGGAAGAGAACATCCCATTTCCTGTTTGGAGATGGAAGGAGATGCTGGAGATGCTTTGCTATGTCGTGTCCCCCCTCCACTGTTTGTGAACTGTAAATTTAAGCAGGCTGGGGTTGCTCTGAAAACTTCTCCGTTTTCCTACAATCTCAGAGTACAGAAAAGCACATCCAGGACACATCTGTTTTAATCCTTGATGAGCTGCCACAGGCCCTAAACCTAACAGCACACCTGGCCATTAGGTAGCACCACAATATCAACTCAGATTTGAGGATTTTCTTTCCAGTTTTGCCACTTCTGTGTGATTTTAAACAAAATCCCTTCTGCGTAACATTTCGATTTTTTTTTTTTAATTTTAAGCTTGCAGTATTTTTTGCCTTCATAATAAATCCTATTTAGTAGCTGTAAAACACCAACAAAGATTACTTCATAAAAATCTCAAGTTATTCATTATAATAACAAGAAGCTTTCTAGCTGCTGGCTGGATTCCTTGCGGTGTTTTGTAAGCAGGGTGCGAGGTAGAACCACCACACCAAAACTCTTGTGTGCCATCTCCTCCCCAGGAGCTCCTCCACCTCTTATTACACTGCCTACAACACTCAGGGACCTGCACCAACACACAGTGAACTCACCCAACTTTTCCATACAGCTGAAGGGGAAAAGAGAGAGGATTTCCTCATGTGGATGGTATGCCCTAATTCTGCTCAGCTGGGGAAGATTTAAAAAGAGAACCATGACAAGCTTTCTGACGTACCCAGCGAGACTCATCGTGAAACCAAAAATAGATGACTCTGTGCCCCAGAAAGAAAAAGAAAGAGACCTTCCTGTAATTTGCACTGAGGAAACCACCTTAGCTTATCATAAAGCAGAAGTTAGATCATTGCTGGGCTGGGAATTGTTTGTCACCAGATGGGTACGTGGAGGTTGTTGCTGGGGAGCTGCACCAACACGTTCCATAATGAGCACACACAGATGTTTGCCTTCTACAACATGGAAATGAGACCCAAATGTGGGTGACTGCACAGCAGATATTCCTTAGAATATTCCACCAAGAGACACTAAATTTCACTCTGGCAGAATGCCACAGCTGGGCTGAATGGAAGTCCTTGGAGTTCATTGCTCTCCTTCACGACTAGGGAGAAAACATCAGATGGGCAAGCTATTAAAAGAAGTTGTGGAATGTATCCCCAGTATCAGTGATTTTTACTGCAGTGAGACCTTACAGTTGTTACTGTCACTGAAGGCTTGATGCTCATGGTATAAAAATCACTGTTACAGAGCCTCATCATCAACTGGTGCAACTTGTCCTCCAGAATCAGAAGCTTCAAAGTTACAGCTGGGCAGTGGAGGACAAAAAAACCCTCAAAACTTTGAACAGCCAGAACATCTAGAATTCAATCCCAACTCTAATACTGACTTGCAAGGTGGCCTTGGACAGTTAGTTGAAGTTTTGGTGCCACACCAATACAATGGGTACAGTGCTGTACTAATTAGGAACAACATTAAGATTAAATAAAGTCAAGCCTCGCTAGGAAAAAAAAAAGATACTCCAGTACAAGGAAATCTATCCCATACGTGTCTTTATTTTCATAAAGGGATCTGCTTTCCTCTTCCCACAGTACAACACCAGCAGGAATGCAGGTCTCATGTTTTCAAGCCTCGGCTGTACCTTGTCGTATTTATTCTCCCACAATCTTCCTACATTCACTAGAAACAATATGGACAAACTTGGAGAGATTTGCAAACATTTTGATTGCACCCAATGATTAAGTATTAACAACAGACCAACCAGACACCATAAAAGCAGGAATAATATCTGATCCTTCATTTGGAAAGCAGGAGACATCCCTAATCCCCCTTGCTCACTGATGTGCTCCTCATGGGATGCTACTACAGAACTAACTACAGTAACTCCATTCAGTGCTGTCTTCCCAAATGTTTGCTCATAATTCTCATTCTTGGTCATCCTTCCTTTTTTTTTTTTTTTTTTTTGCATGAGAAGTGTGAAGGACAGGAAGAATTCCGAGCAATTTGTTTTGCAATCACTACCTCCTTGGCTTCCCAACTGCAGTACTCACCCACAGGTTTTCCATGACACCTAAGAGCAGACCACGTTTTTAGAAGAATTTTTGTATCCATATTTTCTTCACAACAGAAAATTATATTTAAGTGCATGAATTTTTTTGTATTTACTAAGCACAAGTTTAAAGTTAAGCTGCTGTTTGTAGACTGTTACTGGTACCAGTGAAACAGGTTTGTAAACATTTTAAGATGCTTTCCTATTGAAACCATTTAAAGCACATTTTATTACCAACTTCTTAATTTTGCTATTAATGATAAAACTGTAAAGATGAACCCCCTCGTTTTCAATGTCAGAGCTAAAGGACGCACCCTAATTCATGAGTTGTTGTGATTAAGAACAGCTGAGCTGCAAAAAATAATTACAACAGAATGAAAAGTGCCAAAGCAGATCAAAGAAGTGATTGAAGAAGCCTGGAAAGACCTATTTAGCTCAGAACCTAAACAGCTTCTCAGACAAATACCAAGAGATCCCACTCTGAACACAACACACCTTCATCCTAATGCTGCATTTCTGCTGTAAGAGCATTTCACAATTATCAGTATCTCTAAGGAATGGGAAGGGGGTATATTTTACACACAGTCATGGTCTCTGAGACCTTTAAAACCAGTTAGGTGTATAGCCACACTTAGGATACCCTGGCTAAACACCTCCTGCTCTGACCCCAAATCTCTCTGGCTACTGACTTGTATTTACAATCAAAATGTTTTAATCCCTTATTAATTTACTCTCAGATTAATTTATTCTGAAATGCACAATAAGAGAATTTTTTCCTTTGCAATCCCACACTCCAGCCCCACGGCCTCAGCTTCATCCCCTCAATATTTTGGGGAAAGCTTTTTGCTATTTCTGCTTGTAGAAAAGACACCAGATACTCAGAGACACATTTCTGATCCTACTGTAGTTGTAAGTACACAGTGTGCTGGATAAAACCTGACAAATTCCCTCTTAATACTTGGGAAGTAAAAGGAATTAGCAGCAAGACTCACTTCTGCAATGAGAAAGGTTTAATTAATAGGTGGCAGCATAATGCAAAGGTGGTTTCTCCATAATCCCTTTGCTAAAGGCTGGGAATGGGAAAGACTGGGAGAAGTTCACTCCTTCTGTCTGGCTTTACAAGCAGAGTACCTGTACAAACCAGCAGCTCCCAGCACAAACATCCCACCAGTAAATCCCAGGACACAGCTGACTGGGAGCTTGCATGGGGTTGTATTGCTTTATAAAAGGCTTTTACTAGCACACGTTTCAGATGACTTGAAAACTCAGTAGTGGCTTCCTGAATAATGTGCCTGGCTCAAACTCACACCAATAAAACTTTTATACCGGCCCAAACTGCCACCTAGTATTTTAACATCACACATTATGCAGGGAAGCTGTTTTAGAGAGCTTTAAATGCTGTATATTTGCTCCACTTCCTCACGTCTCCGGTGATTCCATAACTGCCAGGAGCAAATGGTACCCAGCTGTACAGTTGGAGGCACAAACACAACATTTCCCAGGTCACTTTTAGGGAGGTAGTTATTAAACATAAAGATGAGAAGCACTGATGTCCTCTGCCTAGTAAAAAAAAAAAAAAAAAAAAAAAAAAAGGCCATTTCTCGACCTGTGATGCACAAAGGGCTTCTCTGTGGCAAATGTGAACCCGATTTCAAGGATGTGCTTCTAAATTAGCAGAACTGGATCCAACGGCACATCAGATCCCCGGCAAAGCTGGCACTCAGCCACCTTCAGCTTCTGAATCCTTGTGTGCAAGGAATGAAAGAGCCTGGTCACATCCGCCGAGTGGAATGAATTAGTTACCGACAAAAGATAACATTTTCTGCTCCCTGAATAAGAAAGTGCTGAAAACGGCTGCGTTTCTGTAACGTGAGTGTGTGTTTAAGAGTCCCCTCTGGATAATCTGAATGCAAATGAGGCAACATTAGTTGCGAGTATCTCTGGAAACTTAAACTGGCTACACATTCTGAAAGTTAAGTAAAAACAGAACCATAGGAGAGAACCCCTAATTACCACATAGAGAGGGGCCTGATTAAAACCATCAGGGCAGGGATCCTGTGTTTCATTAAATAAATACACCAAGTCGAGCTTTATTGTTATTTTAGCTGATGAAGGAAAAATAAAGTCTACCTCCAAATGCATGAAATTGCCTAAATTCAAAGTCTTACTAGCAACAGACTTTGAGCAGGGCAGGATTTTTTTCCCCCTAATGTTTGTATTTAAGTAGCTCACTATGGCTACTTGGATTAATATGAAATACTGAAGGCACAGTTAACCTCTGGCATTTCAGCATTCTACATAGAGCCATTCCTTTGGATTTCACATGGCAGGGTGTAACTAATAAATGCAACATTAGAGTACTATTTTATTCATTTTTTTAAAGCTAAAAGCAGAGAAGAATTACAGAGCATTTTGGTATAATGGACACCACCACCACCACCTCGTTTATTCTCCAGCTAATAGAGCCTTTTTCTGCTTTCTCAGTGCTGCATTAAGTATTCAAAACTGATTGCCAAGAGCTTGAGCAAACAGCCTTGGTGAGGTCATTTCTGGGTAGCAATTTCACAGGGGGTTTACTTCAGTTAGAGAAAGACGGACATGAATTTGTACGTAGAGAGCAAATTTCCTCTTGCTACTATCAAACTCAATTTAGTTACACTGCTCCAGTCAGGAGAACACTCTTTTCTGGGCAATATTTGCAGCCTGTACCTCATTACTCAGCATTATCTCTGCTGACATTTCTAAAGTTTTTAAGTCAAAAAGAAGCCTGTATTCCTTTTCCATCAGTACTGGCAGCCTCAAAGGGAATCCCACACCCAGAACTGGTACTGCTGGTTCATGGGATCCAGCCCCTTTGAGGAAAGGTTCAGCATAATCCCAACAATTTCACAGGAGAGAAAGTTACAAATCTTATCAGTTGTTTTTACTAATCACTTTAAAAGCTCGAGTTTTGTTAAGAGCTTTGTTCAAGGGCCGAACAAGTTAATACAGAGTAACTTTCAGCGTCATGCTCTCCATGCCACTCTCTCTTTTCAAAAGTTTATAGCCTCAAAGCAAAATAAAGGAAAGATGGAAGAAAAGCTGAAATTTCCACAGTCACCAGCATTGTTATTTTAATTGGCATAAAATTCTCTTCAACTGCTTACTTATGTATTATTAGTCTTAGTTTTTATAGGTAACATTCTGTTTAAGGGTTATGTAAGACTAAGGCATAATCCTGTACCTGTTTTCCTGGGCAGTCTGTGTTTAAAGTCACATTTTTCCAAAGAAATACTGAATGAGTTCTTGGTTTGTGAAGGCTCCACAATGCAGTAGGAGTAGGTAATCAAAATATTCTGTGTTCTCCACTTGCATAGAGCAGAGTGACTCAATTCTCCAGGTACCTTTAAGCAACACTCATGTAAGTGGCTGTAACTTTAAAAAGAGCGGACAGTGATAATGAAGGACAACAAAACTGGGTCTCCTCTAACCAACAGATCCCACTTCGCCATTTTCTAAGCTTAAAATGATCAGGCAGGTTGTGCCTTCAACTCTGGGAAGAGAGATCGGAAAGAAGAAAGAAAACAACCACTGAAACATGAGACCAGATCTCAGGCGGAGGCAAAGCTCACAGCCAGACTTCAAACCCTTGATTTCAAAGGTGCCTGGAGAGTGAAAATACTGATATTCTCACACATTGCAATAATACATCATGGCTCTAACTCAGTGGACAGAGTCTGCAAGAAGCGTGTACTAACAGTTGACTGTCACAAGGAAGACTTCAGGGACTTTTGTTGGGTTTTGGGGGAGTTCTTCGGTGGTTTTCCAGTGGGGTGTTTTTTCCATTTCTTTTTTGTTTCATTATTTTTAAACATCAGAAATAGTTTTGACTGTACCAATGGCTACAAGGCAACTCAAGAATCCCCATTTGTGGTAGCAAGTAGCTCAGTCCCCAGGGATGATGTAATTTCTCTCTAGAGACTCCCTAGAGCAAAGGGATGTCTCTGTTTCATGCTCTGGAAGAATTAAAATTCTACCTTTGAAAGCTCTACTTTCCCATAGTTTTTTCACTGCACATAAAGCCACAACTTTGCTCACTACAGTCTGTCAAGTGCAGGACTTTGGCAACATCAAGACATGTTCCTTTCCAGCAGAGTCCATCAGTGGTCAGGCTGGACCCAGTTGGTCTGGGCTCATCCCTGCCTTTGCCACAGGGTTCTCATACAAATGTGTGATCACAGGTGATGTAACACTTGTTTGTGAAGTTCTTTCCTTCCCTGAACTTTAGAGACTCTGCAAAAAGTTAAAAGGAAACTACTGACACCTTTAAAATGTGAATTAAAACCAGAGAGACACAGGGAGGGAGAAAAATCTCATGGCCCAAAAGTTACCCAGCAGCTCAGAACCACAGCAGTCAGAAGATGTGGGACTGCCAACTGCTTTGGAGAGAGCCTCTGGATTGCTGCCTCCTCCTCTCTGGAGCTCTGCCACTGCTTCCCTGCACCCACCTGGGCAGAATTCAACAGTTTCCAAAACCAGAAAGGTCCTTCTGCACTCAAGGTGAGGCCAAGATGACAGCAGACCACATAATATGCAGCACCATGTTGTGTGCACATTAATTGGGCAGAATGATAATGATCAGAGAATGCAGCAGCTGATCCTGGGGTCCATATTGCTTAATAAAGCCATAAACAGCCTCAGCAGGTTTGTGGGTACCACTGTTTTAGGCTGCCCACTTCAAGATCAAGAGGGGTGTGGGTAAGCTGCAGACAGAGCAGCAGATGGTCTCTGCCTGAAAATGGTCAGAGACCTGCAGAGCAGGGCCTTCAAGGTGAGGGTGGGGGAGCTGGGCTCGTAATGTCTGGCTTTGAGGACACTGAAGGCCAATTTAAGAGAAGCCTACAACCATTTGAAGGGTAGCTACAAAAATTATGGAATCAAATTCTTCTCAGGAGCAGCACATGGTGCACCACGAACTCTGACTTCGGAATCTCGGGCTGGATGTTAGGAGAACAGAATTATTTTTCACTAAAAAGCAAGCTGGCTGCTCAGAGGGGCTGTAGGATCTACCACATGGATGTTTCCTAGGCTTAGAGATGCAGAGCCATCTCTAACCTGTCCAGTTCTGGCAGGAGCCCACTTAGAGGTGGGAGACTGGACTAAGTGACCTCCAGAGGCTCATCCCAACCAGCACTGCAGTGATTCTAAGGTGACTAAGCAGCTATGCAGTACAGCCAAGAGTTCTAGCTTCCAAAGCGTTCATTTATATTCCTCCTCCTACCCTTTCTTGGGTCTAATTCATAAACTGACAGAGCTTTCACAATGAATGAATCAAAAATACTTAAAGAAAACCCAATAAAACCTAAAACACAGTGAACTATCAAGCCCATGCAACTTCCCTGATGTCAGTGGGATGTTGAATGTAACAGAGCATGTATCTAAAAAAACCCTACAGGATAATCTACATAAAACACTTCATTCCTTTTTAAAGTGCTGCTTTTGTCTTAGCTTGTCAGAAGCTGAGGAAAAGAGAGGGGCAAAGGCAGGGAAGAAGCACATAATTCCCTTCCCACAAAAATAAACCAAATATTCATTAAAGACCTGAATATTTTCAGCAGACCCAAATACTTAAGCAATTCTTAATGCCTTCAACACCCTTGCCTGAATGTTGTTACTGATTACTTGCATTAGGAAGTTGAGGCCAAAGAATAATGTGTCCCAAAGCAGCCAATTGGGAAAAAAAATAATAATCAGCGAACAGCTGTGTGATTGCTGCACAACAGTTGTGGGAAAGGCAGTGCACCGAGGGCAGATCCTGATCCATTACATCAGTGTGGCTCAAGACAGAAGGAAAGCATTATAGATGTGAAATAAGCTCAAAGCACAGTCCACACAGGACAGGCAGCAGAATGCAGCTCATTAGCATAGCTCCATGAATGCCATTATTCAACCAAAATTAAGACTACATTGCTCTCAGCTCCTCAGTGTGCCAAGCCAGGAGTGTTTTAAGAGGAGGCACAACTCAGAGCCCAAGAGATCTCATTCTGGTTCACCTCATGCTTCTACTCACCCTTCTATCCAATTAAGGCTGCCAGTTTTATGAACTACTATATATTAACAACCACACAAAGCTGACTGTACCCTCCCAATAAAGTGAAAAATGCTGGTTGAGAACCCTCCTTAAAAGCTGAATGAACCCTTGGTCCTGTGGTTATGATTCCACTTTGCTCTGCAGGAACCGAAAATTGTGTTATGAAACAATTATAGAGCAGGTTTCTCACCAAATCATTCAATCTTTTTGAAGAGTCATCTACTGATCCTTTCCTCCATCTCAAAACTAATCTAGGTTTTAATGGTTGATCCATTTGCTCACAGTACTCAAAAAACCTCTGCAACAAGTAGATGTGATTATAATGTAGTAAGTTCTTCTCAAACCATTAGGGCTACACAGGGGATATATCAGAAAGACATTGCCAAGGAACTCAGAAGTTTAAATGCAGAATAAATTCTCTTGTAAAATAAGCACTGGGATTTGAGGGGAGAAGAGATGGAGAAGCTGGTTTATGTATCTTTTTCCCCCCCTCTCCTGAAGAACTTTTAGGAAAGTGAGAACTTTTGCGTTGGCAAGATTGAACAAAGTGAAGAAGCTACTAGTCCAGGACAAAAATTTATACATAGCAACTGTGGAACACAATGAGAGTTCAGTTTTTCTTGTACATGTATTTATACAGCCTCCTTCCACTCCTAAAAATGAGTAAATAGAGCCAATATTTCAACAGGGATCCACTTTGCTTTACTCCTTATTATAACTTAATTTGATGCTCTTAACCTATAGATCTGAATACATAACATGTCTTAGGATCCCTGGCCTTCTGAAGTGCACAATAGATGCAATAAGTTTTTTTAAATAATAATTGAAGGTCAAGCTCAGTGATTAATGGGTTCTTTAATGTGTTATGCTGATTTTGTTCCAAAATAAGCAGCTGCTTTATATGACCTGCTTCATTTCAACAGCAAAATCACAAGAAGTAGAAGAAATCACTCCCACACGAGTCTCCTAAAGCTTGTGCTGTTCATCACAGAACAAGCACAGAGAATAACCTGCTGTCCCTGAACAATAGAAAAGTCCTCAGATGAACCAGTCCTATAAAACACTATATATTTTTACAGATGTTCCCTGAGCAAGCTCTTCAGTAGCAGCTGAGCAAGAAGCAAGCTTAGGAGAGCAGTTGATTATTAATGCAGATCCATATTCAGACTCAAAAGTCAAACTAGAATGTGTCCATCAATCCCTAATTAAGATAAATCACATAAAACTCCTGTTGTCTTTTAGAAATCACTGTGGGTGACATTCAGCTGCAGTCAGCCCATGCAAGCTCCATGAATATTTTAAAGAAATATTGTGTCTCTCCCCCCATAACTGGCTCAAGGGATCTGACAACAAAAGATCTCGTACCTCCAAGCAAAACACAGATTGAAAATACAAGTGACAGTAGCTTCCCACCATTGTGGAACACCAGAAAGAGCTGTAAGCCACACCAGATTGTTCCAATCAGCCTTACTCAATCACTGGAGCACTTCTTTGTTATGCACTCTCATCAGAGAAATACTTGGCAGTGCTCACATGGAAATCAGCAGCAGCTTTTTGGATCACTTCTACTGGAGAATCAGCCCAAACTTTTCAGAATGAGGATGTTTCACTAGAATGCTCTTTCAGAAATACAATGCTCTGCTGAGGACTTGGGCAGATGGCTTGGCTGAGACAGTTTGCCATTTGAAAATTGTCTCCAGTCAGATTGAAAGAAAATAAAAAAGCAGCAAGTCTTTTTGAGATATTACACGTGGAAAAGCAGCAGTTACTGGAAGATACTCATGGGCCATGGAATAGACTCCTCAGTCACTGATCTCAGCCCCAGGGTTAAATGCTATCCAAGTTATTTGATTCCTAAATGGGATTAATTGGTAGCTCTAGTCTCCTCCTTGACAGACACACCACCACTGCATCCAGCAATATTTGGCAGTAGAGCCTTCACCTTCCTCCTGTTCACAGATCCATTCTTTCAAGCAGCTGAAAAGGGACTACATAGCCAAATAATAGCTATGGTTGGAAAATGCCTGGAGAACAAACCACCCTCTTGTATGGTTCCCTTCAGTCAGAATTAAAAACCACAGACAAGCCTGGGAGAAAAAATTTTAAATCAGCTTTTTTTTTGCCACAAGAAGTTTGCTGAGCTCCTATTCTGTCCATCCTGAATGTGTCCTCAGTGTTGTTTTATTGCTATTTCTTAGTAAAGGAGCATCTTCTCTACAAAAATTAAACTGGAAACTGATGGAGAAATTCTCCAGTCCCCCCATATGTCAAGGGAACATAATAAGCTGCCCAGTCAGACACTGCTCTTCAGACACACTGAGAGCTTTGCAAACTGTACAGTTCATTACACACAGATTATTGTGCTTATCTCCCATAGACAGATAAGAAAACTGTTTGCTCTCCAAAGCAAATCATTCCAGTATCCCCTGTTTAAACCTAAGAAAATACATGGATAAGTGACCCTATGATCTACCCAGGGCTAAAAACTGAGCCAGCTCCACAAGCCAAACACCTTCTGCATCCCTGTCACTTGGTGGATCATACACATACACTCTGAGCTCTAGGTGTTTGACTAACACACAGAATCTCTGAAAATCCTCCCTGAAAAATAAAACCAAACCCCCAAAATTAGTCCAGGGAAATGGAGGCAGGAGCTGCTCTTTTGTCTAATGTGCCCAAAGCTCTCTGTGGCTCCTCCACATGTGCCAGGGACCCGATTCTCTGCTGCTTTACTCTCCTTTCAGCCCAGCACAACCAATTAAGTGAGGGTTGAATCAGGCCCCCGGTATATAAATGGACCATTTGAAGTTACACACGTTACTTTACATGGAAAAAATTCCAGCTTTTAAAAAATGAGCATATAAAATATAAAAAGACATTGAAGGCACACACAAGGCAGCTTTGCTTTGCCCTGCCTGTTCAGGAGAACAGATAGCCTGTTCTCTGCCTCTCTTTTAACTGCAAACCTTATACTAGCTGTGTATATTTTGGACCCTTTCCCATCCTACCATGATTTCCTGTCTGAGTCTGCAGCCCATGGCAACAGCAGAAAATTGGAGTGTTGGCTCTGCAGATGGTGGAAGGCCAAATGCCCTGTGCCAGCTCAGTATCTTCTGCCATAACTTCTGCATTATCTAAGGCTTGGTTGTGTGGCAAGAATTACCTTCATGCTAATAAATTATATTCATTGGAATTTGTAAGTTGTGCTCGCCTTAGGGGAGCTCTGGCCTTCTGCAGTGAACATGAAAAACCACAATCACACGGCCTTACACACACTGTAAAAGGAAAATGATCCTCTGAACTGCTGTGGAGGTAAATTCACACAGTTTTATCTCTCAATTCCAGCAGGTCACAGGTCACTGAGACTATTTAAAAACAGAGGAACACAGTCCCCTCCCCAAATTTAGGGATGTGCAGAACATACATCATGCCACAAAACAACCTACAATGAAAGCTGCATTTCCACATGTCTGCAAAAAACATGAGACCCAGGAATACACAAACAAGGAAAAGGTGCCAGAAACAATTTCAGGGTTGTTTTCCATTGAGAAATGTAGTGTTAAGCATGAATCTTCCTCAAGTGGCTTTAATAAGAGACTCTGCATCTGGCACTGCCCTGTGAGAACAGAGCTGGAGGGAATGGCAGGGGGAAGGCCACACTTTTTCAAAGGAATAACATTAATAAAAGCACACCAGTCACCCTCCTCACACTCACCAGCACAGCTACAAAACTCGCTCATTGCACACATGCTTTAAATCCCCCCCTGCTCCCTCAAATATGAGAGGGCATCCAGGTTTTCCATGGAATGAAGGGTCACCATCAAAGCTTCTCCCACCTCAAGGTGTAAAGCTCTTAAATTTATTGCAAAGTACTAAAACAAAACTACCTCAGACAAACATGTGGCCTCAACCCAAGTGATTTCAGACCAGGCAACTGCTTCAGAAAGAATCCATTTTTTTCTGATAAGCAACAACTGATCAATCCCCTATTAAATCTAAGGGAAATTATTCCTTTGGCTCTGGCAAGGTTAAAACTTGAAGGTAAGCAGCACTTGCCACATGGATTCTGAGCTTCTTTCAGTAACAGCATTGACGACAATTCCAACAAATTTTCTGCTTGATGATCTTACTGTCATCACCCCCAAAACGTCTTTTAAGTTCAAACAAAACCGATATCGATTGAAGCCAAAATTTCCACACGTACTGACAAAACAGAGAAATTTTCATAACACTTCCTGGAGAGAAATGCTTTACAAGTCTTTATATATTGACAATAGAATTAAATGGTTTATTAAAATCAACAATAAATATAATATGTCTGGTTGCTATTGTAGTTTCTTATCTTCTTCCCTCCCCTCTAAGTTTAAGTATCCTTGAGTGACAATATCCAAAGACACCTTATAAATTTGATATAACAACTTAAAAGTACCAGAAACCACGCTAAGATCATAATAAAACTGTATCAATTCAACTCTGGAGCAATTTTTATGATCTCTAGACTAAACAAAGCTGCCAGTGCAAGCTGAGTATTAAACAGGGTGGGGGGGTGGAGGGAAAATAACATATATAATGAAATACATTTCCTCTGTGAGGGTGGATATACATATATATTTCTGCTCTTTGGTTGAATGTTATCTCCTATATTATTATAACAAGCATCCATCCTTAAGTGTTTTGGTTAGACCTGTGGTGTTATCTCAGGAAATTGCGCAAAAACTGGAAAGAAATAAAAAGGCACCTCACAACCTTTTAAGGAAAAGTTTAGGGCATTCACCAGTCCATTTATCATGGAATCACTGGATCATTTAGGTTGGGAAAGTCCTCCAAGATCAGAGTCCAACTGTTAATTCAACACTACCGAGTCCACTATTTCTCATTACTCCCATCATCGATTCTTCCCAAATTCAGCCCACAATAAAACACTCCAAAAAGACACCTCTGACATCAACACTCTGGCTGATGGTACACAGAGGGTGCTCTCTACCTGCTACAAAAACACCACACCCGCTCCCATCCCTGTTCCTCCAGCCTCAGTAGCATCCCAGCACCACTTTCTCATCCATCAGGAGAGGCCAAAACCCTATTTCAGGTTAAAAAAACCCCAAAAGGATCATCAGTGGATCACCCCAGAGGAATCAAAGTTAAAGATGAGTCAACTGTCTAAAAGCAGCTCAAAAATTAAATCTACTAGTTTTGACACACATGGAGCACTGAGTAGCTATTTTAACAAAACAAGCAAACAAGAAACTAACTGCTACTAAATTCTATTAAAACATCAAAAATACAACCAGTCTGAAGAAAATATGAGGCAAAACTGGCCTGATTCCCTACTCTAGCTGTTTGCCAATACTCAACTCTTGCCCTTCAGCTGAAATAGTCATGTCTTTTATTCACAAACAATAAAATGTAAATATTAGAAGAAACTCCATTCACTGTCAACTTGGAATTAACCAGGAGAAAAAACAGAGCTATATAGGATCAAGAAAATAATAGATAATTATGCCTCTGCATGTTTATCTTTTTAATGTATAAATCCCAGTGTAAACACACAGTCATATTCCCTTCTTTATTCTCCAGGTCCCAGGCAATAGGCTGCAGATTGGGATAGAAATTCAAGGAACAGATTTACCCAACATGGACTGTAATGTTATAAACACTAAAGACTGGGACAAGCAGATTATGTCTTTTGTAGTGTTCCTTTCCTCTCATCCCTGAAAAATCATAAACAACATTTACTTTGATCTTTCACAGCCCCATAGAAAATTTATCAGTTGTTATAAATTTACATCCATGAACTGAAAAGCTGGTCTGAAATGTTTATTTGGCTTCAGTTCTTTGTCTCTATCCCATGATTATACCACAAACACTCTTAATCATCTCAAGCATTTTAGTGTCACTACACAAAAACTACAGAAATTGCTTAAGCACATTTTCCACTGTTTTCCTGTTTTTTGCTTGTTCATTTTTGGACAGGGAGAGCCAAATGCAGCCCCTGACAGGCCCCTCTGGCACTGCAGGAGCTGGTGTTTTGCTCAACTCAGATGTGAAGCGGGTTAAGTAGCCCTGTGAACATCAAACAGGTTTCAAGAAAGAAACGATCCACGTGTAGTAACTAAACAACCAGAACAAGATGGACAAGTGCTCAGGTGCACAACTGACCTATGAGTGTCTGGGTCAAACCCACACAAAGAACACCAAACACTTTTTGCTTGGTCCACAGGAAGGAGGGAAGTGCATTGACAGCAATCCCTGTGACCTGATTTAAAGATGCTCCCAAGGTTATGGCCCAAAGTCTCAGCTCTGCTGAACACCCTTGTCAAGGAAATGTTTCTTGTTAAGGTCACAGCAAAGACCAATCCCGACAACTCCTCTACAAACAGCATCAGTTGGACTGGAGTTAATAAAATCACATCATTAAGTAACAGGTCTGGAGCAGATGAAGTTTACAATTCTGAAGGACTTTCATCTGCAAGTAACACATAACATGGAGGTTTTAACAGACAAGGATTTTACAGCTCAGAATTCCATTTAACTTGAATTAAAAGGACTGATCCCCAGTGTCCACTCCTGAAAACAGCACAGTCACAGCATTCCCTTTCCTCAGAAGTTACTTCCACACTATTAATTCCACCCCACATATCCCATGCTCACAGAAGTGCAGCCACCACCCTTGCAGGGTGCAGGCAGACACTTTAATTACAGGTTGACAAACCACCTCAGCCATGCCCTGCCCATCACTGGTCTCTCCTTGCTCCCTCTGCCAAGCTCTCCAAGTCACCCTCTGTTCCCAAATGTTTCCTGAGAACCAGATGAGCTCCCAGATCCAGCCCAGCCTGTGACCCCAGTCAGAAGGCAAGTCTGGATGTGTTGGGGTCAAAGGACCAAACCTTTCGGCATTGGTGCATCTTTTCCTCTTACTATTTTTGCTTTCTTGGCACAAGTCCTGCAACTCCACATAAAGAGTTCTTCTCACTCAAATGCCTGAAAGGTTGGACCAGATGAACCTTCCAACCTGGTATTCTGTGATAAATCCACAACTTGGAATCCTTAAATAGACTTAGATGCTCTCAAGGTCCACTGTATGTGTGTGTGTGTGTGTATATATATATATAAAATCTATCTCCTCTTCTGTAAGGAAAAGAATCAAGAGTTCTGTTCAAATACTTTGGCCCCAATTTGTAAATTAAGAAAGCATGAATCCACCATTGTGCTGGATTTACTGTTGCCTCAGGCTTGCTTGGATTTAACCAAATGTCATGTTGGGCCCTTAGGTTCAAAATAGCATATAAATTAATCTCATTAAACAAAGGAGAGCATCAGAAATGACTGTGTTTATTCTTTTGTTCATCAGCCTAAATTCCCACTGCTCAACAAGAGCAAATGGACATTTTCTCCTGCACTGGTGGAGCAGAACTTAGTCAGGGAGAGAGGTTTTTCTTAGTGTCCAGCGTATGAAACTGCAAAGTCCTCCACCATAAACAACAGAAAAATGTTTATAAACATATACATTTTACATATATATTGACTTGAAAAGCTTAGCACTGACCAAATGCAAAACAAGAACTAAAATGTAAACAAATAATTATTTCTCTCTTGTTTCCAAACATTCAGAAGATAAAGACAGTGAGGGATTTGCTGGGCACTCTTGGATATCCAGTAGGTTTATTGTGTTTAGAAGCCTCTGTTTCTCCTCATTTGAATTCCACTGGCACAATGGGCTAATTCTCAAGAAAAAGTAAAATGCAAAATGCATTGGTCTTTAAGTATTAATATTGTGATCTTCACAAAGTCGTATTATCTTTGGGCTTATTTTTCCATTTTCTTGCATTGCTGCAAAATTATTTCTTTTTAAAAGAAAATTTACTTCTAGTTCAAGACTAGAAGTACACTTTTGGTATAAGCTCCCAAGTGCACTTTTGAGCTTCAGTTCTTTCTGCAGTTAATTAAGTGTTGAGTCCTAAGTCCACACTTCTCTGCAACTTGGTAATTGTGTATTAAGTGAATTTTATAGTCTATTGTAAAGAATTATTTCCAGGACTTTACTTATATTTCCTGCAAAGGACTTTATAAACTTAAGTGTTTCCTTTGAGTTGTTGCAAACCCACCCATTACACCACCAAGCTGAGGAGAGGGACAGAAAAAAACCAACAGATTAAATAAAAAGCTTTAAATGGACCATTAACTGCAGGAATTGAATCATCAGCAGAAATAAGGATTACAACATGAAAACATTAATACCCAAACAAGATTTTTCAGAGTAAAAAGATCATTCATTTCACTCCACTATCAAAACACAATTTATTCAAAGTTCACCACTACCCTGTGGTACTGGTGCATTTAATTTTGGAATAGCCCCAAATTAGGTAGGATTAAGATGTCAAAACAGTCAAAATATATATGATATCCATGCTCTGGGTGAGTGCTGATCTCAAGGAAGAGGAGGCAGTGTGGAATGCTAGAGATCAGTTAGGGAAGTTCATTGACAATCATCAACTCTCCCCAGATCAGATTAGTTTAGATTTCAAATCTAACTATTTTATTATTAAGAATATGAACACCTAGAGCTCATTCCTCATTTTCTGATGACGCAAACACACACTAAACGTGCAAAAGCACCCCAAATATCCAATCACTGCTGAAGTTTGAGCTAAAGCAACATCATTTTTTCACCTGAAAAATAAATAAATCAAAGAGCCAAACACCAAAACTGTTATAACTTAGGGGTTTACACACCAAGAATAAAATCCTGTGCTGGCCCCAACAGAATTCACTCAGTTCAAACCCTTGGCTTTAGCAGTAACAAGAGACTTCACTCTGGACACAACAGGTCACATAGTTTTCTCTCCTAAAGGTCCCTCTCTCACAGGCCCAGCTCCTCAGTTTCATAAAGTTAAGCTGCCACCAATCCCAATTCCCCTAAAAATCCAAATATAATAAACATTTGGTAGTTATACACTGAGGGAATTTCAGTTCTTTAACCAACTGAATTGAAAAGACACAAATTTTAGTGCCATGGGGTAATATCAGCAACATGAAGGATAAATTTATGACAGCATCATTACTTCATTTATGAAGTTTTCCTTTACTATCACTAAAAAAAATATATATAAACACAGAAAACTGAGTATAAGGGGGAAAAAATGGGCATTTTAGCCTTACTTGAGCTATACTTTAACATAAAATGCACAAGTAAAATACAGACAACTGCAGAGAAGCAACTGGTGGTTTGTGTCTGCAGGAGAGGTGAGCATGTACATAATAAGCACTAATATTTAGGCTTAAAGAATTTGTCCCTGATGGTTTGTGGATATAAATCCAAGCTCTTGACTGTGGAGGAGTGGAAGCACACCAGGTATGCTGGGGGCCCACAGGTGAATGAAGCTGTAATCTGAGAAGGACCATAGCTACAACCAGCTCATCCAACATGGAAATGTGGTCGGAAGTCTATCACATTCCTGCCCAGGAATCCTCAAAATTGCTTTAAACTCCTGCTTCAGATACAGTAAGAGAATGCAGAGTTATTTATTTTTTTCTTAAATAATTGGCAAGCCACCTGCAGTATCACTGTTCTAGCCCTCTATTTCTCCTCAGCTTGGTTTATTGATTGCATTTACAGCTCTCTTCCCAAAAATTCACCCCTTCCACCATGCAGTGCTTTCCTCAGTAGTTGTGGAGCTGATAGCTTATTAAAATTGATGAGGCTTTTGATGAGCACACCAGTTTGTTCAGCTCAGATAACAAAAGGACATTCTACTCCTTGAAGTGTCACTATTTCTTTTCCCCCATGCTGGATTTCAGTACAGTACCACGACTACACTGAAATAACTTTATTTTAGACCATTTTGATAACTACAAAAAGGAACCTTTAGAGTGGCATAGCTTTAAAAATCCTAAATTATTTATTTTTACTAATTACCCTCAATTTTAAAACTGCCCGTAATTTTTAACATGTATTAAGGCAGTGAAAAATATAAAAGAAAATGGGGTTAGCGACACTAAATCCCAAATCCATGCTTGATATGCAGCAAGGTTTAGAGAAGTAAATTTAATTTTATTGAGTCCAACCCATTCCCTCTCACTGTAAGCAAACCTTACGTTTCCCCACTCAACCCCTTGCTAAGAAAAATGCCTTAAGACATAAATAGAGCTTATTTCAGACTGGTTTCTACTTCTCATCAGCTGCACAGGCTCATTTCTGGATTAGTTCATCCAGGGAGACCTTCAAGTGTTTGGGCTGAGAGGTACATGGACAAACAGTGTTATCAAATTAAATTCCAACCCCCACCTTAATTTTTTTTTTTAGCAAAAACATCTGTCAACACTCGTATCTGCAGAGCACCAGGATGTGCTGATGCATTAAACAGCACAGCAGGTGTACAGGCAGTCACAGGAGTGTTTGGCCACAACCAGATAGTTAAATACGACCTAAGTGCTCTAGTTAATAGGGCAATAACAGCAAGACTATTTGCAGTGCTGATAGCTCAAATTCTAAAGAGCCAAGCACCAAACATAGGCAGGGCAAGGGGAAAAAATCATGTTTCTAAGGTAAGTTCATATTTCAATTCATCTCTCAACAAACATTTTAAATTAATAGACTAATATTTCAAATTAGCATGTCTTAAAATCCCTGTGAAACTACTGGGTGCATTCTCTACTTGAGCTGCATATCATACATCTCTGTGTAATTAAAAATAGAAAAAAACACATGTATTTCAGTTTACACAGGTAATTTTTTTCACCTCCCTGTAGCCACGTTCTTCAGTAGCTGCTTGCAATTTTTGCTGCTTTTGTTTCATTTTCTTTCCAGTTTGCAGTGCATTATTTTTGCACCAGCCCACCTAGACTCTGCCTAAAAAGACTTAGTCCTTGGAGACATCAACACACCCAGAGGCTTGGCAGAACTCCTTAAGGCCACGGGCTCAGAGAACATTCTTCCTTCCACAGAACTCACACTGACGGCACAAAACATCTCACAGAGGCAGCGAAGAGTTGATTCAAGAACAGTTTCACAGAAAGGGCAAATAAATAAGCAAGCCACAGATTATTATTTATTAAAAAATAATATTAAAACTCCCCCTTAAGCACTTAGAGTTTTAAACTTTACCCTTCACATACCAGGTGTTGATTAAAACACATTTGTTATAATACATAATATTACTCCAAAGCCTCAAGACCAGTGAGTGGACTGTGGTCTTTGATGGGAGATTAGTCACTGAAGAAACACAGGGCTAAAGCTCAGTCTCTCGAGAATTTAGGAAGATTTATGTATTTACTTACTATTTCTTTGACTCCAAAGCAGCAGGCTATCCTGATCTAATAATGAAAATGGTATTCAATAGATCATAATGCCAGAAATGTCCATTATGATAATCTCCTGCATAGGACACTGCCATGGATTTCATCCCGAGATTGCAATGCTTGACTGAAGTTAGAACTGAACCTCTAAGTGCTTTTTATCTCTCACATCAAACTCAGGGCTATAAAACAAAAAACCCAACACACACGTGCCAAGTGTGCAATTTATGAGTCCTCCACTAAAATGGTCTTACTAGAAAAACAAAAGTGACAGAAAGCTTTCCTGGTCCTTAAACAGGAATAAATCCAGCTATTTCACTACTAGATCTACTTCAGATTTAAATTAATGTAAAAGACAAGATCATTTGAAAGCACTGCAGAGTGAATGCTACTCATTTACAATTCCTACAGGGAGAAGAAGAAAGAAGTTATTTCAAGCTTTTTTGCATCCATATAAAACCATTTGTGGCCTTAGAACTGCAAGAAAAGCCATTTAGAAGATTCACTGACTTGTGTCAGGTAAAATACTAGTGACAGACTGTCACAGGAAATCACAGGATGCCTTCATGTGCGGTTTTATTCAATTTCCAGACTTAAAAAATGCATCCAATTATTGACAAAATTGATCTGAAAGGCAGGAACAACAAAAGAGGCAACAGAAGCCAATCCTTCTGTGGCCACTGCCTGCCTGGCTTTGCACTGGAGGAGCGTTATCAGAACTGACCATTTGGTGCTTTGAATATTTATAAGCGTTTCCCTGCACAGTCACCCTTCTTTCCATTGAACACCAGCATCCATTCATTCCCTGCAATTTTTCCAAGGAGACTTCTCTTAAGAAACAGATTAAAAAAAAAAAAAAGTACTGACTCTTCCTCTCCGTTTTACACACAGAACTCACGTGGCAACAGCACTGAGCAGAGAACACCAAAAATGTATATTTTAGTTCACAGAACCACAATATTTCACTCCAGCTTCCCTAAATAAGGGGAAACAAGTCCTATTTTTGGAACAGGTGACAAACCCTCCCAGAATAAACAAAGAATTACGAGTGTTTTGGCAGACAGGACATCCTCATACCTCTCTAGTCATCCGAGAGCTCGGAGTTAAAAATGTAGATGACTGTGTCTGACTTTGAAAGTTACAGCTCTGCCCTGAAACGGTGCCAAGAGAACATCCCAAAGGGCTCTTCACATTTATTTCACAAACATTTAGTGACACTGTCAGCGGAGGGAGGGCAGATAAAGTGCACAGGAGGGGTTTTGTGAGCGTCCTCAATGGCAGGAGGCCTCTTACCTTGGAATTTGAGCCAGGGGACACTCACTGCCCTTATCTACTCGTGATCTGAATCGCGACATTATTGCTTGGGTATGGGACAACCTCGGGAAATCAATGCGCCCAAGGAGGAGAAGGTGAGTCAGCCCTGTTCCGACACTCTTTGCTTGCTAACACTCACCTAAGCACTGTTTTCTCCCCTTCGCTTGTCTCTCGCTATGAGATTATCTTCTGAAAAGACCAAGCCGCTTGGTTTCAGAGTTAAACCATTAAGGTGTTAAGCATGGAATAACCGACCATAAGGACGAGGCCGGAGAAAGTCCTGAAGCTGTGGGTGGTACACAAAATAGTTTCCTAAGCTCCACGTTTCTCTGAATTTTCCACCGAAAAATATGGCATTCCTCAGTGTGACAATGCAAAATAAACAGAACTGTCACAGTTAAGCCTCCCAAACCGCTTCTCGGTCTTGTAGGAAGAAGCCAACATTCCTCTATCTGCTTATTTGCCTAAGTGCTCAAAACCTTTGCTTTCCAAAGAAATTACAGGGGTAAGTACCTTAACACCGTGTTATTCTCACTACTGAGGCACCGTCCTACATACTGACTTTGGCAAGCCAAGCACAAGCTCATGTTTACTGCACAAGACAACACAGCTCTCTGCTGAACTAGAAGGAAGCCCAAGTTACGCATAGTTACAAGTTTGAGCTCAGAAACTGAATTTCACTACTGCAAAAAAAAATTTAATATTGTTTTCCCTCTCCAGGCTGTATGTGGGAACAGCATCTTTAAGGTGAAGCTGCAAGACACTCACTAGAATAACAGATTTTGTTCAAAAGGCACAGTGGTATTTTCTGAAGAGCAGCTTCCAGAGCACATTTCATCTTACGATTACAGAGAAACACGTTTACACGCCAGTTAAGAGTGAAAAAAGCTCAAAACAGCAGCTGGTAGAAAGTCAGATGTTTGTCAGGACAACAGGGCTTGGTTTCCCCACAGCTTCTGTGCCTTTTATAAGCTGGGACATCTCAAGAATAGAGCAGGATCATTCTTGCCTGGTAAAGCCGCCGTGCCCGCTTTGCGCACACACAAACCACGACCAAGATGCGATCCAGATGGCAAGAGAAGCCAAGGAAACCACCGAGTCCACAGAGATCAAGGATTTTACTGTAAAGCTCGCTGGTATGAAGACAACAAATCGTAAAAGCTGGGTCTTACCATTCGCGTTTTTCCCACAGATGAGATGCTCGTAAGGTTGCAACACTCCCCAAAGTTCCGCGTCGTTGTTGATAACCATCTCCAGGACTTCGGCCGAGATCTCCCCTCCACCATCCGGGCTCTGACTCGCCAAAACCCTGCCCTTAATCTCTTCCACGAGGTTCTCCATGCAAGCCGTCAAGGAGATGGCCGCGTACTCGTGGATCCTCACCGAGATCCTCGTGTCCACCATCCACCTGAAAAACCTCCCCACCGAGAAGGTGAGGCCACACCTGGCGGATTTCCCTTTCCTCAGCCCGTCTCCTGCGCTCATGCTGTACAGGGACAGAGCCTTGACGGTGGCCAGGACGCAGCTTTCCGACAGGGACCAGCTCTGGATGAGCTTGATGGCGCTCTGCACCTCGAACCTGGTGCATTTGGAGTGCATCACGCTGAGCCGCTGAGCCTCCCTGGAGACTCTGATCAGGGCGCGCCGGAGCAGCTGCGAGAGCCTCCTGACAGCTTCCTGGGAAAAGGTCCTGCCGTGGCCATCTCCCTTCCCTTTGCGAAGGATCCTGCCGATGTCTTCATCAGTCCACGGGTATTCCTCTAGATCAGGCAGCTTAGGGCACTTGGAGAAGATATCTGCGACCTCGGGGTCCTCCGGCAGAACGGTGTTCACGGTATCCCAGCTGTTATTCCTACTGTTCATGGAGCCCGAGTAGTACCACCAGTTGCCTCTGTGCTGAGAAGAAGTGAAGGCTTGGGAGTTGGACTTGGAAGAGGAGAGACTAAGGGACCTGCAGGAATCCCCTGCCCCATAACCAGAGTCCAAAGTCAAATCCTCCAGGGTCTTCAGAGTAGAGCTGTATATCCCAGCCATAGGAAAAGACGGGTTAAAGCCAACCGGCAGCGCAGCACGAAAGGTGAGGCTGGGGCAGAGCCCTACCGAGCCACCAGCGGCGCGGGAGGAGCGGCGGCAGAGCGGGAAGGAGCCCTCCCCGAGGGCCCGGCTACCTCCATCCCGGCGGGAGGCTGCGCTGGGACATCTCCAGCCTCGGGCAGGGCTGCGGAGGGTCCGGCGGGGCGGGACGGGAGCGCGGCCGCCGCTCCGGCGCAACTTCCCCGGCGCGGCTCCACCGCCGCATGCAAATGAGGGCCGCGCGGAACCGCCAATCAGCGGCGGAGCAGGAGGCCGGCCGGCCAATGAGGTGAGAGGTGGGCGGGGCGAGGGGAGACCGGGACACCGGGAGCGGGGATCGGGCTCAGGAGCGGGACCCCCGGCCCGGCCCTCGGGCTCCGAGCCTGCTCGGCTCCCCGGGGCGGGGGTCACCGCCCGAACGGGGGGTTATACGGGGCGGCCGCGAAGCTCCCGAATCCCTCAAGGGAGCCTTTGTGGGTGTCCCCCACCGCGGAGCCCGGCACGGAGCGCAGCACCCCGGCTCGTCCCTGCGCGGTGCGAGGGCGCCCCCGCTCGGCCGGCAGCGCAGGACGCGGGGTCTGCCTCGATCTCGGTCTCAAGTCCTTAAGAACTGCAGTGATTTAACTTTAAACATAAATAACTACTAAAGTCATTTAATTTTGAAATGCACTTTTCACAGCTTTCCCTCCCCCAAAAGTCCTACTATCTACAGCCACCCGAGCCAGGCACTCATAGTAAAGCAGGAGACAACGCACGTCCTTGAAAACGCATCCTTGGTAATGTTGCAACTATGCCAAAATGTATAAAACTCAGAGGATTGCATGTTGGTTCGAAAGGATTCCGAATTTTTCTCTCCATTCTTGCCATACGCTCACTGTTTGTAGGATATAAGCGAAAAGGTACTTGTTGAAGACAAGAGAGTCAATTCAAGATTTCTCATGAATTATATCCCCCCCCCCCATTACAGAGTGGATCTGTAGAACTTGACACCAAAATATACAGATCTTACACAGTCCTGTAACTTACCTACAGCTTTTAAAAAAATCATTATAGATCTTTTCCGTAGTAATGTCCCTTACAAGATACAGCTTCCAAGCATTATCAGCTTCAATACCTGGAGAATACCTTCCAGAACCTCCTTTTGTATTTTTGTACACCACTTAGAGCCAGTAAGAAATAGATCACAACTACTAGGTATGAATTAAATACTTGAAAAGTCGTATTTTACTCATGCACTTCTGCTCACAGGATCAACCAGCCCTGGTTTGTACTAAAAAAGAAAGTACTTAACAGGATGTACTAACTTTCCACTAGCTGACCCTTAAAACTGATTTAAAAAAAAAAAAACCAACCCAAAACATCTTCTCTTCTATCTTTCTTAGATCAAAGCCCAACTGTAATTCAGCTCTCTGCTTTTTCACAGTTTCTCCCCATGAAATCATGAACACAGAGCAAAAAAAGGATAAAACCAGATATAAATCTGATAAAACCAGACCTAATTCTCTCAAAGTCATTCCAATTTATTTGGAAATCTTAACACCTCAGCACCTCATTTGTGCTCCACAGTCAGCTCAGAAATAGGTATTTTTACTACACAACGAATACCTCACTCAGGTGTTATTTTACAGAAGATCAAAGCTAACTCTGCTACTTTGTCATATTTTTCAGGTTTGAGCTCTACTTTTAAGAATTTCAGACCCAGTGAAGACACCAGAGCTGACAGTGCACATGGTAAATAGGTTTCTGAATGTGTGACAAGGCATAAGTGGTTCAAACCACAGCTTTAAGTCTCATACATTCAGTCAATACACTAATTTTTGAAAATAATATTTCCTCTCTTACATCTGTATTTAATCCTATATATTTGGTGCCATGGGCCACTGCAGGGCTCTTAAGTGTGACTTTTGTGGTGCCCATCCCTCAGCCCCCACATCTCTCCATTACATCCTCAAAATAAGGAGGTTTTTTTGGATCTTGTTTTAACAAAACTACCTGTTAATTCTTTAAAGATCATACACAGAAAACTCTTCATTTTGCATTGCCTCTTTGCAAAAGCTTTCCCTAAGACTCATCCTGTTCCATCTACCCCTTAGGATTCATATCAATCTTAAAAAAACAAGGATAAATTGCCATTGAGATTCACTACATAGTTAGCAACTGACATTATTTGGGAAAAATGCAACTGTGAAATTACTTAAAGCTTCCACAAATCGTTTTTGTTCCTTCCCTTTATCACGCTTCTCTCATACTCCCACACAGTTTGTTATTCCTTCCATTCCATTCAATTTAACAACACAAAAATCATCTGGCTTTATAAGCAGTGCTTTCCCACTTCCCTCAGACACTGTTTTCTCACTGTTGTGAGTTACAATTTCACTTGTGTTTCCTTATACAAAACCACTTTGTTGATAAAGCCTTCTCTCTCTATAATGCAAAGGTGTGACCAGAATTTTCCTCAGGCAAACAAACCTTGGAACAGAAGCCCCCAAGCATGGAAAGGATTTTCCTCACTGAAGATTTAAGCCTCAAGCTTCAAGATACTGAACACAGTGAAGAATCCAGGTCATGCATCTAAACACCAATAAAAACAACTTAACGTTCCTTGATTTATAAGGCACAATAAGTATTTGGCTTTTTTGCATGTTTCATTAGCAATTACAAGTTATTTTCACATAACAAAAGTCAACTTTCTACAGGCAGAGTTTCTCATAATCACTTCTCTCTAGAATTAAAGTGTTAAGGAACAAGAAGGTATCAAAAGTCTTTCAGGAACATAAGGAAAACAGATAAAACACATAACAGTGAAAGTTCCATTATGAATAAAAACCTGGCACTCAAGAAGCCCCACTTTCCTTCTTGTAAAGAATTGGGATATGAATTATTCGAGCTCTCATACAGAGTTTTAAAATTTGAATTCAAAGTACACCAGAATTCATCAGAATTTAAAACCCTCAGCATTCTCTGATACACAAATACCAACTAAATGAACAGCAAACTTATTTAAAAATAATAAATTTGTTTTAAAGAAACACAACAGTCAAAGCAAATGTAAAATCTCTATAAAATTAATCTGTACCAAAGACTTAAACTCTATGCTTAAGAAGTAACCAATTAGTCTGTTAATTGTTCAAACAAAGCTCAGTGAACTTCTAAAAAATAATGTTCACACATAGACTATTGAGAATAATTTCTACATCCCATAGAAACTTATTTCAGTCACGTGAAGCAAAGAAGACTCAAGAATTTCCACCGCAAAAAGACAAAAAAAAAATTATTAATAACAGAACTGTCCTTACCAGAGCCCTCAAACAAAAAAATCTGCTTGAGTGACACATCCAAGCCTCAGAGCAGTACCTGGACCACACCTGGCAGAGGAGCCCTTTTCAAGCCTTACTCCCTGCAGCTGTGGGAGGGAGTGTTGATGAGCCCAAAGGCTCAGCAGCTGGGACCTGGTATTCCATGGGGATTTCTGGAAATTTCCTTCTCAAGCTGCTGTCTCTGTCCTGAGCAAGTGCTAATGGCATTTTCCTTATATAGCTACTTAATTTACTGCATTTTATCTGCACCATTTAGAGCTAACTTTGTTAATAAACTGGAGCTCTGTTAACAGCTGGTGCCCATCACCTGAAAATCAGGGTGAGCCCACACACCAGAAGATGTGGGGAAAGCAGAGATGAAACAGGTGAATCACATATCAGGCCTAAATGAAATGAAAAAAAAAAGTTTACTGCAGTTAAGAGAATACATTTTGCATATTTTCAAAGCAACACTGATGGAGAGATAACAAAACTCTGGTTTTCTGCACAGCAAAGGCACTCAATTTATTATCTAACTGAATTTGATGGTCAGTTGAACAAGTGACCAAATACTCACTGCTGATCTCACAACTGCCAAAGAAATAAGAGGAACTAGATGTATCTTCCCAGCTGAAGAGAAACTTTATTCAACATGTAATAACTCAAATTCTTCTTCCCTTAATCATTTTGTGCAGAATGGCCTTTGCAAAGGTTACTATACTTACATTGCAGAATGTATTAATTGGTAATTCAGGTAAATTTGCTGGATAGCACCAATTAAAATTGAAAAAGAGAATATAGAATGTCATGAATGTAGAATTTCTGGTATAATACTACCCCTTGTGTAAACTTTTCAGGTAGGTAGAACTCATTGAAGTCTTGTGCAGAGAGTACACTGAAGAAATCTTCAGGATTATTAGTAATAAGTGGCTATTCTACCTTCTTGCTGCCTTGGTTTTATCTGTGTGATTTAGCACAGACTAAATCTGCATTTTGCTATTAACAATTCCACAGAAACACTCCTGCCTAACAAATCCTGCCTCAATTTTTTTTCTACTCAACTAATTAGTCTAATAAAAGGCATTACTTGTCCTTACATAACTTGCCTCACTGATATCCCTAGGCTGTCAATTAAAACATAATTTCTATTTAAAAAAGATCAGCCAGGTAAATTTGCTTAGCATAGGAAATCAGCCCAGATTAGCTTTACTGTTATTTGTAATGACAGATAAGGCAGAGCTTCTCAAAATTAATACTGTCAGGAAATGAGGGGTTATGTCTATCATGACTAACAGTGACTGCCAAGCAAAGACCTTTTAAAAAACATTAATTGCTGAAGATTTTATATAACAGCCTGCTTCTGACACGCATTTTCAAGTATGGGAAGCATAAGAGCCACTGAGAATCTATTAAAAATATCCTCTCAACTTTCAAAAGCTGCCTTTTGTAGTAGATGTAATTAGAGATAAGTAAGGTGGAGCGAATTCTCCTTTAGGGAGGAATAACCACCTGCATCACTACATGCTGGGGGCTCACCAGCTGGAAAACAGCTTTGGATAGACATATCTGGTGATCCTGTTGGAAAAACAAGTTGGACGTGAGGTGGCAGCTGGACGAGTGTGGCAAAAAAAAAAAAGCCAGCAGCATCCTGAACTGCATCAGGAAAAGCACTGCCAGCAGGTGGAGAAGGTGAACCTTCCCTCTGCTCAGCTCTGAGGAGACTCGGAGGGTGAAAACCAGCTCTGGGTGTTCCATTACAAAAGAGACACAGACAGGTTGAGTTAGTCCAGCAAAGGGACACAAAGATGGTTAAGGAACTGGAGTTTCTGTCATTTTTGAGAGGCTGAGAGACCTGGGGCTGTTCAGCCCAGAGACAGTGAGATGGTATTTTGGTGTGTAAATACCTGACAGGGGCAGAGTAAAAAAGAAAAAAAGATTGATACAAAATCTTCCATTTAAACATTAAAACCCCCCACTGGAAAACGTTTCACGGGGTGGTTGCGGAGTCTCCATACTTGGAGATATTCAAAACTCAGCTGAAAACAATCCTGGACAAGCTGCTTTAGCTGATCGTGCTTTAGGGATTGGACTAAAAGATCTCCAGAGGTGCCTTCCAACCTCGCCAAGAATTCTATGAATTGTGCTCTCTCCACTGTGAAGGACAGAGAGATGAACCATTTCCAGCACAACTTCCCCTTCCCAAAGTCCAGTTCTCTGCCTACATTTGGAATCCCTCTCCTCACTAGCATTTCTAACACTGCTGCTGAATCCTCTGATCTTTAAACATTTCTGGTTAATTTAGTTTTTGATATCTCTTAATTCAGCACACATTTTATAGGTGAAACATCTTTAAATCAAACACTAAGAATGAAAGTAGTATTGAAGATGCTTCCTACACTTGTTAGATGCAGGAAATTTTCTCCTTCCTCAGCGACAGTTCCACTTGTGTTTATTCTGTTTGTTTTGAAAACATTTTGAAGTAGAAAAAGCAAACTAATCTTGGAAATAATCAGTGCCCTTTACCTAATTTGAAATGCAATCCTCAACAAACATTGGACGTTTCTATCCAGAAATTTGGAGTGTATGAAGGCAAGAGGTGACAACTTTACTGAAGCCTCCTCGTTTCCCACCCCTTCTCTTCTCATTTCAGCTCTGACTATAAATTACAATTTTTCAGTGCCTGCATTTTTTTTCTCATGCAGGGATGGAACAACTAGAACATTCTGAGAGCCATTAGGCATTATCAGATAGCTGCAAATAATGATGTTGTTCTTCAGCATTTAACAGCTACTAATTCATAACATCCAGCTATAAAGTTGCAGCAGGATAGACTTCCCCAGTCACCCAGATACTTAACTCTGATATAACACCAGATCTGCCAAGTCTGTGTGATTAGCTACCAGCGTAAAATAACTCTTGGGAGGCACTTAAAATAATCTCAGTTATCATGGGGTCACACGTCATGTTTCTACTACTGTATCACAAACCTGCTGCAGTTCTGGGTGCCAAAATACTCACATATTTGGAAGAACTTTAAATCAAAATTGCACTTATTACTGTGGCTGTTATATTAACCTGTCTCATGAGGCACTTGATAGAGCAAATTAAATGTATTGATGGCATAGGATGTGTGTCATGTTTCCTGGGATGTGTGCACTGAAATAATGTTCATGTCCTCAACTGTCTCTTATTAGCCAGGGACACAGTGTTGACAATAACATTATCAAGAGTCGGTCACTGTGATCACAGAGTCAATGGAAAGAATAGCCATAGTTAAATATTGTATTTTTTATAACCCTGAGCAGTCAGGAAATTGCCAGGAAGCCAAATAGAGTGTTATCCTCTAACAGCGCTGTAAAGTGGATGCCCCAAAGCTTATGGGTCCATGATGAGAGTAGAGGTTATATATAACAGCAAAAAGTGCTGAAAAGAACTGAGGACAAATTATTAGAGGACATTCAAGGGCAAAACCCAAATCCTAAAGAGTTCTGCCTTGCCTGGGATCATTTAGAGCTCCAGGGTTTCCTGTGGTACTGACAGGCAGGATCTCAGTCCACGAGGTTCTTACCAGCTCTCACAAGAGCTGCTACTCCATCATAGTCTACACTGGCTTAGACCTTTGTTTTCCCGAGGAATACGAAACTTTGTGGGATTAGGAGCTGTGCTTTATCGCAGTGACCCACTGTCTCCCTCTTATGGCCGGTTCTAGGTAAGAATGTAACAGCACCGAATGTAAACTGCTCCAAATTGTCTAAAAAAAGAGGAGTAACTCAATTCCCGAAGAACGCTGAGGGCAAGGATGGAGCGCAGCTTTCCCGACGCCCCGGGAACAGTGGCTGTGTGACGATCCTCATGGAATGGGGGCACAGCCGGGCACGTCCCGTGATGTGGCACCGTCACAAGGTTCTTGCCTCACGGAGGGATCAACATGAGCAACACCTCTCGTATGTAATTGCTTGGAATAGCCCCAGGATTGCCCAGAGCAGCAGCTGAACTGCGTGGTAACGAAACCACCAACTTTCTATTTATAAAACTAGGAATAGAGTTGTGCTTTCTTTCCTTATCTCGAGCCTAAAGCCTCTGAAATGGGGAGCACCCATAATATGTTCATAATATGTTGGCAAGGCACGGTGCCCTGTTGCAGACACTTGCCCCACAAAGGCAAAACCTGAAATTCTGCACGAGGAGGAGATTTAAACCTGCTCGTTTGCACATCACATTCCCAGAGCAGCACCTGAGGAGGTGCTGTGCCTACCAGCCTCGGCATCTCTCTGTGGAATAGTGTACTCCTGAGTGAGAAAATGCAAGGAAAAAGGAAGGAAAACGCAAATGAGACAGGGATGTGAAAACAGCATGAGGAGAAAAATCAAGTTGACACATTTATGACCAGTGCAGTGTGGAAGTGGAACTTGCCTGCTGTATTTTTCTATTCTTCACTCGGTGAGGAGTGAACCAAACACTTTGTGATGCTTCAGGTGCCCCAATTTGAATTGGAATATATTCTGTAATTCCTGGAGTATCCTCTCTTTCACGTGTGCCATAGGGTGACAGGCCCATGGGAAGGTGTATCCTGCATTTAGGAATATCAGAAAGCAGTTGGCTGTGAAATGCATGTGAAAGCATCAGTGGGAGAGGGCAGGAGGTGTGATGACTGTCCCTCCACCAGGACGATGTCCCATAATTTATATAAACTGCATTACAGGGTGGTGGTGATGTGGATTCCATGGGAAGGATGGGTGGAATGGGGTTTGCACCCGGGAAGTACTACTGGTTTGCACTGAAAAGATTTGTAGGAAAATCTACAATGAATCAGTACTTCCAGTAACAAAATAATGACTAAAAGAATGCCAAATATTTTAGAATTACAGAGAAAAAACCACAACAAAATATCTTTACTTGCAGAATTTTCTTTTCTTTAAGAACTTCCTACTGTTTTATTTTGTGGTCCCTAACTTACTATTCTCTGATTTTTCTGGTAAACTCCAGAGTTTTAGCCCTTTCCACTATACACTAGAAAACCTTGCCTACCTGCACATAAATCCATAATAGAAGTCTGTAAATTTTTCAGCTTGAGGTATATTTCATATTGTTTAAATACCTCAGAGCCAAGAGCATGTAAAGTTAATTTAGTAAATAAATGAGTGGTTGTCCAAAATTAGGCTGAAATTTTAATAAACTTATATATAAAATTTGCAAAGCCTATATGAAAAGTGCTATCAAACTCACCTTGGGTTGGGGGTTTTTAATGAAATAAAAATAATTCCAAAAAAACAAACAAAACCAGGAAAAAAAGCTTTGTAACACTAGTAGGCCACTAAAACATGAATATTTGAGATAGAGGGAAAATCTTTTTTTCTGTCTCAGAGATTCTGTAAAAGAGTTTCAAGGACATATTTTTTATTTAGTTAATATTATATAAATATTTACAATATTTATATTATTTATATCTGTAGTATTGTAAGAGCACAGTAACTAGTTTCCTGGTATTCATCACCAAATTATATTGCCCTTATTACAAATTTTAGAAACCTTCTTCAATGAGATACAATCTCAGTATGTTGGGAGCAGGAATTTGTTTAGTTGGACATTTATTGCCCAAGTGAGTGGACTAATTAATGAAAACTTTCTGAATTAATATGACAGCCAGAAAGTAATTTATATAAAACAGAGTTCACTCTTTTTCAGCCTGTTTCTTCCTAGTTTTTATGTGGATGGACAGTCTTTAACCACCTCACTATTCTTGTGGAATGTGTATCCCATGGTTTTGCTACAGCAGAAGAGTATCCAACCCAAAAAGGAAAATCCTGGGAAAAAAAACTTCAGGGAAACAATCCCATCCTAAGGTTCCAAACCTCCTTGTCAGCTCACTCCAGGCACATGTTGTTAATGAGCACTGTTGGCTCAGGAGCCACCTCGTCTGAATAAATATAACACCATCCACCTCCTTGTATCCCTAATTCCAGGTATGACACAGGGCTGCTTGTTATCATACAATCAGGAATAGTTTTCCAACAAGGAGGCCACTGACACAGGCCAATTTGTCATTGCCACTTGGCTTGAAACACATGCTGGAAGTGCTGGGGACATAATTACCAACTCCCTTTTTTTCCACCTGTGTCGTTGGGAAGGAATTCCTGTGACACATCACCTGTAATGGAAGGATCACAGTGCTATATAATGTTTATTGGTCCCAAAAAATATAGGAATAGTCTGTGGGATTCAGTAAAAGGGTGGGTATTACCAGGATTCTGAAGGATGGGATCCATCAGAGCTCAATAAAATGGTGTATCAGAAGTTGGTAAAACAATTAAATTAAAGAAAGAATTGGAGAGTGGATATTGAAGGTTAACTTATTAGCACTGGATAACAGCTAAAACCTCCACCTTCTGTACATTAAAATAGAGAGGGATACACCAAAGCCTACCTCAAACCCACTGGGAATACTTAGAAGTTAAATCTCAAGTACAATGGAATAGGATATATTGGTTACAATCCCTACAAGTGGTAAGGAGGAAAAGGAGAAAAGCATCAATACAAAAGAAAATGGTGAAAAGCCTCAGGAATCTCTCATGCAGCCAGAAAACTAAGATATCTCAGCCTTCCATATCTTGAAATCTATTTTCAGATTTCAGGAATATTTATGAATAAAAACACAAAACAGAAGAGGGATTAGCATGCTGTGAAAACAAATAAAAAAACCCCCTACCATATTAACAACAACAAAAAGGGAAAAAATGTAAGCTTCCAAAATGTTAACCTCCTCAGCCAAATAATATGATAACCAGAGAGCTACTGAAAAATAGCTGTTTTCGCTCTGGGTGAATCAAAAGTAGTTGGTTGTCAAAAATAGGCCTCTTTTTCATGGTTAGTATCCCGTAACTATAAAAACTTATCTAATGATTTTAGACTAAAAGTATTGAAAAAATGAAGGCAGCATATCCAGTGAAAACTGTGTATTCCTCTTAAAATTGTTTGGAAGTCCACGTTTTGGATCAAGACCCAACTGTGCTGTTCAACCACTGCCCTTAATCCAAGAAAAATAGGAAATGCACATAAACAAAGCTGGACAGGAATGCTGATAGATCCCTGTAGATCTGCTCCAAAGGGTTTACTGTGTTTATAAGTTTGGTGGTTTGTAAGTTATGATCTGTATTTCATTTTTATACCTCCATCAGAAGTTTCTTGGCAATGTAAATGGCTCATAAACCTCTCACAAATATCTTGTAAAGGGCCAGCCAGGGTGCAGGCAACAATTAGTAGCTAGAAAGAAACATATCAATTAACCTTGTAGCTTAATGTCAACCTCCAGGAAAAGAAAAACAAAACACATTAATTATTTGTTGTACTTTCCAGATAAGTTTCACCTCTTGGTTGACATGAAACAGCCAAGTTCTGTGTTGATGGGCCAAAATCTTTTTATCTCTTTTAGCAACTTTTGTAAGGAAGATGTACATTTTTAAAAACACAGCCCTGCACACACATAAAAAAAAAGAAAATCTTTAAGATGTCTAAAATTGAATTCAATGTATAACTAAATGCTGTAGTTATGGAATTTTTTGTTTGTTTGTTTGTTTTTTTTTACTATATTAAGTGCTTCCATAATTTCTCTTTACCTATTTGAGGTCATGAATTTTCTCTTCATGGCAAACCTTGGGAAAATGAGGTCAAATGTACAGAAGACAATTCTGGCTTCAAGAACAGCCACACCTAAATACGTGGAACAAAACCTGCTGTTTGTCTTCCAGGCGTCTACCTGTGGCCAAAACACTCAAGGTCTTGTCCAGGGCTTTAATCCAAAAGCAGGTCCCTGGCAATTGTGTAAATCTTAAAGAAAACAATGGCCATCTTTGCAACCCATAATGATGCATAACTAGGCAGGGTGAAAAATTGCTTTTAGCCAAGGACTGGAACAACAACTCCAATGGTGCCGTTACACAAGAGAGCTGGGGCAAAGGGCATCAGCCATATGGCAGGCACTGGGCTGGATCAATTATTCCAGGCTGGAAATGCTAGTTTATGTTTATTTAGTGTGCTACTAACCATTATGTTTCAACTCTGACCGTGCACCTTGATTATTTGAATCTCCTAAGACCCCAGAATTTTTTGCAGTCTTTCTTATTGTCAAAAATATGTTAAGCAGATGGTTTACAGATTTTTTTGCCACTGTTCCATCCTTAGATGCCTCCTATTATGATGTAAAATAGAGAGTGGCAGCTACTTCAAGGGAAAAAAAAAGGCTAAAATATTCACATCAAAATAAAAACAGATTTTCAAAGATACTGAGAGCCTGCAGCTCCTATCAATTCAAGCAATACTAATTAGTGTGCTGGTGCCCTAAGATTAATTATTCCCTTGGTTCTATTTGCCACCATCTCAAGGGACAAATCTTATGTCTATGGCTGTTATTCCTCTTAAACAGGACAACTAAAGACATGCCACAATTCATCTTCTAGAATAAAGCAGATTTTTAAAACTGCATTTATTTCACAATTCACTGAATTTACCTTAAAGCAGTTGGAGTTATGTTCAGCATTTCTTAATTAATGAAAATGAATCAGTGATGAGCTGCCATTAAATATTTTAAAGTGTGTGTGTTTTCAGGACAAAAAAAAAGGTATTAGAGAAAAGATATTAAACTACATTTGGATTATAAGCATATCAAACTTAGAAAATATTATCCTAATGGGATCCTGGCAAGCAATCTGAACACTGGGAATTAGCAGCAACTCCCTCCAGGTGATTCCATGGGAACTTGACCCATCAAGTCGGCAGGGCAGATTATTATATATGTAAAGTGCTCTCTGAAACTGTGGCACCCAAATACCACGTGTCCCTGTTCCAGTTGTCACATGCACTGGAAGAGGCTTTGATGTCTCTGTGCTTGCAGAGCTTCACATCTTTCCCGACTGACACAAAAAAATATAGATCCAGTTTGTTTTTTAGACACCTAAATGTCATCACCTACCTGACTTAAATCCCTCAGGTTTAAGTTTTGCTTTAGTGATCAGGTCAAGTATGGGGAATTTTTAGCTATTTGACTATTGGTTTCAAAAATAATTACATTTTTAATTTTTGTACCTTGCAAACCTTCTTCTTCGTCTTTCCTTGTTTACCAACATCCATGTTTGCTCTCATGACACAAATCCCCCTCATTTGTTGCCATTCCACCGACTGTTTTGTTTGGGTTTTTTCCCCATAAACTCCCTGTGACGACACTATAGTCTCTTTCAGTCACCACCATGATCCATAAGAACATTCAGAAATCACCACTGTAAAGAACAATGTGTGATCAGATGACAAATTTTAACACTGCTTTAGTACCAAAACTAACTGAAATTTGAGGTTTGAACCATGCCTAAATCCATCATAGCTGGTGTTATTTACCTACAGCCTAAAATGTCAGTCATGCACTCAAAATTACACTAATTAGGGCTTTTCTTTCCCTGCTAGTAAACCAGTGTTGATATTGTAAGGCATATATGCCTATATCCGAGTTTTTCAGAGGCACATATCTAATTTTTCCTGGCAATGAAACAACAGCCTGATTTTCCAGTCCTGCTGGGCAGCCAACATTTTTAATTGCCTTTAATTTTCTGGAAATCCAATTGGTTTGAAAAACCAGTTCATTAAGGATTCTCTTCTTTCTAGAGGATTAGAACACGTGAAATGACACCTACTGTATCAAGGTATCTCTTGGATCAAACATCTATATTTATACATGCAAACATCCAGCATGCCAATTAAGCACTTGACTAATTTAAAGTACATGTGACTAAGTCATACTAATGGGTGACCCATTTAAAAGCTTCAGAGCTTCTGATTCTAAAAACTGGACAAAATATTGCTATGTTTAGCTGGAAATCTTTTCTTATGCAGAATGAAGCTTTTATGGGCAAAAACGTGTTTCAGAATAGAGGTTTTATTAACTGCAATTAGGTAAATGCTTCAGATAATGTTGTTAATAATACAGACAAATGCAGGAAAATATTCATAACCTTATGGGTGCTCGAGCTTGAAGGGGAATCAAATAAAAAGGGACACATTAACAAAAGAAAATTGTATGTGTATGATGTGAAATCATTTTAATAATGTAGTTTTATGGAATAAAAACATAAATATCTAGGATGCGAAACACATATTAAATAGCTCACCACTTGACAAGTGCTGCATTTCTTATTCTTTTCTTGTTCTTCTTTCACTCATCTCAAGGACTATATTGCAGCTGTCTTTCCAGAACTAAATATGAAACACAACTTCTTGATGATGATCACAAGTACTGTTTATGAAAATCAATAAATTATTGCAAACCATTAACATAGAATAATTACATTCTGGTTTTGGTAAAAAATACAGAATAAATAATTTTACTCTAGGACTGGTGTATCCATTGGCATTTGGGAACCCCAAAGTTTGAAGACATCTAGTTCAAAATCACTGAAGTCACTCTCGTGTTTTCAGTGTTTTCCACTAGATCTGATAACTGAAAACACAAAATTTAAAAGTCTACATATAGTTAAGTTACTGAATTATAAACTTATCATCATAGTGGCTTAAGCTGTAAATTGCTTTCAGACATATTCCACAGAGTACATAGAGATCCCCAGTTTATTATTATCTATCTCTTCTTGCATCTCTCCTCCTCACCACATACTATGTCCAGCATCTCCCACAGGTCACCCAGAGGCTGGAAGGCCTTTAAGAGCATGAAATCCATGTCTGTGTAATTGCAAGTTTGACACATAAAATTGTTTTGGGTGTGTATTGTCACCTTGGAATCAAGACAGGCAATATGTTCTGTCTGCTGTATTACAATGGACATTAATCTATTGTTTCTATTCATAGGTCTCTGGGGGTTTTTTCTAAAATATAATAGCAACCTTCTTTTTCTGCCTGTATTTGCCATACTCAATCTTCTGTCATGTGAGTAAACAGACAAATAGTAGTCTATGTTGCTCTTTCAGTGATTTTTCTGGGCCCTGATATTCACACCAAGTGTGACAGCAAAAGGATGTGTGGAAAAGTCATTTGCAGAGGTCCCTGAGGTACTGTAAATAACCAGTGGTTGGCTATTTATAAAGGCCAATTACTATTTCAGGTCTTGAGAATAAATTCATTATAGTGCTCCACAGTTGGAGCACAGGCAGTGCTGAATTTGTTTCACGACTGAAAACATGCTCAGTAATATCAATTATATTTTCATTATGTGAGCCTAAACCAGAGTTTTTATGCTTTTCTTTCTGACCTTATTTCTTGTGGCACAAGTAGAAAATGTATCCAAGCCCCACCTCTAGACACATAATTTGGATATTCTGGAAGATACAATATTTAGTGGAAGGGTCACAAATTAGGTTTCCCAATGGTATGATAACTGTTCCCATCAATAATCAACTTAATTAAGAAATGCGTGCTCTCTGCCTTGTGTTTCTTTTTTCTGATCTTTTAGAGTAAAATAAAGGTTTGGGTGCCTGTGTAATTTAATTAGCAAAGCAACAGGCACTATGGACCTTCTACTCAACTAATTCCCTTGGGTGTAAAACACGGAATTATGTGTTTTATTTACAGCACAATCATGTATGTGTGTGTGAGTGACACTGACATTGCAGTTTTGTGTTTAAACTTACTTTAAATTCAGAAAACAAAACACTAATGAAAAGCACCATGACTTCTAATCTCCCAAAATCTTAATGAAGGGTGAAGTGTGGTTTGGATCGTGCCTCAGAAAGTCATGCAGCAACACAGAACCAGTCTCCCCAGCTAAATAAAGATGATTAATTTGGAATTGTTAATGGTTTGTTTACTTAATGCATGTATAACAGGAAGCTCACACAGGCAAATAAGATGCCGCAGGAAACAAATATCAAGATAGAAGGGCGGAAAAAAGGAAATAAATGAAGATACCACGGCAAGGAACCAGTGGGATTCAAACCAGTATTCACTGCTTTCTTCACTAAAAAGGTAGAAAATTAGAGCAAGATGAGGAATAAATGTATTTGTGTCAGGCTTAGCTTTGTATGACCTTTCTTATGAAACACAGTCACTTGGTTTTAGTTAAGCTGAAGTGCAAACACAGTTTGCAATATATGCCATCGATGTTGCCACCTGCTCTCCCTTAGGTTTTATTTTGGTTTTTGCATATTTCCTTGGTCAATATTTAATCTCTTCTTGTTTTTTTATGCAAACACACACATATGTTTATACACATATATCTTTTTCTCTAGCATATAATAAGAAGGGGTTGATGGGAGAAGAATGAGAATTAGTTTTTGCAAATTACTTTTATTTTGAAATAGATTTGTGACCAGCAAGTTTATCTACACACCTTGACCAGCAACGTTAAACTTTAAAGGAAAAGCAAACAATAACTTTTCATGAAAATGTTCACATTTTCCTCCTGTTGCTGATTAACCAAACTGAAATATCAATCACTGATTCAAAAAAAATCATGTGTGTGCACTCCTAATATTAAATCTAGATGTAGTAGTAGGTATAGTCTGATGATGTATATCTTGCATAGAAATATCAGAAACACAGGTGATCTTTCTTGCTCTTCTTTATGATGTTGGTTATCATGTTAAGAAAAAAAAAGATTATGAGACAGAGACATGAAAGAAATGTATCAGATAAGGCTGAAGCAGAAAAAAAGGGAGTTTTCTGTTTTTAATTCTGAGGAAAATTAGTGATATTCCCTGTGTAGTACAGAGGTTTAACCCTCTAATTCACAACAACACATACTAGATAAAGCAATCGTCGGATTGACATAATGAGCGAGACAATTCTTTGTATCTGTTTAGAGAAAAGAATGCAAACATAATCCCGCAGATAAGCAGTTTAAGATAGAATATTCATGTTGCTCAAAGGTTTTACCTCAGAATTAGGAAAAATAACCGGCTGTTAACCACTTTTATTGCCTGTGGTACATGAATTAGGCACAAAGCCAGAAGACTTCCTTCGGTGTAATCAGTGCCTAATGGGAGAACATTATCTATCTCGTGATTTGTAAGTATAACCGCATTATTAATTCAGAAGTGGTTTGTGTTTTTTTTAAGGATATACATTCCGAGCTCTAAATAAATACTCTTTACCATTGGGGACATATGATTATGACCAATGTATGACCAGCGCCTTATTTAAGGTACAAGAACAAGCATTTACATAGTTATACATTTATACAGTTTATATAGTTATATTTGGTCACTCTGATTTTGCAGTTTACAACCATCTTTTTCCGGCAGAAACCAACCCTGCCTCAGAAACTCCGTAAGCAAGAGCAGTTTCCACAGCGCCCTGAGCCTGTGATTTCTTAACAACACCTCCACCCTCAGCGGCTGTAGAAAGCTCCGGCATCTCAAAATTGAAATCACAGCCGAAAAAAAAGCACTTTCACAGCTCCGTGTTAGTTATTTACGCTGCAACAAGAAGTGAGCGCTGCGCCCCGCCGTGCTCTCACCGCCCGCTCGGGGCGAGGCGGCAGGCGGTGCCTCGCAGCGCCTGATTGACGTGCCTGTTGGCCAATCACAGCTCTCTCTTGCAGGCTGGCGGCGATTCTATTGGCTGAGGAGGTAGCGGGGGGCGGGCGCAGCGCCGGGGTAGGAGCCGTGCGCTGCGGTGCCTCCCGCTACCCGGTGGTGCTGCGGGTCCCCCCGGGGTGACACTGCGACAGGGTGACACCGCGACAGGGTGACAGGGCGGGCACAAGGCGGCAGGGCGACCTCTCCGGCGCTGCCTCCTCGTTGGGAGCGAGCGCGGCCCCTCCGCTCCTGCTTCCCGCAGCTCCCGCTTCCCTCCTCGCCGCCCTTCCTGCCTCGGGGGTCGCCCGCGATCGCAAAATGGCCGACGGGCGGGACGACGCCGCGGACCAGCTGAAGCAGTGGAAGAGCCAGCGGGGCTCGCAGGTACTCGCCGGCACAGCCCGTTCCTCGCGTCCCCCGGGGGGGAGCGGGCGAGCCCTGGAGCCGGAGGAGTGCAGAGCCCCGGGGGGGTTCCAGGGGATGCGGGGCTCGCTATGCGTGGGTGTCCCCGGGACGGCGCCGGAGGGCGAGGCGCCCTCGCCCCCACGGGCTGGGGCCGTGCCCGGGCACGGCGGGCGCACGGAGGGCAGGGGAGCTGCCAGCTGGCCCCGAGCGAGCGGGGCGGTCAGCGCTGCCCGGCCCCGGCAGTTCCCTTGGGCAGCAGCGGGGCTGCTCTGCGCCCAGGCCGGCACGTCCTCGGGCAGAGATGTCATTAAGTTTTCTCGTCTCGGATCAGATCCTCGCGTTTCAGTTTGCTGTCACATCGTTATTCCCCGGTGAAATTGTAACCGGGGAATAATGTAAAAGATAAAGTGTGTTCAGCACTATGCGGGGACTTGCTGACCAGGTTGAAGTGAATTTTTTTGGAAAGAAGCTCTTCCCTGAGAGTGTGGTGAGCCACTGGCACAGATTGCGCAGAGAAGCTGTGGCTGCCCCATCCCTGGAAGTGTTCAAGGTTGGACGGATCTTGACCAGCACCCTGGTCTAGTGGAAGGTGTCCCTGCCCATGACAGGGGGTTGGAAGTAAATGGCCTTTAAGGTCCTTTCCAACCCAAACCATTCTGGGATTCTGGGATTCTGTGAGGTGACTGAAATCATAAGAGCATGTAACCAACAGTGAGGCACTCAGCCATCTGGAGATACAGACCATTTCCAAAGTATTTGAGTAAATGTATAAATGCTGCAAGACTCGGTTTCCCTCGTTCTTCATCAAATCACTGTGACAGTTTCTACATGTATTTTCTGACAGAAATGTGTATATTCCATTAAATAGTCTTCCTGCTGGTTTTACTAAGCAGAAATCCTACAAGATGGAAGTATCTGGCTGTATCTGTTAAGTCATCTTGATTTTATTTTACTCTTCTCACGTCTAAAAGGTGCTGTGTGAGAATTACCTGCTGAATTGTGACTTCACCAAGTCCCAGTGTGTGTCATAATAGCTCCTTTTTATCCATGAGTAATACTTTTTGTAGGGATGTCGGCTTTTCTGTAACATAGCAGCATTTGAAAACAGGCCAAGGTTAATTTGAAGATTTGGGAGGCAACCCAAAGTCTCTGTTGCATAAGGAGTCATGAGACTTTAAGATAGAAAGTAGGGGAGGACTTATTAGAATTTTAAAGTGAGTTGTATAAGGTACAAAGTATCAGTAATGCCTGGAAGTGTGTACTTTGATGTGTGGTGTTTACAACAGCAGTGACTAAAATTCTCCTGGCTTTGTTTCCCTTCTCTCTGTCATGGCAGCTTGGTGCTGTAATGAAATACAAATTCAGATTCACAAGTTCTTATCTTTTAAGGTTTGGACTGTGTGCAGCTCCCAACCATATGAAAATACAGGCATCAAACCAGCTCAAGCCCAAAAGTAGTGTGAGAATTCTTCTTACAACTACTGTGTGGTTTTTTTTTCCTCTCCCTTCACACTGGTAGAACTTACTTTGTGTGCTCCACAGGTTATCCTGAAACCAAAGTGAATATATCCTACCGTTAAAAAAGTAAATATTTTTAAATTCTAATGAGAATGGCAGAAAGGACCTTTCAAATAATCTGCCTGCACAAACAAAAGGGGCTGTACAGCCACAAAGCTGTTAAATTTTTTTATAGTCTTAGTTTCAACAAGTTGTGGTTTTAGCAACTACTTTGAGTAGTCCTAAATGTCAGCATTAGAGATGAAGTGGGTTTTAGACCTGTTGGGCTGGGAAGGGCTGTGTTACCTCTACAAACCTTTGCTCTTTGTTGCCTGGCTTACAACTAATATGCAAAGGGGTTTTTTTTCTACCCTTAAGATAATCTCACAGATATTTTAAAGGCACGGGTGAATCAAAAAGTCTCTTTAAGGCTAAGGATACATTTCCCCCTCCCTTCTGTCTTTTACCAAGCTGTTGCAAGGTCTTTGCAGAGGAAAAGGTCACAGATGTAGTATATGCCTTATAGTTCTGCCTCTGTGTGTTTAAACCTACTGGGCTGCTTAGAACTGAGGAAGAATTCTGAGGTAACCAGAGCTGTAATTCCACATAATTTCTATGTTTCTCTGTGAGACTTGGTTGGTGCTTCAAGATGACAGAAGTTTTGGTGGCTTTAAAAAGTCACTATGGACTAGAGGGGTCTTAAAGAGTTATGTCTCATGTTGAAACAGAGTTCCTAAAATCCAGTCCCCACATTTGCTTCATTTGGAATTGCAGTACTCAATTCATAGAAGGTGCTGCAGATGTACAGAGGGTTTTTGTGTCATTGACTGCCTTAGAATGAGGGTGAAACGGAATTCTCTGTGCACACAGAGCACGTGGGAAGGAAGGAAGGAAATGTCTAATGAATAATAACACAAGGAGGTTGGAGAGGAAAATTAACAGGTAGGATGCCACTGATAGGATCTGTTCACTCCTGCAACCTCTCCTGTCTTAAATGAATATGTCAGAGCCATCAATACAACAAAACCCTCAATGAATCCATGATTAGAAAGTCCAATATATTGAGTTTTATCTGTGAGAGGCTTGAAAGCTTTTAATCAACAAAACTAATGAATTCCTGGAATATGATGGTGTCCTTCCAACTTTAATATGTGACATTAAATTCTGATTCAGGAAGTTCAACTAGAAATTGTAGTTGCCATTACAAATGAAGATGATAGCCAAAACATAATAAAGTTTACTCATTTAAGGGGCCTAAATTGCCTCCTATAGGACATAATTTTGAGAAGTTGAGCTCTTGGAGATGAAAGAACATCTTGTACAGGTGATTTTTCAAATTGAGTGGTGAAATAGCTCAATTTTAAATGAACCAGAGAAAACAAAATACAAGGTAGGAGGCATGTGATAAATAAGCAGTGGAAAAAACACTGAGAACAGCTTCTACTCTTTCATATTTCCGTTGACAAACCATAGATAATGTTTTGATTTAAGCAGATGTTGCTTTGACTTAAAATACTTTAAACAAAGTTGAAGTGGAAACTTTCCTGTAAGTTTTTGAGCATCATGTGCCTGTTTGTTAAATATTGTGTTTTTAAATGTTTGTACACATTTCAGTGTAGATGAGAATTCCAGGCATCCTGAAGGAATTGAATTTATGCTTGTGGCTTTATGCTAATGAAGTGGTGAATGAAGAATAAAGAACTTGGCTATTTTGGGAATGCAGGAGTGTGTGTTGCATATTAGCAAGGACACAGTGGAAATGCAGTTATCCTGTCAAATGTCTTTTATGTGGTTTTTCAGGTACCTGAGCTAAACAAAGTGTCTGTAATTCCCTGTGTTCTCTGCCTCATCCCGAGCTCTGGGTGTGGATGTGAATAATTGTTCTTTCCCTGCCTTTGTGGGTTCCCTCTTGGGGAAAAAAGAAATCTGCTGTCGGAATTTTGTCTGTTTACAGTAATTAAACCCCTTAAAGCAGAACTTGGGTTGTCATTGTGAAAATTGGAACCCCCTAAAGTAGCTGATAAAAAAGTGAAGGCTTTTTTCTTCATGAGTTGCTTTTTCCTTCTCTCCACCATCCCTTTTCATCTGTAGAACTTGGAAAGAAGGAGGACTAGTTATGACAATAAATGTACTCCAGGAAAAACTGGCACCTGTGACCATCAGGTCTCTGGAGCTGATGGACCTTTCTTGCTGTGTTTTCTGCAGTACTTGGTAAAATAGGAGTATTGCCTTAGAGGATTGTATGACCCCATATGTGATGCAGATAAGGTCCTTACTACTGGGATTTTTAATGAGAAAATAGGAGTACACTCAATTATGGTGCTACAGAGTTCCAGCAGGTGTTTCTTGAAGTTTCTTGGAGTTTTTTTTCAGTTACAGGGTCATTCCTGCTGTACAAGGTGCTGCTGCTCTAAGTAGCCTATAAAACTTAAACTCTTAAGGTGTGGAAGGGCGGGGAAAAGGGTGAATGTGGGTTATCTTGGGCAGTATCTTTATAGACAATAACAATGTTAGAAAAAAAAGTTGTGATTGCTGTCATTTTGACAGGACATTTTCTGGCAGTAGGGCTTGTGTTGATCTTGGTCCTTCCATGGTTCAGGAGTCAGAATGACGATTCCTCAGGTGTTCCTGTTATTTTCCATAGCTCTTCCAGACCAACAGTAATCATGGATACCCCCTTTTAGTCTTTTTCCTGTGTGACTGTAGCTCTTTCCTTATGCCTCTGTCCCTGATCTTCCTCTCCTTTCTACCTTAATATTTTCCAGCAGCTTTTTTAGCTTTCCCTTCCCATCCCAATTTTTTTTGAAGCAACGTTGATAGTCTCAACAAGTAATACTTCTGAACCATGGAAACCATTCTTGGATTATACATGACTTGAACTCTTGTTCTTAAACAGCCTCAGACTCAGCACTGGGATGTAGTTGACACCTATATTTTCTGTAACTACTTCCAGAAACTTAAGTCATTTTGTCAGATACTCGTTCATGTGACGTGTAATGGCTGAACAATCTGCACATTGTGTGATTTAAACACAGAAGGCTGGTTTTGATATTGACTGTCCCCTGCTTTCAGAAACCAGATGTCTTGACCACTGGTGCTGGGAACCCCATAGCGGATAAGCTGAATGTTCTGACAGTGGGGCCACGTGGACCTCTTCTTGTCCAAGATGTTGTTTTCACTGATGAGATGGCTCACTTTGACAGAGAGAGGATTCCTGAAAGAGTTGTGCATGCAAAAGGGGCAGGTATGTTTAAACCTACGTATTTTCTTCGTGTGGAATCAGAGTTAAAAGCTTTTCAGGTAACATGTAGGTTGTGACAATAGATTGCATTATGTTATCTATAATTTAATGTTATCAGTTATAATAAATCTCTGTAAACAACAGTGCTAGGGCCTGGTTTAAAAATATCTCAGTGCCAAAACCTGAAGCACCGAAAAATTGTTTAAAAAAATTAAGTAGAAAAAATTTAGTTACTTGATTTTTACTGTATTTGCTGCAGTCTCTGCTTCCTCTGCCTGTTTTTCCATAGTATCCCATTCCTCTGGAAGGGAAGACTTATCATCTCTATTTTAATGTTTGTTTGCATGTTATTGAATAGAGAATCTTGGCTTTGTCTTCCGATGTATCTGTCTGCCAAAGCAAGCTGATGATCTAATATTTAATTTAAAACCCTAAACAATTAAAAAATTTATTATTAATCCTATAAGGGTAGAACTATCACCTCTGATTTTTGTTGTGTGTTGCCCTAGAAGGAGCAGCATATGAATTTATAATGGGAATGTACATGGGAAAAGTTGCTCTGTGGGGGTGGGAGAAGTTTTGTTGCTTCATCCAGCTTGCAGGTGGACCAAAAATTCTGCAACACATAGCAGGATTAAAGAAATAATAAAGATAAACACACAGATCTTGGCAGAAGAGCATCTTCTGTGCTGCTGCTGAGAGCTGTTAACAATCAGTTAAGGAGCAGAGAGGGGGCACTGTCCAAATAGAGTGTTAAACAAGTTTCATTTTGTGAAAATAAATGGAGTGTTTAGTGCATGGAGATGAACTCTGTTTAAACTGCTGTATTCCCATGTTTGCTTTTGACTTGAAGTTGTATGTTGGACCACAATAAAATAACAGATGAGTGGAAGGAAGGTACCTAGAGCTGATCTTTTGGAATTCCTGTTCTTCAGGAGCCTTTGGCTATTTTGAAGTCACTCATGATATCACCCAGTATTGCAAGGCAAAAGTGTTTGAGCACATTGGGAAAAGAACTCCCCTTGCTATTCGATTCTCCACTGTTGGTAAGACTTTCAAATCACTGTGTACCCTCTTCAATGTGTGCTTTGGTTCCCCTGATAGCAGTGTGGAGTAGTTAAGGTAGTTTCTGCCAACCAAGTCCTCCTCTGAATTTAAATTAATTTGAATTCATTAATTAAATGACTTCAAATTTTGTTTAAGTGTAAGACCTTCAGTGCCTTCTGCTTCCTTCTGTCAGAGCTCTTAGGAGACACTTTCCTGTCTGAAATGTGAGAGGGAGGCTGTCCTGCACTGTGTTTTTTCCAACAGAAAGCCTGCTTTGTTTCTGGTTGGATCATAATCAACACCTGCCCACTGCAGCTTAACACTTGGAAGTTAAATACATGTAATCTCTTATGCCCTGGGAATGTTTTGGGGAGGAATGATGTAACCTAAATACTGGGCAAAGGAAAAGAAATAATCTTCCAAAAATGAACTCTGATTTTTTAAAGAATTGAATACATAAACTAGCAAAATCTTAAATGCTATAAGTTAAAACATGCATTGTGATCACTATCTTGTCTGATAGAAAAAAATTATAATTCATAATGTGTATATTACTACTTTATGTGTATTTAAAAGGAATCCTAATGGAGATTCAGTTCTGGAAGTAAAAAGTAGTCCAAGAAGGCTGTGTCACCAAAAATTAAGGGGTCCTGATTAAGAGAGTAAAGATATGGAGCTGAGTTTGATCTGTGGATGTTGCTGAAGGAGTTGTTGCATCTTTCTCTTTCCCTTCCCCTCCCCTGTTAGAACACATTCTGTAGAACACGTTTTTTTTAAAAGAGAGGATGAGCATCCTACTTATTTCATCAGGATGTTCTGAACACTTCTGGAACACTTGTGCTCAGCTGTTGTGCTTGGCACTTCTGCTCTGGTAGAATTTACCCATTGAAAATTCCATCCTGGATGAAGCAGGAGGAATTTAAAGGATTACAACCCTTCCATAATATTTTATGAGCCACGCTGCTTAGATTGCTACCTTCTGCATGAGAGCTTTCACACTGGGATTTGATGCACGGAAACAAATGTGGCTTTAGATGATTCAGCCTTATAATCTGATGATGTCTCTGTTAGTGATAATGCAAATTCCACTCTTAATTGGTTCATGTGGATATACTTGTTTTTCTTTCTTTTAACTTAATGTTTGGGTGGGTTTCTGTTCACACTTTGAAGTACTGTTGAAAATATGCCTAAAATTCTTTGGTATAGAAAAGAGTGGCCTGTTTTCAAGTTATATGGGGTTTTGCTTACAATTTATATGCATTTCCTCTCCTAAGACTTCTGTGTGTCCATGTGTTTCTTCAAGCTGGAGAATCTGGGTCAGCTGACACAGTTCGTGACCCTCGAGGCTTTGCAATGAAATTCTACACAGAAGATGGGAATTGGGATCTCGTGGGAAATAACACTCCCATCTTCTTTATTAGGGATGCAATGCTGGTAAGCACCAGGGACGAGGGCACTTTGGGAAAGAGTCCAAAAGTTTATTCACATCTTGTTCTTGCCTCACTGAGAAGCAGAACCTGTTAAACTTTGTTACATGGTCTGAACATTTTTGACTTGAAAAGTTGTTACTAAAAAGAAAGTGCATTTGAGAACTAACGGTTGATTACTTATGTGATTTCATACTTTTCACTCTGAATTCCCACTTTAAAAGCTTCTTGCAAATTCCTTGTATTAGATCTGTGGTTTTTTGGTCTTTTAGTAAGCTTAACAGCTCTTTGTAAGAAGTTTTCTAACGTCTTTGCATTCATTTATAAGTCAGATACTCGATAAAGTTAAATTTGAAAAGATTTACCTCTTACCTTATTCATCACAGAATGAAAACATTCTTTATCTCTGAACAACCTGTTTATCCTAGTTGTAAATTCTTGACTTTACCCTGATTTTACTGGTCTGTGAATTAATTGGTTGCAGGAGGAGTGTGACAGTAGAAGATTTTTCAGTGATCTTACAGCTTTGTCTCAGTTTTCAATGTGCTGTTCTTTCATTGTGAAACTTATTAAAAAACGTTTGTCTTGTTCTTGATCTCATATTTCTTTTTTTTTTTTTTTCTTCTCCACTTCTGGACAAATTAGTTTCCATCCTTTATCCATAGCCAAAAGAGGAACCCTCAGACTCATTTGAAGGATCCAGACATGGTGTGGGACTTCTGGAGTCTTCGCCCTGAGTCCTTGCATCAAGTGAGCTTCTCCTTTGACTTTATTTAGTAACATCATGTTATGAAGCGTGTTTTTAACTCTCTCTTCTCCATGTTTGATCTAGAAGTCTATGTAGCCTTATTTATATTTGTAATTTAAATTACCCATGCTTACCTGTTCTGTGCTTATGGGGAAGATGATAACATTACCATGAGGTTTATGTCTACTTCTTGTGGGCATAAAACTTCACATAGATTTAATTCCCAATTGTTCTTTGTGCAAAACCAAAGCAGTTTTTTCATTAACACTCATAAAACTTAAACTAGGAATTCCTTGAGGAATTTCTAGTTTAACATTATCATAGCTTCCAGTGGTACAGATTAATGCAATAAACAAACTTAGTCTTGAATGATCACTTTACCTTTGATCTGATGAGCCCTTTAATATTGTTTGATCCTTCACTTTAGGTGTCTTTCCTGTTCAGTGATCGTGGAATTCCCGATGGTTATCGCCACATGAATGGATATGGATCACATGCTTTTAAACTGGTTAATGCTGAGGGAAGAGCAGTTTATTGCAAATTCCATGCCAAGGTATTGATCTTTTTTTTTTTCCCATTGATGTATTAGAGCTATACATCATGTTGGATAAAAACCATAAAAATGTTCTGTGACTTTTCAAGTTTAATTCAGAGTCAACTCTTTAGTGCTTGGACTCAGAAGGTGTGTGGTGTCCTTGTTTAGTATCAGTTGCATACCTTTAATCAGTATGATGGGTCATTGTTCTTGCTGACACAGCATTCATTTACTAGACTGTAAAGAACTCTTCTTTGGGGAACTGTCTCTTGTTATTAGAGCACTATCAATGAACTGATTTTTTTATCTGGAAGGCAGTTGTTGAATGTGCTGTAAATCTGAACTCAAATTATTGTGAGTTGGAACACGGACAGTCTCACTCTTGGATTACAAGTCTTGTTAAAATTCATTCTGATTAATGATTTCTGTAATACTTTGTAACTGGTGCTGTTGCTTTTATTACTTTTAGACTGACCAGGGCATCAAAAACCTCTCTGTGGAAGAAGCAGGAAGATTGGCTTCTACTGATCCTGACTATGCCATCCGTGATCTTTACAATGCCATTGCCAAGGGGGATTATCCCTCGTGGTCTTTCTACATTCAAGTTATGACCTTTGAAGAAGCAGAGAGGTTTCCATTTAATCCTTTCGATGTAACTAAGGTATCTCTGATCCTGTTGTGAATATTCCATTTCAGCTGGTTAAGAAAGGTCAGGAGATAATGTAGCAAATGCCAGAACTGAGCTTATCTGTAAAAAAAGTGTCACAGTTTCCATGGAGTAGCACTGTTTTCTTACCAGCTCCTATCTATAAAGTTAGTCTGGTCTTTTTATTCTTCCCTTCTAGTTTTTAAGTGTACTCTTCATTATGTAGCTGTGATGAGTCAAATTCTGGAGGTGAAATTGCAGTGATGTTGTATCTGATGTTACTCTTCCTCAGTGAGATATGGATAGGGCTTGATTCCAGAACTGGATAGCACTTCATTGTGATCTCAGATCAGAGGGTCACACCCTGAGCTCTGTTGGTCTAATTTTGTCAGAGTTCCTGTAGCTGTAGGAATGGCCTGTTGGAAAATCCTCACTTAAACTCGCACTGCTCTTTTTTTCCCTCTAATATGGCTCTCCCCAAATGGCTGAAGACTTTTTGAACCTGAAGATACTGGCTCAGGTGACAAAGACAAGTTAAGCTAGTTAAGCATTTTGAAGTAGCTGAAAACAATTGTGCCACCAGTTCCACCTACGAGGTGCATTCCTAGGCAGTTTTTCAAGCCCCTGTGGGTATTTGATTTAAGTACTCAAGTGCTGAGATTATCCTGGGATGATGAAATAAGTTGCATTAATACCCTGTATTAGTTGCAAAAGACTTCTTAAAATAAGACATTTCTCAATGTTTGGTAGCAGAAAAGAAATGCAGTAATGGATTTTCTCAATCAAGGCTTAAATCAGGCAAATACTGCCTGGCAATTAAGCTGGATAGTACTATAATAATGTTGGGTTTAATGTATGTATGATGTGTCTTATAGGTTTGGCCACATGGTGACTACCCTCTCCAACCTGTGGGGAAGCTGGTCTTGAACAGGAATCCTGTCAACTACTTTGCAGAGGTGGAACAGATGGCCTATGATCCAAGCAACATGCCACCTGGGATTGAACCTAGCCCTGATAAAATGCTGCAGGTAAACTGCAATGTGTATAAGGTTTGACCTGGTGAGCATTGTTTGCTTTGCTGCTTATGAAAACATTCCTATCCCTGTTTGTGTAGCAGCAGTAAACCTGATCAAAAACAACTGATTTATTTTTTTTTTGGTGGTAGTGGTGGCTTATTGATCACCATTTGATGTGTTCATGCAGAATTGAAATATAAAGAGAACAGGACAGAACTAAAGGAAGAGAAAATCTGGAATTTAGAGGGCATCTGCAACAATTACCTAATGTCGGTCTAGGATGGGTGAAACCATGGCAGCAATGCATATTTATTCATGTTTTTACAGCATTTCTCAGAATTCTAAACTCTTCTGAGTAAGAGGTGGACTTTGGTGCTCTAAAATACAGATATAAATAATTCCTGATGCAAACCACAAGACTATTCTTCAGAAGTAGTATTGGATTTCTTACAGCTCAGAGTATTTAAGTCTCATTGCAGAGTCATGGATACTTGCATGTTATGGTTTCTCAGATTCAGTCCAAATTGTTATTTCAAACTATATCTGTGGAAACAAGAAGGTATTTTGACAGTTTTAACTGGATAAACCCTTGAACCATCATGCAGTTCTTTTTTTGGCCTCTCTTCACTCCCACAAACTTCACAGTCAGAGATAGTCTGTTGTCTTGACATCTGTATCTCACCAGAACTGCTGAAGGTTCAGTTCAGTAAATAATACATTTAAAAATAAATGAAATAATGTTCAATGCTTTGAATTGACATGTACCACTGCAGTGATCTCCTTTCTGTTTGTGATATTTTAGGGACGTCTGTTTTCGTACCCCGACACTCACAGACACCGCCTGGGCCCAAATTATCTCCAGATCCCTGTGAACTGCCCCTTCAGAGCCCGTGTGGCCAATTACCAGAGGGATGGACCAATGACTGTTACTGACAACCAAGGTAGGCATGAAAATACCTTTCAATAATGATACTTATGCATGGACTGCAGAATTCTTTTCTGTTCACTTCCCGAGCTTCAGAATTCCCAGCCTTCACCACTCTTGTTTGTGTATCCACTCGATCCCTTGTCAGTCTTGTACAAGTTTTGAGAATCAAAACTTCCTGTAAAACAGAAGTTTGACTATGTAGATTACAGAATATATTATCTACATCTGTTTTTTTAAGACTTTAAAGAATGAGCTCATGGATGCTCCTTACACAACTTCAGGCTTGTATCCAGTAGTTGATATGCTGAAATATAAGTGGTTTTCAAATCGATGAGCATAAGTTCTGCTTTCTAAAAAAAGACTAAATTATTCCTTTTGTAAGTATTGGGATGGGGGGGAAAGGAAGCTTTTGATACCTGGAAATTAGAATGTTTGTCATCTTTACATACTTGTTTAGAATGGGTGTATATCTCTGCTTTTAATCCAGGAAAGGAGACTTTGGATGTTTGGATACAGCATGGGGAGTTTGTTTAACAGTATAACAACCAAGTTAAGCTTAAGATGTGTTTAAAAACTTAACAAATTGGCCTTTAAGAGAAAGGGAGGTTGCAGGAGAACACCTGCAGTAAAATTCATTCAGTACTGTTTGTCCCTAGGTTATGTTCCTTTAAAGACTTCTAGAAACATGCCTGTTAAAGGGGGTTTAATTGAAAAAGTTCTAGATTAATTATTTGAAAGGAAGAAATATGTCAGAGAAATATTTTTACAGAAGTTAATTAATACCTCTTTGTTTCTACTCCTAGGCAAAATCTAATCTAAAAATAATAGAGGTGGCCTAAATGTCTTTGAGAAATCTATATTTGCATCTGTTAAATTTAAAGACTGACTTTCATATGCTCAGTCCACTTCATTAAACTGCTTTACTTTTCTGATTTCCAAGAGATTGCGAAAGGCAAGAGTGAAAATGAAATGTAACTTCCCCTCTATTGAGCAGCTCGTGTCCTGTCAGTGTTTGCCCAATAATGACTCTCTTACACCTGGGAGTAAACAAGGATATACTTAAGCTGTGGCTCATGCCAAAATATGTATTCCCTTGGGCTAGGGATTCTGACACTTTCTGAGGGAGGAGAAGGAAATATCTGAAAAACAAGAACTTGAGAGCAGCTGCTGTTGTCCAGGAACAGACAATGAGTTCATTTTTATGCAGTTCTGTAGGTTTGTGTTTAAAATACACCCCCTGCATAGGGAAGCTTATGTTCTTCTAAGCGAAGAACGTTGTCTTCTGGCTTAACCTGAGAGTGCTGGCATCTGATTGTTTTGGCTTTTTGGGGGTTGTTTTTGTTTGTTTCCAGGTGGTGCCCCGAATTATTACCCCAACAGCTTTACTGGTCCAGAAGATCAGCCCCAGCTCAAGGAGAGCCCAATGTTCGTTTCGGGGGACGTGCAGCGCTACAACAGTGCCAATGAGGACAATGTGACTCAGGTGTGGGGCATGGAAGGACAGGATGGGTTTACAGGGTGACTTTAACGAATATTAATAGTGTCATGCACACGTGGCTCCTTTCTGAACATCTGGGCTGAGCTGAAGCTCTCCAAACAGCACAGTTTCATGAATAACTGAATTTTTGCTGGCAGGACAATTGGCGAATTCTCCCAGAGCTTTGCCATCCATATTTTGGGCATCATTATATAAAAGGCTGTGACCTGACTTCTTGCCAGTAGTATCTGCAGATATGCAAACTAGACTGTGTCAAGTCATGATCCTCAATTCCTGAATTAGATCCTAACAGCAATATTTGTTTTCATTAATTCCATAAGCAACAGTTAGTTCAAGTTAGAACCAGAAGGAATTGATAGCAGGTTTGCCAAAGGAAAACCCTCACAGGTTGGTTGCCTTTTGAGTTTTAAGTATTTTGAGTATTTTCTAACTGCTTGCTTTTGGGAATTTCCAAATAACCTTTTTTTTTTTTTTTTTTCCAATGGCAAGGTACGGGAATTCTACCTCAAAGTGCTGAGTGAGGCAGAACGCCAAAGGCTCTGTAGAAACATTGCTGAGCACCTGAAGGATGCACAACTCTTCATCCAGAAACGAGCTGTAAGTGGCCTCTTTGGTTTTCAGCCTTGGCTCTTTATTCCAGGTTTTTTCCCAGTCCAGTAATTTTGTCAAAATGGCAAATTGGAAGGAAGATCAGGAATTCTCTGAGAAGGCTGGATTTCTCCTTGCACAGGAATTCTCAATATAGATGTGCCTATTTATATAATATAAATAACATGTAACATGTTAAAATACCCTTTTCCTGGTGGGAAGAATGGGGTAGATATTGAACATTTAGAATGTGTTTAGCTTGGTGCTTCAAAAGTCAGGAGACTGCCGGTGTAATGTTTTGCTCTAAACAAGGAAAAGGCAGTGAAGGCCAGGGGGGATTGGATCTTTATCCTTCCCAGTACAACTTGGTTTAAATTGGGAATGAGCTCTAGGTGAGACAGTAGAAATAGTGATTCAGGATGTTCATATCTCATTTCTGGCTGGTCAGAATTAAACTTACAGAAAAGAGTTTTCATCTTCTTTTTCTTCTTTATGATACAAGTGCTGCTTGTAAACCACAGAGCAGAAACATGGTAAAGAATATGTTTGAAATGGGGGAAAAAATTCTTGTTGCCTTTTCTGTTCTGTCTTCCTGTTTAGGTGAAAAACTTCACTGACATTCATCCTAACTATGGTGCCTGTATCCAGGCTTTGCTGGACAAATACAATGCTGAGAGTGGGAAAAAGGTATGGTCATGATTTTTGTAGTTAAATTTTAAGTGGCTGTGAATTATTTTGGCTTCTCTTGTAAATCCAGTGAAGTGAGAAATTGGTCTTGATTCCCATTTGATTTAAAGGTCAGAAGTCAGTGCACGTAGAATTACAAAATAAGGAAACGTCATTCTATTAACACCCAATTAAATGTTGATTAACCAATGATGTGCAATTACTTTGTGTCAGCTGGGGTTTGTAAGGCTTCTGGAAAATAACTGTATGTGATCTGTGATGTGTTCAGGTTAATTACCCCTTCTTTGTAATGGTAATGAAGCATTTCTACAAGCCTTTCCTGGGCTCAGTGCTTGCTCCAAGGAACCACAACATTGACTCAAGCATTCGTTTTCTCCCTGAAGTTCTTAAATTTTAATGGAAGTATTGTGTTATTTTTAGGATGTGATTAGGACATATACACAGTCCACATCTCGTATGTCTGTCAAAGAAAGATCCAACTTGTAAAACATCCTGCAGAGATTTGCTTTATGAATTTTGCATCCCTGCAACTGCACAGGAACCTGTTGAAGACGTTCATGAATGTAGCAGATCTTGACCCAAACACGGGAGTGTTCTAAGGTGTGATTTACTGAGCTTCCAAGTGCTTTAATCTGTATTGGAAACCAGGTAACAAGCTAATGATCCTCTCAACAGTGCCTTTCAACACGACTGCTTTACTGCTTGATACGGTGTTTTTAAAGGCAAGTCATGGTTAGAAATTCTCTTCTAATCAAAATACTGTCTAATTTTGTTGTGTCAAACTTTCCTGGCTAAATCACACAGTAGGATTTCTATAATGACACTGTGATTGTCCTCATGGATAAACTTGTAGTGTTAAAAAATTGACGTTACTCAATTATTTCTTATAAAATAGTTATCTGTATGTGTTTGTAAATGCATCCTTGAAATTTCAGTTTTGGCCTTCCAGAGGTAAAATGTTATACAGTAGTTTGAGTAAAATGTTGGTATGTCTCATTCCTTATGGTAGAAATGAAGTTCACTACAGAATTTAATCTGACTATAGGTAAATTTTATCCCAATATGTATTTTAAGCTAATCTTTGCTTGCTAATGCTTGGTTGGGATATAACTGACATAGGGGACATAGGAAAGAGTATTTTCTTATTCCATTCACTGTCCAAGAAATTTGATTCCATCTTACAGTCCTTTCAGGGGTAGGGAGGTAAATTGTTCTTTCTAATCCGTATGAATTTAAATAGAAAAATAATGATATGCCGACTGTTTGACAGGTTAACCTCCAAATGCACAAATATTTTTATCTTGGCCAAATTCAAGCTCAAGGCCTTTCAAAATTATTCCAAATGGTTCCTGAAATTCTGTTGTTTTACTGCAATTCTGTTATTTTACTACAATAATCTGATATTGCTATTTCTGAATCAAGCCAGAGCTAGTTTTCAGAATAAGACTTTAAAGTGAAATGTTCTTATGGATGTAGGTATCTAGAAAATATGTGTAAAACCTGATTTTAGGCATGTTTAATGTTACCTAATACAATCAGTGTCCAGGCTAAATACAGAGCATTCAGAGCCCAGCTACTAACTTAACTCAGGCAAATGTGATAAAAACATCAAATCATGGCAGTTTGGGGGTGATTTTTCAGTATTCACTTTTGGATCTGTCTTGAGTTGTATTTTGAGTAGGATTATTTTCTGATTTGGCATTTAAGTGGGAATTCCCAGAAGTGATGGCAGACAGATAAAGATAAGTACATACTAAGTGCTGTTCCATTAAATTAGAAAGCTATTAATTAAAATTAAATAGAAAGCTACTTGTTCTGCAAGTCATTTATCTACTAACATATAGTGTAAAATCATCTGGGATAGAAGTGCAGTAAAATTATATGAACTGATAACCTACTGTATTCTGGAATTCCATTGGATTTTTACCTGATCAGGCAGTTGGGAGCTGAAAGAGCTACGTGATTATGTGGGAATATTTCTTGCTGGAACATTGAATCCTAGTGAGTTTTGGAAAAGAGTAAACAAGGCCTAATCTTAATTTTGGTTGTGTCTGCTAAGTGAATTATATTGTTGTCTTCTTTTACTTCTGAAATAAACTGAATTTAAAAATCTCTTGGCAACGTGTTTTCTGTGCAAATGTCTTCAAATTGTGTTTTAATCTAGGAAGTTCATAACTTCATCAGGTTTTTTTGGAGATGGTGCAGAAGCTGTTGAAGTTCTGGGTAATTGGTATCAGTTTCCAAATGTAGTTATTTTGTTCCTAAATCCCTACTTTTTTTTTCCCAGGTAAGGAACTATGTGTCTTCTTGTACACTGTGAGGTATCAGACCATGCCCATAAATTATCATCATAAATTCTGCTGTAATTTAGAGTAGTTTAGAAATTAGGCTAAAATTTGGATGGTGTCAAGTTAAAAAAGAAAATCAAGCACCAGGGAATGAGAAAGAGAGAGGAAACACCTTGTGCAGTGATGAGGAGACATGGAATGGGCTGGGTAGGTTGTACATACTGCCTTTGTTCTGAAAACACATTTCAACTACATATTGTGCTTAAATGACCTGTGTTGTGCTGCTAAACTGGCCATGACAAGTGTCACACAGAAAGCTTGGCTTTTTCAGAAGGTGCTGAAAGGTTTGGGTAACACTGTAAGAACAATAATGCTGTTTCTTCAAACAAATGAGACAATAAATCCATTTACAGCTACTTACTGTGAGATTTATAGACTGTTGACATGGCACAATCTCAAACACAATAATTTTGTGTTTTGTTCAATTAAAATCAAACATTCCTTTGACAGGTTGTGTCATTTCAATTTTTAGTGATCTGTAGAGGAGAATTTCTCAATGTCTTATTATTACTGTTTTATTTTAGATGCTCATCTGTAACAGTGGAATTGGTAATGAATTTGAAACTAATGTTTTGCAAATTACAGCTCCTCCAAGAGTTCCTCTCCTTCTCATGGGCCTTTATTCCTAGGTGGTTTTCCCTTTCCCAGAATGTTTGATCTTGAGTATCCAAAAAACCTGAGCAGATTCCCAAATCACATTTGTTGAGGTGAGCTGTGTCAGGACACGAGTGAGTTCATGGGATTTGCTACATGTTATCCAGGGAAGAAGGGTGAGCTGGGTTTGGATCAGACTGTTAACTGCTTTAAATATGTTGGGAAAAGGAAGTCAGGCCTTTCTTGAACCCAGCTGGCTCATTGCCTGGTGGAAGCCATGGATGGAAATTGCCTCCCAAGCAATCTGTAACTTCAGCATCCATCAAATCAATCATGTTGATTTGCCAAATATTGTTACTCATCTTGGAGAAGAAGGCTGGCTGTTCTCTGGAGATCTGATACATAAATTCTCAGACAGGCAGGTCTGTGAGTCACCATTTTCTCACCAAATGTTTCAGTGTGAGGGTGGTGAGGCCCTGGCACAGGTTGCCCAGAGAAGCTGTGGCTGCCCCATCCCTGGAAGTGTTTAAGGCCAGGTTGGACAGGGTTCTCTGTCCCTGGTTGCTGCAGGGGGTTGGTAGTTCTATGACTTTTCTGCACTCTGGGTTTGGGGTTTCAGAGCAGCCCTGCAGAAGGCAATCAATCCAGAGATATGTTGCATGTTCTAATCTCCTGTTGATAGTACGTTACATGAAGATTTGCAGTGCATGGTAAAGCTTGACCTTTCCCCCCAGGGAATATTGTAGAACTTAATCTGAAATGATGTTTGGGCTCAAAACCGTGGGGTCAAAACACAGGTCATGACATGCAAAGGTGGATTTGAGCACAGCCTGGACTCTGACATCGAGGGTGCAACCCAAGCAGTTGTCTAATGCCATTTTGGACAGAACTGGAAAAGAACTAAGACTCTATGTTGATTATTTTACATGAAATTAAGGCAGTTTTGCCAGATTTGTGGTTTGTGTTTCAGTAATGGCAGGATTCCAACTTAGCTCTTGAATCCAGCCTAAGAACTGAAGACTTTTAGTCTGTGCTGTACCATCATCTCACAAACAGCTGTTTGAGGTACGTACAAATCTAGCACATTCCTGTTCTCTTCTGTGCCATATCAGTGTGCTTTTCCTGTGGAAGATTCTCTCACATGAAAAATCCTGAGATTTTCTCATTCAGGGTGATTTCAGTTGTGGGGATGGATCAGTCAGACCGAAGAATATTCCTGGAGAAGCCCTGAGTTTGCAAAAGCTTGTAAAAGGGTGCACAGTTACACACTCTAGGAAAGCAAATCAAGGCTGAACGATGAGGCAGTGGTGTAAAAATAACAATTGAAGTATATCCTGATAGTTCCCTGTTAGTGATGGCACTTTTACAGCCTGGATTGCTGAGCAGAGCCTGGGATTTGCTTGTGTGATGAAAGCTTGGACTTTGTCACGCTGGAGCTCCACCCAAAGCCAAACTCCAACCCCAGAGCAGCTGGAAATCTCCCTGAGGAGAGCTCTCAGGAGCTGGGCTGAAATTTATTTTTGAGTCACCCACTGAAGCTTGGTAAATTGAGAGATTTAATGCCTTTTTAATGAAAAAGAGAAAATAGTTTTACATTCTGCCTCCCAGACCAAAGTAGCTGAATCAAGGAGGTCAAAGAAGACAACATCTTCATGATTTCTTATGAACTTCAGAAATTCACCTTGATCTTAATCCATTTCATTTAAATCTTTACAAGATTATACAAGGCTTTTTGCTTAGTTGGATCTTATAATTCAAATACTGTAAATCTCTAATGGACCAAGTCAGAAAAAAACCTTAATTTCCTGTTTCATAACATGATAAAACAGAGAAATGCTTTATATAGATTTGCTGTGTCAGTAAATGCCAGTGTTTATTCGTTGCTCATTTCTCTCATGTTTCCCCATTTTAAAACTTTGACTGATATTGGGAATTTTGGTTGTTTTATTTTATTGATTGTTTGTTTGTTTTCCTAGTGCAATAATCCTCATCTCTGTGATTGTTGATTCAGGATTGACACACAAATGGATACACTTCCCTACAAATAGCTGAGAAGCCAAACTATTGTGTGATCCTATTTTCCACACTTAAGTCTTGGGAATCTTTGACCTTGTGCATATATTTTGTAAGAATTGTTGGGGAGGGATTGCTGAGACATTCTGTTTGCAGACCAAGTTGCAGCTGCAACACTCCCCAAATAGACTGAAAGTACAAAATGCCTTAAGCCAGCCTTCCCTGGGATGGGAGCAGGGCAAGTTGGCAGCTTTAAGCCTGGCTTATACTTGTGGATGCCACTGGATTGCACTGGAAGTGTGTGAAAAAGTGGTAACTGAGCTCGTGGCAGTTGGTCTCTCTTACTCTGTGCTTGGATGGTGTTTGTGAGAAGCTCTCCAGGAGATGGAAACCACTGGAACACCTGAATCCAAACACTCATTTCTCTCTTCCCCTTTAACTTGCTTTATTCCATCCACTGCAGTCACTTCACCCTCATTGCTCACATCCAGCCTTCTTTTTGCTTCCTCCTCACTTTTACAAAACTCAATTAAACATGTTTCTTCACCTTGGCATTGTCTTGATAGAACAGATCAAAGGAAAACTTGCAGAATAAATTGCCTGTTTGGCCAAACATCCCCTTTTGTTGGGTGCTGGAGTGAAGGTTTGACCCTGCCTGAGCCAAGGGCTGCACGACCTGTAACCACCTCTGCTCAGGCCCTTAAATTACACAATACCAGCTCTGTCTGAAGGTGGAATCTTTAACAGAAATTTAATGTATTTTGTCTCAGTTGCATTATTCCCTCTGATCTTTCTGTTATATCAGGCAGTAAGTCTGGTGTTATTTTTTTGTGTAGCATGAGGTGAGGGGGAACATCCATATTGATGTGTATGAAGGAGAGGAAAATATGTAGCTCTGCTTAATCATAGCTCCTGTATTGTCTACAGGGTCTTCAAGCTCTTGATTTCATGAAGGGAATTTGGAAAAAACAAGAATGAAGGAATCTGCTCATTTTTCCTGCTTTACTTATTGCATGTGTGCAGAGTGCAAGATGCTTTAGACACTCAGTACTTTGCCTAAATGCTACTCCTTTAAAGTTAAATAAGTTTCAAGCTTATTTGAATAAAATTACACATCTGGTAGGTGTATATGTGCAAGTTTGTGAGGGCTGCAGGATGAGCAATAGTTTCAACACTTCCATGAAATAAACACAGTGATTATACTATAAAAATTTTGCCTAAGATGTGTCAGCATTTGAACTGACACAGCTTTTTGTTAAAATATTCAAGATTTTTAAAAATTATTTGCTATTCAGCTTTATAACACAGAAAATAAAGTGCTAATTTCATTTATTTAGTATGTCTGTTGATATGAGGTGTTGTATGTAAAATGAAATCTGTGATGCACGTTGTTGTTTCTTAAACCAGGCCCTTTTCCAGAGAGATTTTATTGGAAAAATACTTCACTTTGAATTTAAACTTTCACTATTATTTCCAGTGGAAACTTGTCTCTCCTGAACTTCTGATTCCAAGATATGACCATTGGAAAAGAACAGAATTTGCCTTTCAGAGTTGCAGGAATCAAGGGTGTATTTTAGAATAAGTCACTCAATATTTTGTGTTATTTTCACCATTCTTCCCATTTGGAGAAGATGCTTTAGTGGTGATGCTTATTGTACTTTCACTCTGTTTTCATGTACCATAACTGCTTTACATAAGAGTTTTTTGGTGGGGTTTTTTGTTTGTTTATGCTTTTCTCTTGGGTTGTATAACTAATTTGTATGTGTTCCCTGCCTTCTTTGTAAGATCTCACCCAGCTATCAAATGTTTTCCTGAGGGAATGTAGGCAGCCTTTCATCTGGGGCTGATTCTGATAAGATTGGTCAAAGATAACTGAGGGAAAACTTGGCAACTCCTCCTGTTTGCTCTGGCATTGATCCATATTGCTTAGGTTTTATTCCATATTTATCCACAGCCCTTCGCCTCAGTCTTGCTCAACTTTCTTACACACCTTTCCTCATTTATGCTAAATACACTTATTTACAGCTCTCTTTTTTTAATTGCATTTTGACTGCAAGTTGCACCAAGAGCCCAATGATGTCAAAGGTCCAAAAATCAAATTAGGATCTTTAAGGTTTTTCATCTACCTGATAAATTTTCAAAGACTGCTTAAGGTAATTTTGAAAGGCTTTTTAAAGTACTGGAAATGAGTTTGTGAGTAACTGATACTGTTTGACTCCTTTACACAGAATTTTGGGGAATTGCTGCTTTTACTGCCATAGGTCAGGAGTTAAACTTTGTGCTGTTAACCTCTAAACATAACTGCACATTTTCCAAGGCAGAAAATGGTTTAATAGCAAATCTTTTACATGTTCTGGCTGCCTGTGCAAGGGTAAAGGTTTTGAAGTAGAAGCCAGTGCTGAGCATGGCACATGTAATTCAGTCATTGCACAAACAGCACAAAGTCCATTCATTGTATCAGCAGAGGTTTTTTTGTATCTTACTTTCTACCTTCTGAGATTTCTATTTATATTAACTTTACGTTATTGTCAAGATTAAGTGCTGATACTCAGATTTTGTTGTTCCCACAGTCCCCTTTCCAAAAGCTGGTCTTTTATTTCAGGGTCTGAGTACTGTGGAACTCAATTTAGACAAAGATCATGCTCTCTTACTAATTAATGGAAAGATATTATCTCAGGGGTGATTCAAGCACCTGGATCAGCCTCTTTCCCTGACTCACCTTCTGCCTGGCACAGTCAAAATCTGAGTCCACTCAGGTAATTCCATTTACCCTTGAACTCTCAAAACTGCTTTAATAAGCTTGAGCTTAATAAGCTTTGACACACAAAAATCCATGTCTCCCTTAAAGCCTTGAGTCTGGATCCTGTACTTTTATTCCCTTATGGTTTATGGCCTTTTCTTAAGTCCAGCTGGCTGAGGCTGCTTTAAAAAGGTGCCAGGATCTAGTCTTGGATTAAGACCAGCTTTGCATCATGACCAGTTCACATGGCTGCTGTTCCTGCAAGCCAGACTTGCATAAGCAACTATCCAACTCTCCCCTTTTCCCTGCTTTCTTCTCCCACGTTCCTCACCTGGTTTTATTTGTAATCCAAACTCTCAGCTGGGAAGGGCAGCTCTCTGACCCCCAAAATGTCTCAGGGTGCTTAGAAACACAATGCAACTCTCTGAATAAGCTCCAAAAATTGAAATACAAACTTCTCTCCCCGGATCAAGGCCTAGGGAGTAAAAAAATGCATTTTACTTAATTTAGTAAAAAGCCTCAAATCCTTTTTTTTAATGGATTAGGTTTATGTTTACACACACAGAGAAGAACAGCTAAGCAGAGCCTACATGCCATGGAGAAATATTCATCAACTGCAGAAATTCTGAAATTGGTTCTATCAATTATAACAGCAATTTAGTAATTAATTATAATTGATGTTTATGATTGATGTGAATTATGTTGGAGCCAAATTAATGTTGTGTTTTACAAAGCCTCTGAACTGAGGCTTCTCAGCCTTGCTCAGTCTAGTATTTTACCTGCAACTTTTTATTTGGTTTAGCTGCAACAGCAACTTTTCTATTTGACCAAAGGTCTGTAGATAACTTATTTTACTTTTGGTTTATCTTCCTATAGTATGATCAGTCTTTACATGGATAGCAGTACCAAGCAGTAAAATGAGAAATAGCTGTCTCTTAATATATAGAATTGGTGTAATAGTAGCAGCTTGGAGAAGTGAAGACAAAGAATGTGGCTTGAAAGAGTACAGGCATTAAGTGTTTGAGAACAGTAATGAAAACACATTTACATTTATTTATTAATTTGTCAGTTCATTATTTTTTACATTATTCAACTGTGATTTGTAGTTTTTTATAATTTATTATGATTTAAATGCATTGCTGGAACAAATTCAAATTGCAGTTTCAAGTGACTTCAAATGAGCAAACATTGTATTAAACATTAAACCCCCCACATGAGGAGAACCTAAGAAAACACGGTCAGAGGACTCTGACATGAAGTGAGGTGTGTGCAGCTGCACCAGTCCAGAGTCTGACTTGAGCCCGTGCTCAGGCTCAGAAATGCTCAGACACATTTAGCAAAGAGCTTCTCCCTGTTCTAACAATTCACCTTCTGCTTGCCCTCCTGTCTTAGTGTAGTGAGACACAAGTGTTCTGCTGAGGATGAGTTATGAGGAAGACCCAAACTCCTCCCTCTAAGCAATTGTAAATCCAAAATTAAGAGGCTCCAATTGAGAAAAATGTGGAAAAAGGAAAAATAACAGCCCTTTATTAAAAGATATGTGTGTTGGCAGAACAACGAAAGAACACAAATAAACCAACCAAACAATAATCCTATACCCACAAATAATCCCCTTCAAAACAAACAAACCAAAACAAAAAGTAAACAGTTCAGTTTGTGCCCTTTGGTGCAATTCTAACCATTGTCAGCAGGGGACGCTGTTGGATCACTGGCGGTCGCCACGTGGGGGGCCCCGATTGTGCTGGAGAAGCTGAAAATGGAGATCTTCTGTCCCCCTCACTGGAAAAAGGGAGAAAGGAGGGAAAGAAAAAAAAAAGGTCCTTCCCAACGGGAACTCATGCTGGCTGATTCGTGTGGTGTGTGGTTTCCCCTCTCTCATGTGCACGAGAACTGCTGTCAAAAAAAAACGGAGGAGGGGAGACCTCCCGAACAGTTCCTTGCCGATGAAAATCCAAGCAAATTCCCAGCTGGCAGCCAGGCTGAGAACAAAGCCACCTCCGAGCTCTTGCTACCCGGACCCCTTCAGGCAACAATGGAGTCACTCCCCTTTTCCAGGAGAGGAGGAAAAAAAGGAAAAGAAAGAAAGAAAAAAAAGTCCTTACCCCTCCCCACAGACAAGACCTTGAGGGCCACCGACTCGGATGTAGTTCTACCAGCCACTTCTTTTGTGTTTCCATTGCCCGAGCCACAGCCAACCTGCGTATTCAACATCCCTCTCACACCCTGGGCAGGGGGAAGGGAAAATTCCTGCTTAGTTTCCCAGAACAAGCGAAACCATGACACCTCCCCACTCTTAGCAGATCTGAACCAAAACCCCAGGAAAGACCAGAAGTAAAATTCAGGTGGCTTCATTCCTATTGGAATGGTGTCCTTCAGTTCTTATTCATTCTCTTCTGCCAGAGAGTCCCTTGTGGTCCCTGCTCCTCAGTCTGCTGGGAACGCAGACGTGGCAGGTTCTGAATGGCACCACCAATCCTTGGCTCCTTATTTGTGCAGGTAGGCGTCAAGCCAGAGCTCTCCTGAGCTTTTCAGGGAACTGGGAGAGGGAGAGAGAGGACACATTGCTTAAGGGAGGGTTGGAGAGGGCCTCCTCCTGCAATCCTTCTGCCTTTTTGTGTGTTTTACTTACTGCACGATGTCTGCAAAGGCCGTGAGCAGGGGCTTGCACTGGTACTCCAGGCCGTGCTTGGCACACAGGGACTTCACCAGAGGGGCCACCTTCCAGTAGTTGTGTCTTGGCATTGTGGGGAACAGGCTGTGAACAGGAGACAGGCAGGTTCTCTTCCAGTGCTCCATGAGAAATCCTGCCTTTCTCGTGTCCACATCCATTTCTCAGGAATCACCCAGCTCACACTGAGCAGGATCTGTAGCTGCTCCCAGCTCTTCTTTCTTTTATGACTTATATGACTTTTCCTGCTTTTCCCCCTCTTTTTTTCCCCCCAGTTTGTCTCTAGCATCTCCAACATTTCTCCAAATTAAGTGCTGCTTATAGAAGAAACTACTTTCCCCCTCCCCTCTTTCCAGAATGAACCATCTCCATAGCACAGAAAAGGAGATGAGCCCATGCTTCTCATACTCTAACAGCATAAATAGTCAGCATAGGTGGGCTTAAACTACTGTGCCAGAGTATAAACAGGTGATGTAACTTGGGTATTTTCCCTAATCCTTACAAGCTACTACTTGGAATAGACCTTGTTGCTGCCCATATGGTTGCATGGGTCCTGCCCATGTTCCATTTTCACTTGTCATCCCTGTGATTCTCTTTAGGGCTTTCAGCCTTTTTAAAGGCAAACTCATTGGTGCCCCACAACTATTTGTAGAATTCAGAGCAAAGAGGAAAAGGGAAAAGAAAACAAGAGAAGGAAAAAAATAGTGTTAAATAAAAGGAGTGAAAAAAAAATCCCTCTTGGTGTGTGTACTCACTGATGTTCAATCTGGAAGTTCAGATGCCCAGTGAACCAGTCATTGAACAGTGACTGCTCAACGTTGCACGTTGCCTGGAGCTAGAGGAGGGCAAAGGAAAGCAAAGTTAGTCCAGCTTAGTAACTGCAGCTTTTCTCGTCCCTAAAGAGCACAGTGCCCTGTGCTGTTCTGCTCTGTTGTTTTCTTTTAGCCTAAGCTGAGCTACCTCCAGCCAGCTTTGTGGGCCAGCAGATGTACAGACTGGCTGAACTGGACCATGGTAAAACTAGGAGTTGGCTCTTGCAGTTAGTGAGGAGATGGGTGTGTTTAGGAACTGGAGCTGGGACCTGGATTTCATTTTACATTGCCCATGACTGTGTCATTGCTGTGCTCCTTTACCATTTCCATAAGTGAATCCATTACCCTGGTAACCTTCACTTCCCAGTTGCCAACAGGTTTCACCCCCATTGCCATAGGAGTCTTGCTTATCTTGTGGTTAAAATTTGTACCTGTATGGCCACAGTTCTTAAGAATGGAAAAATATTTTACCTGAGTAGACACCCAGTCCAAGTTCTTGTCGTAGTAAATATCCATAGGGATGTGGTTCATCTGGGAAACCCAGACAAACCAGCTGCTCTCCAGCATCCTGTGCAATCAGACCAGAGGCCAGAATCCAGTGTCAGGTAAGAGGGTCAGTGATGAGCCATTAAATAACAGCATAGCCAGACTCACAAAGACATGGCTGAACACCAGCCTTGCTAATCCAGCACCTGGAAGAACTTCCAAAACCTGGAAGTTTCATACTTCCTTGTGAAACTCATGATTATTTAATGTGTTTTAACACTGACATGGCTTGTGTGCAGTTTGTTTTATCTGCAGCCAAGGACCAAGCTGATTAAAATCAATGAAATGGTGCAAGTGGAGAGTGTGTTGTCCATTGAAGCCTGGGCATTTGCAAGCCCAGACTAAGCTGTTTTGGTTAAATGTTGTCTTTAACCAGAAGCAGACCCAACACCCAAAGCACTGAATGTAATTTAAGAGAAGTATTTCTCAATTTGGTCAGTACCCAGTGAAGTCTCTTTGCTGCCACAGCAACCTGAAACTTGCCCTGGCAGTTGAGCAGATGAGTGTTAGTTTAACCTTATGGAATTAAAACACTAAGCAAAAAATGAGGAGGTAAAGGAGAATGTGGTAAGATAAGCAAAGGCAGACAAAGGCAGACAGGTACAGATGGAAAGAATGTCTAGAGGAAGGCTAAAGAGAAATCACCTGAATATAAAATAATACGCCAGGAGACTCTTTACTTCTAATAATGATCCATAAGTATAAAAGAATCTGATATAGAAGGTCATCATCCAGGCCAAGTCCTGCCAAAAACAGAGACAACAATTAAAGAAAAAAAAAAGTGCATTACTTTTGCTTAAAACTTTCTAAGCTTCATTTATAGGTGCAAGAGAATAATTTACATTCAGCTGCTATAGTTGTTTTTTTTTTCCCTGAATGGAATAATCTGGAGCAATTCAAGTTAACACAAGTTAATGATCCTTTTTCAGGGCTTGTGTAAGAGATGAATCTGAGCTCTCACACCCAGTAAGGAGATTTTTATAGCCACAGCTTTTCCACAGATCTCAGAAGGTTGAAGGCCCCCAGCTGACCCCTTTTTGTCACACAAGGAGCAGTACTTACCGCCCAATACCTTTTTGTGTAAGCAATGTAGAACGTGTGGCAGTGGAAGTAGGTGGGAAACAGGAGCGGAGGAAGAGCTGTAAGGGAAAATTCATTATCACTGGGAATGTCATGGACTGAATGACTGGGTCTGCCCATTGATCTGATGGTGCTTACAAACCTCAGACTTCATTTTAGGCTTTTAACTGGGGAACAGCTGCAAATGAGTATTTTGAGATGTGGTTTCCACAGCCCAAAGCTTATCTAGCTTCCCATTCTGTACAAAACATGAAACAATAGGAATACGCATAAAATCCCTCACCTACCAGGGATTTGGGGTGGGAGAACTACAAATTCAACCTTCCAAATAGACATCTCACTTGCAAAGAAAACCCCCAAACCCACAAAAACCCCACAGGCTGTTATTTAAATTTGAATAATACTGAAAGATAGGGTATGATATCATAACCCAGAGCCTCTGTGGAGGATGTGGGAGGTCTGGGATAGGATCTCCTTCCTCAACCAGGCATCTTGGAGTTGTATGTCTGAGATATGCACACCTGAACTAAGCCTGCTATTTCTAGCCAGAAGAGAGAGACCTGACACTGCTGGGAGCAGTTCTTTCCTTCTTCAGAGGTTAAGGGTAAAAAAATAGGTGAAATTAGTCAAACCAAAGTGCCCATTTCTGCTGGGTTTTATGGTTCAAATTCATACTGTCCATTTGCAAGCAAGAAGGAAATTTCAGACTATTCTGGAGAGAGGCACAAGTTTATTATCACCTTGCCCAATCTGCAAATTGGGCTGCTTTGCAAAAGGAATAAAACTTCATAAAGCTTTACTAGGATAGGAAGAAGAGGGAAGAAGGAGCGAGTGTGGAGATCAGGGCACTGATGGGAGAAATTCTGAGTTTTTCCTGGTCTTTATATAGTTTATTAACCCTCATTATACAGCTCCCAAACAGCCCCTGGAGCCTCATCTCAACTTCCTTAATTCGGGAGTTAAGACACTTTCTCCTTTTCTCTGTCCAAATAGCTGTACACTTATTATTGCAAAGCCATACAATTTTAAGATGACCTGGTATAAGGGTACCCCCCTACTTTTTCTACCCTGGAACAAACAAAGAACATTTGGCTAAAAATTCTTAAACCAAATCAATGTGTTTCAAGTCAAAAAGGGCACAGAAACCTGATGTCACATAGATATGATAATTCAGGCTGGAAAGGACCTGAGGATCTTGGAGCAGCACCAGCTCTGAAGTCAGACCAGTTACTTGGGGTTTGATCCAGTCAGGTCTTCAGCTGTTCCAAAAACTAGGTTATTATGTTTTTATTGTGCTCTTTGACACAGGTACCTTCATTCTATTGAATTTCTACAGGTCAAAAGTAGAATCTGCAAACCTCATTAATAGCCCTTATGGTATTGCAGGAGAATGAAGATACTCACTGATGAAGAAGTATTTGTGTTGGTGATTGTAGGGCATGTACTTCTTCTTTTTGATCCCAAGCTGGGAAAAAACCAGAAAAACAAATTACTGAGTGGCAACTAGGAAATTTGCACAGGTAACTTGCTCTTTTCCATTTATTTTCCAGTGGCACCTTCTTGCAGACTTCCCACAACCCTCATTCCTTCTGTCTCTCTCCTATTAGTTTACAAACATAATATTGTCTATAAACCCCCATTGCATTAATGTAGGGATTTGATGCCTTTTATCCATTAAAAGATGGTGTGATCTGTAAGTTATGGTAAAAAGAACATTGAGCATGGACAGAGGTGAATTTTAGCTGGTGAATTTCCTTGGTTTTACGTTCTTGCCACATTCATAATTAGTTTTGTGAGGAATTAGATATTCCAAGGCTAAATTATATCATCGGTCAAAAATAGTTATATATATTTTCCTCTCATTTTCCCCCTACTGTCTTCTCTGATTTCATGCACTTAAGTGACAGCTTCATGATGGCAAAGGTCTTCCAAGGAGAAAAGTATTTCACTGCTGTAGCTGCTGTCACAGGGATTCAAGAACTGATGAAGATTTATAGCAAAAAGGGTTCAGCACTCTTAGGTTGTCACTTCTGAAAGTGTCTGGGCACATCCTACATGGTCAAATGACTTCTGCCCAACTAGAGCTACAGGAACAGCCCTGAGTTAATAACTCCTGCTACTCCTGTCACAGCAAGGCTTCTGCCTTCTCCTGGCAGATACAGCCAAAGGCACCCGTAACTCTGAGCCTCAGACATTAATATAAATAGTAATATAAATATAATATTAAAAAGGCCATCTGTAGACATGCTTTATATTACTGTTTACAGGTTATTTAATAATCATAAATTACTGAGTTGGTGTTCCAGGTCATTAAGTTTCTGTAACCATTAACAGTCCTTTTGCTGGTGGATTTTCCACCCTATGTATGATGCATGTACATAATGTCTAATTTATTTACAACTTGTCAGCTGTTTAAGATATTCTTAAAGGGATTTAATGTGGACTGTGAAGAAAGTAGACCCAATCTTTTTGCAGAAACTGCCATCACATCTCACTTTTAGATCTGTATGGTCCAGCATGGTTTTGTTGACTGGGGTGTTCTTCCCACACACACACACTGACCTCTACTGAGAGTTTCTTCCCCAAAGTGAACAGGAAAGGGTGCATATCGATGTCAGGGTCTTTGTGGAAGCAGTTGGGTTTGGAGTGGTGCTGGGAGTGCAGAAGAGTCCACCATTTGGCTGATGCCCCCTTTTAAAATGAAGAACAAAGTATGAAAGGTATGATGCTTTCAGAGCCAGATTCTCTCCAGTTCCTCTCCTTCCCCCAAGTGCTGAACAGAATCCCCCACAGATCTTCAGAACGCACATTTTTACAGGAAAACCATCCAATCTCAGCAGTTTTCCAGGGTCGGGTACTTACAATCAAGTGGCACATCACAAACTTGTGCAGCAAATGGTTCCACTTGGTCTTCTTGAATACTGAAAGGTGTCCTAAATCATGTTGTAGCCATGAAGCCTGGACCTGGAAGAGGAAGAAGAAAACTTTAGGAGGGGAGAAGACCAGGATGGTGCCACATCCATCCTTTGCTTCGAAATTTGGAAAGATTTACTTCTCTGACACTGCTCCAAAGCCGCCATCAGAAAGGGACTATGGAATCCTGATGCTCTTAAGGCTTTCCCCAGAATATATCTCACTGAAAGGATCCCAGACTAAGTTTAGTGGGAGCCCCCCACATGCAGAATTTCTTATTTATATCCATATAGTTGTTGTCTTATGACAAAGGAGGACTGTGCCGTCAGGAAATAGAGGACTAGGAAATGCAAGTGGATGGAAGTTGATGGAAGTCCTCGTGCACGTTCTGTAGGCTTACCTGAGAAATGGTCAACACCAGCAGGGAGACAACAAAAGGCATTAAGGATGTCCCAAAGTAGAAGAGAATGAGCCAGGCAGCAGAATCCAGCAGCAGGATGTGAGCGAGGTGCAGGAAGAAGAAGAGCTGATTTGGCTCCAGAAGTCCCATTTTCTCAACAGTATCACGCAATTGCCGGAAATCTTTCACCAGCATTTCCTGGGGGAAGCACCAGGATTACACATTCTCTGGATTTAGATGGCACTGCAGCCTCAAAACTCAAAAAACACTCGAGGAAAGAAAGAGCAAAGGCTCTGGCTAAAAGGGCAAGACCTGGGCTTGCACACAAATAAACTATCCCGGCTCTCTTACAGCTTCTCTGGGTCTTTGCTAAGGTGCACAGAGCAAAGAAGCCAGCCCAATTTCTGCACCCCCAGCCCCTAAGACTAATCTTTGGTGCTTCTTCCATCATCTCCTTGGCAGGGGGAGAGCAGCACAGTAGCTCAGGTGAAGGTTGTGTCTAGTGGAAGTTGTACTTTATGTGATGAGCTTCACATGCCACCTTGTGGTAGGTCTTTGGATGAAATTATTCCTCTTAATTTACACCTTCACTTTACCCTTCCCAGGATTAACAGAGGAGGTTTAAATTTCTCTATTAAAAACTTGCACCTCCAGCCTAGCTGGCCCCCCAGCTAAACAAGAGTTACTGTGATAAGGAAAAAATAATCTTCAGGAATCTCATTCTCAACCACAGAATGCAGATTTGGTCTAATATGCATGTATGGTTTCTAAGTGGTGGAACAAAAATTGGGAAGATACAGAAGAAGAGGGTCTAACCTCAGAGTATCTTTTTAATCTGCCTTTGATCTGATTTATGAGGACAGACTTACATTTTTATTGGGCTCAATACTGGGTTGGTCTGGTGCCAGCTCCCCAATCTGCAGTGGCTTCAAGTACTTGCTCACCAGCACCTTGTCAACATGGAATGCCACAAAAGCATCCTGCAAATGCACCAGAGTAAAGGAAGAGGTAAGAAAACCAAATTCCAAGTGACAAACCCCAATCTGCTGTGCATGGCAAGACATTCCCTGTGGAGGAACCACAATAGCAAAGATCATTTATCTTTCTAACTCATCAAGCTTTTGCAGCCTTTGCCTTCTCATGTTTGTCCTAAGCTCTTAAATGAGATCTTATTTCAGAAGAGGGCTCATGCCCACTATGGCAATTACTGCAGGTATCCAAGCTCCACAGTGCAAAATTAAATGCCTAAATCAGTCTTGTGCAGTGTCACCCTGACTAATATCCTCATTTTTCCATCCCTCAGGTTTCTTTGCTTACTGAGCCCCTTCTGTATTTTTCATCCTCTCCTGAATTGCCACCTTTCATGGCTTTCTGCTCTTGGTTAAAATCTTCCAGTCAAACAAAGATAATTTCTTAAATTTTCATGAGTCTCAAACATCCGTTATATATGGAAGAGCAGGAACTATTTGTCTGGAGATTTCTTTTTCTTTCAAAATACGCAGCAAAGAAACAATCACATTTGTCACATCTTTGTGTAGATGTTAATTTACCACTATTTTCTACTCCTGCACACACTAAAAGGCAGGAACTCCAAGGAATTTCCTGAATGGTTCTCTCTGTGTTTACCACAAGTTTCCATGGCATTGAACTAACAAGACAAGCAAACCTGATGAGCAGAACTCTTATTGCCCACACACCAACTCCCCACTCATTGGACACCTCTTAACTGGCGAATTCTTTCCATTCTGTTCATCCCAAAGGTCAGAAGGACGACAAGCAATAGCTACAGAAACTTTTCTGTATGCCAGCCTGTAAAAACACTGCTGTCTTTGCTTTTCCCCCAGCTTATGCTGGGGAGCATTTAGGAGGGATAGAATTTAGGAAGGATGTTTCTGGAAGCAGCTCCTGTGGCAGCTTCCCCACCTTCCCCTGCAATCACTGCAGCTCACGGTTGCTGTACAAGCAAGATCAGGAGATAAGAGTAATCCTAAAGGCTTAATAATCACAGAACTAGATAGAACCAGGTTGCTCAGAGTCCCATCCAGCCTGGCCTTGAACACTTTCAGGGATGGGGCAGCTATAGCTTCTCTGGGCAACCTGTGCCAGAGCCTCACCACCCTCAGTGTAAAAATATCTTCCTTACATCTAATCTAAATCTACTTTCTCTTAGTTTAAAGCCATTCCCCTTTTGTCCTATCCCTCCAGGCCCTTGTCCAAAGCCCCTTTCCAGCTCTCTTGGAACCCTTTTAGGACTAGAAAAGGCTTTAAAGTCTCCCTGGAGCCTTCTCTTCTCCAGGCTGAGCCCTCCGGCTCTCCCAGCCTGTTTCCATAGCAGAGGCCCTCCAGCCCTCGGAGCATCTCCATGTCCTCCTGAGAACCGGTTCCAGTACCTAAAGGGGCTCCAAAAATGCTGGGCAGGCCTTTGGACAAGGGCCTGGAGGGATGGGGCAAAGGGGAAATGGCTTTAACCTAAAAAAGTCTCTACTTGGATCGATCCCGTTGCCCCGAGAGCTGAATCTCCCGATTTTTCCGTGTCCTCAGCACGGGGCTGGGGAGGTTCGCACGGGGCAGTGACGCTTCATTCCCCCGACCCTGTTCCATACCCTGAGCATCCCCTCATTCCGCAGTCGCCCCCCGGGCCGTCCCTGCTCAGCCCCCGCATCCCGGGGCGCTCCCGGCCCGTCCATCCCGGCGCCCTCACCGTGGCGTCCTGTCCGGCGTGGCTGACGAGCAGCCGGGACCCTCCCGGGTGCCTCCGGTAGAAGTGGCTGATGTCGTACACCTTCCTGTGGATCACCAGCCAGCGCTCCTGCGGGACCGACCCCTTCCCGTTCCGCTGCCCGATCTCCTCCCAGGTGAAGCGCCGCAGCCCTGCAGTGTCCCCATCCCTGTCCCTGTCCCTATCCCCATCCCCATACCCATGCCCATGCCCATGCCCATGCCCATGCCCATGCCCATGCCCATGCCTATCCCTATCCTGCACCGCCCCGCCGCCCCCCAGCCCTGCCATCCTCCCTCCTCCCTCCCGGCCCTGCAGCCCAGCATCCCGCTCCGCCGAGGCATTTAAGGTCGGGACCCGCCCCGGCCCCCTCGCCCCGCCCGCCCCGCCTCGCCTCAGCTTCTCCACGAGCTCCTGCTGCTCCGGGTTGGGCTTGTCCCCCCAAAATCGCCCTTTCCCTGCCCCGGTTCTGCACCCCCAGAGCATCCCCAGCATCTAAAGCCCCGCGGTACCTGTAGGTGGGGGATACCTGACTATTTAGGGGGGCGAGTCTCAGCAAGCTCATTCTGTTCCCAGGACAATCCCAGACAGGGAAAACTTCCCTTAAAATACATGCCTGATTAACCAGAAATGTAATATTACTCTGCAGTTTAGCTTTGATGTTACAGTCCCTGAAACCCTTGGATGAAACGTGAATTAAGCACATTCTTATGCACAGTTAAAAAAATCCCAACCAAAACACACCAATCTCCAAGAAACTCAGTATTATATTTAGCACCTGATGAAACCTGGTATTTCTCTATTTCCAGTTCTCCAGCACTCACAGCAAAAAGGGAGCAGAGGGCAGGGGGCCTCCACAGAGCCCTTGGCAGTAATAATCCTTGGAGCTTGCACTGGATGCTCCTGTCATCTGGGATAAACCTTGCATGGCACACATCGAATGTACCAGGGATAAACCTGGGATGGCACACATGGAATGTACCAGATTCTGATTGGAGATTTTGAAACTGCTTTTTTTTTTTTCCCCCCCTCTCCCTGCCCCCTTCTTGTTTGTAAAATTATGAGTAAACTATTGACTTGGAAATGAGTATTAATTGCAAAACAGCATTTGGTTCCACTTTTCCTGTCTTCCTAAGCAGTCACAGCATCTACATAATTTTCTGTTTTCAAAACAGACCACAAGCTTGAAAATATAAAGCTGTGATTGAGTCAATGATTTCTTTGTTCCATAGAAAACCACATGTTAAAATCCACATCAGCAGCAACACAGATGGAGGAGCCCACAGTTAGGACAGTGTTTTTAAAGCGTGTGACCAAAGCTGGAATTAGTTTGTCTGAGTTACTGTCTTTGGTGATTAATTTGAATTAATTCCTTTACATTTATAACATTTCTCACACATCTACGAGCCTTTTTTTTTCCTCAGTGCTCATTTGCTCTTGAGTCTTCTTGGACTGGTAGAGCTCTCACTCAGTAATGATTCTGCAGTTTAAATTTCAGGTAAGAAATGCTGATGCAAAGAACCAGGAGAAATCTCATCCCAGTTATCACAATTAAATTGTTTACACAGTGTTTATGGCTCTTCCTCATTATAGGAAGGTGTGAAAATCCTAAAGCTGGTTTCTCAACACAGCTCCCAAAGTCAGCCAGTGCAATAAGATGCCTTAAAAAGTTTAATAGCTGCTATCATCAATCTGTTTCTTTGCTTCTCCCCTGTAGGCAGTCAGGAAGCACCTTTTCCTTCTCATTCCCAGCCTTTGCCATCCCTTTAGGCTCACATTTGGTACTTTTTATAGAATATGTTTTTATAACATTTGAGGTAAACCATCTCCTGCCCACCAGCACACACCTTCGGAAGGACAGCACAACTTGTTCCTTTTAGCTGCCCTCCTACACTGAATACTCAATTTTGAATATTCAGCAGAAAATGAGGAAGAACTCAGCCCCTCCTTGGCCTGTGTTCATATCTCCTTAGTTACTTTATAGAATCATTAAGGTAGAAAAAGACCTCCAAGATCATCAAGTCCAACCTTTCTCTGATCCTAAAATCCTGCACAAAGTTAAACAGCTCCAGTGACATCACTGAGAGATTTCCATGTTTTTCCCCACCTCTCCAAGTGAACATGGAGTGTGTTTCTCGATGGCCAGGACAGTCTAACAACACACAAGATAAATAAGTTCAAATCCTCTTGAAGTTTTATATTTTCAGTGACTCAGAAGTTGCTGAGTAAAATATAAAATGATCTCCTTCTCCTGTCATCCGTGGTGTAAGGCTGCAACTGCCCCTGGGTCAGTAAGAAAAGCAGGGAAAAGCTTTTTTCCCCAAGGTTTTTAGTGTATGGAGTACACAAAATAACCCCAAGCACCACCTTTCAGTGCAAAATTCCTGTACCTAAAGGGACTACAGGAGAGCTGGAGAGGGACTTCTTAAAAGGGCATGAGTGACAGAACAGCGGGAATGTCTTCAAACTGACAGAGGGCGGAGTTAGACGGGAAATCAGGGAGAAATCCTTCCCTGTGAGGGGGGTGAGGCCCTGGCACAGGTTGCCCAAAGAAGCTGTGGCTGCCCCATGGAGTGTTCAAGGCCAGGTTGGACAGCAATTGGGGCAACCTGGAAGTGAAAGTATCAGGCAGCACTGAGAACCTGGGGATTTCAGAAGACAGGCAAGAGCTTAGCTGGAGCTTTAGGTTTTAAGAAATGCCCTCAAGGACCTAAAACAGTAGCAAGTTATTAAGACCTTTCATTGATTATGTCAAACCCCTGGAAAACTGGAGCTTTAATTACTTCAGAATGAACCACATAATCTGTTGAGAATGGGAACTGTTACATGGGTTGCAGGACACTCCTGACATTATTATTATGTAGATATTGCTCTGATAGAAATGCTGATAACAGCAATAAGGTCTGTTGTACCAGCAGGTGCTTACAAAGGAACAATACATTTGACAACAAACCCTTTATTAATCTGCTCCACAGCTCTTGCATGAAGTCCAGCTGCTCATTTTTCTACTGGAACCCCACGTTAAGCTAAACTTAAGCATTTCCAGTCTTGCAAGCACTGGTGTTTTGCAATCTGTCTTTTCACAATAAAGATCTCAGCTGTAAAAAAGATAAACATCAAATTCTGACTTGACATCTACCTGATATCCACTTGTTCTCTCACACATCCCACATTTTTATGCTCTGTAATCCATTTTTCTTCTCCCTGCAGCAGGGTAAAGTGGGCCAAACCTGCATGATGGTCCCTTCTGGAACATTTGTCTTAATAAATATGTCATCAAGCCTAAATTAAAAAACCAAAATATTTGGGGCAAGGCTAAATGGATCTTTTGTGCAGGCTAAGATCTGATTTTTCCAAACTGAGCTGTTGCACCTAAGTGATTAATATATTTGCTGCCTTTTTCATTGTAACTCAGTAAAATCTTTTTAATGGGTTCATCTTTCATTACAATTTGTGGGCAGCAGCAACAGCTTCAGCAAAAGGTGATGCTGTGACTTCCAACAACACAAGAAACCAAGGGATGTAATCAGAGGTAACCCAAAAATCTCCACAAAAGGAGAAAAAACACCACACAAAGCAAGAAAACCCCAACCAACCAACCAACCAAAAGCCACAAAAACACACAAAAAAGGGGGAAAAAAAAGGGAAAAAAGGAGCACTAATTAAGCTGAGCAACCCAGAAAAAAAATAAATAAAATATAAATAAAATAAATTATTCATAATAAAGAACCATAATAAATTATTCATAAAAATACAAGATATAGGAGGAGAATGCAAGCTGTATCCACAAGTAATTATTTACGGCCTGTAACTCCTGTTCCTTCTTTTTCTTTTCTCATTCTTCTTGTTCATGTGGCGCAACTTGTCAGAAGACTGTTCTCTGTTCATTCTTCATTCAGAGCAGGATCTGTGGTTCTCTCCTTGGAGTTCAGAGCATCAAGCTGGAAAAGATGCCGTGGTGGGGACTTTTGAGGGTCTTAACGTTCTACTGAGGACTTGGGATGTGGGACAGTTCAGCCAAACTGGTGCTGTGGGTCAGACCTTGTGATTTCTGTGGGTCTGAAAGAATTTGGGATCTCCTGTAAGGAACACCAGGGTGTTTCCCACGGCCTTTCAATATGTAAAGGGGACATAAAGGAAGAGAGAGAGAGACATTTTTCCAAGACATGTAGTGACAGAACAAGGAGCAATATTTTTAATGTGAAAGAGGGTGGGTTTAGACTAAAAATAAAGAAGAATTTTGTTGCAATAAGGGTGGTGACAGTGGAACAGAGAAACTGTGGATGCCCCATCATTTTTGTTGTCAATCAAGCTGACAAATGCAAATTTATGTGGAAGTATGACAGAGTATCTCTTAAACTCTTTATAGCTCTCATTAAAGTTGATTACAAGAACTTTGCACAAGTCCTCAGAGGTGTCACATCATCATAAAAGATGAATCCATATTCCCCTCCAGTTCAAAACATCACAACTCTTGTTGCTTCCTGGGTCTAATTGATGATCACAAACTCTCCCTCTTCTGCTATAAGTTGAATACTGTGTTTTAGGGAAGAGCACCAGTGTTATGTAGCTTAATCTGAACCCTTCTAGAGACACAAGCAGAGTCACATTCTGGAAGAACATCAATTACCCTTAGGAAATCTAGAAATCCTTCATTACTTTTAGTTCAAGGTCCTGAATGTTGGTCTAGAAAAGACTCAGGTGAGAAAGGCTTGGATAAACAATGTTTTAGTGGAGCGGTTGATGATGCCAACCCTGTTCTTTACGGATGTTCCCCATTATTTGGGTGTGCTCCCCTAGTTTTAACCAGCACTGGGTTGAGAGGCTGTCAGTAATATCACTGAAAATGCTTTGTTTGTGCCACTTTGCAGCAATTTCTGAAAGAATGAGTACTGTAACCCAGTGGAGGTCAGTAAAGAGGCAAAGGCTGTGTGAAAAAGCTGGAATTTCAAAAGAAAAAACCCACTGTATTTCGACGGAAAGATTTCTTGTGCTCATGCTTTGTAAGTTGTGTCTGCACATCACTCAGGATGGGATGAAAAGAGTTGTGCTGCCCTGTTTGCACGAGACATCTGAGCTGAAACATGAGGTTTTACAGTAGGAATAGAAGGGAGGCACTGACAGAACTTTCTCCTTGCAGCTTCTCCTGATGTAACCTGTTCTTTCTCAAGAGCAGATCTTATCACTGCCCCTCAAAAAGCATCAGCCTGTGACTCAAGGTTTGCAGCACAGACTTGCTGAATAGAAAGTGATATAATCTGATTTTTCTGTCACACCACACACCCTTTTGGCCAGTAGAGCTGATTTTGCCCTGTTTTGACTGCACCCACAGTTGTGGGGTGGGTGCCTTAACCCCTTGAAGAAATTATGGAAACATATGGAGCCATTCTCCCACTAATTTTTCTCACTTTTAACAACTCAAACTTTAAGGAAAACATTATTCCTATTTTCTTCATTCTAACTTGCTTTTCTAAGCACCAGACGACCATATTTCCATCTAAATCAAACCAGAAGTTCTCTGTCACAAATTCAGGGCTGAGGAGGCAATAGATATGCAGCTCTGCATGTCTGAACAAGGCAGGTATGAATGTCAACATGAAGGAAAAGCTTCCATGGAAACTCAAAATATATTTGAGACTCATTCGAGCCAAGCTGTGAATACAAGAATAAGGGAGAGAAGAACAAAAACTACAAAGAATGTGGCTTCCTGAGGTATGTTAGCAAGGAATAACTTCTAGTTAATGGGATAAATGGAAAACAAGCTGAGAAAGGTGCTGGGTACAGAAGTTACGGAGGTGTCTGTGCTCATGTGCTCAAAGTTGCTGCATAATGGATTTTGTAATCCTAATGGGGAAGTGATTTCTCTCATCAGCCTTATTTCTCACACCTCAAACTTCATCAGGCATGACAGCAATTACCTTGCTTTTACAGCAGAGGACAGAAAGGGAAGTCCTAGTAAAGGATCACGTACCACCTCTACATTGAAATTACACATGAAATGATGTGCATGATCACTTACTCCCACAAGGGAGCATTAGGTAGTAAATTCAGCAGCTGAAAGCTTTATCAGTCCACATAACTTTCCCTGGTGTTATCCTCATCCATTTAGAAAGCAGCTGTCCTACAAACACCAGAAAATCAGTGACAGTACTTCACAACCAAAGTATTTCAAATTTGGGTCTGTGAAGAACTGAAAGCAGAGTTAAGGTTATGCCCATTATTTGATTGATATCCAAATCTACCAGTCTCTCTCCCCCTTCAAATACAGACACTCCTACTTCATTTTAGAATTGCAGTGAACAGGATTTGTCCTGGTTTTGGTTTTGCCCCTTTGATTTTCCCTACAGGCCAAATATTTAGGTTTAGGTTCATCATACCTAATTGCCAAACTCCAGTTCACTGCCTGCATTAGGAGACCAATTATGCTCTTCTTGACAAGTGCAATGAGACAAACAATTTGAGTGGATGATTTGTAGGTTTAGAATGAATATGGAGGTTTTGATTGGATATTAGGAGGGAATTCTTTCCTATGAGGGTGGTGAGGCCCTGGCACAGGTTTCCAGAGAAGCTGTGGCTGCCCCATCCCTGGAAGTGTTCAAGGCCAGGTTGGACAGGGCTGGGAGCAACCTGGGATAATGGAAGGTGTCCCTACCTGTGGCAGGGAGTGGAACTGGATGATCCCTTTATACTGGATGATCCCTTTACATGTAACACTGTCCTTTGTGCTCAAAAGGGTCAGGGAGAGCCTGAAATCCCTTAGGAATTCTTGTCTCCCCCGAATAATCCTGTATCACATCACTGCTGAACTGACCTTTCACCATCCAGTTCATTTAAGTGTACCTGAAATATTCTCAGCTGATTTCCACTTCACACTGCCAATCTGTGGGGGAGAGAGGGATTAATATTGCATAATTTCTTAGGCATATATATCACAACCATAATTACTTCCTTTCCTAAGCTGCAGAGAGTGATGTTCTGATGAAGAGAATACTTGGAAAAGGCCAAAGGAACAGCCTAGAAACTCTAGATATGTTGAAATTATAAAGGAAAAGGAACAAAATCAATGTCAAATTATATGGTATAGAATTATGAAAGGAAAGGAACAAAAACAATCTCCAATTACCTGGTATAGAAGGTGAAACATGGGTTTCACTTGTGGTGGAAAGTCATCAGAGAGATTTTATAAGGGTTATGTTGTCATCACACCACTGGCAAGGATGGGGAAAGGCAGAAAAACCTGGAATAATTTTGGTTGGAAAAGACCTTTAAACTCGTGTTCTTAAAGCAAATCTAGAGAGAAACTTGTGACAGTGCCCGCAGTAATTGCACATTTTCTCCTGGAAAGGAAGACAGAGAGGGACATTCCTCATTTTTATACCACTGCACCCCCTCTTTTTCCTATAAAAGAGGGGAACTGTGGATTCCAAGGGTTGAAGAAGCACAAGGGGATGAAGAAGTGAAAGGAGCCAGCAAGGATTTCCTGTACATTATAGGCTGTGTCCACACTCAGACTCGCAGACACTGTTTGTAGAAAGCTTTGTCTGTTGTAAGTACTTGGAGAAAACTCGTCATTCCAAGATAAAGATCCACCCAACCTTCCCATCTGAGGTGTGTCAGCACGTCCAGACAAGTCATAGCAGGGAGAGGTGAAAACACGTTGCAAAACACCCCAAATTAGCTCCCTGAGAAGTCTCTTCCATAACATATGGGCAGAACATGTGCTTCTCTCACTGGGGCTCAGGAGAACTTCCTTTTTATTTCTTTAACCTTAAAGGCTCGCAAAGAGAGCAGCACAAATTCACATTGTTCTCCAAAATGTAAATATATACATATAAATTACAGCTGTATTGGTTCCTGACTTTTCCTTTGGAGAAAAGTACTACAAACAACACCTGGAAATTTGCTTGGTTCTCTTATCTTCTGATTATAGGATCAGCACAGCGTTTCTCTGACCTGCCAAGTAGCCCTCTCTCTTCAATTTTTAATTAAACATTCTGTGGAAGAGGCAACCAGCACTTTGCACAGCCATCTAGAAGAGATGTCCCCAGTCTTCTACAAGACCACTACATTTTTTCTGTCACTACTGATCCTTCCTTGACTGATATTTGTTTCTTTCTTTTCCAGAGATGCACCAAAGCACTGGTTTGTAGATACTGTTGCTCTAGGAGAGTTCAGATATACTAAATGAATTAATTCCCTTAGCTTTAGCTGTCTTAAAATGCTTAATCTGAATGGTTTATATATTCTTGCTCTATAATCATTTAAGCAAGTGGTCATCATAAATTACATCTGGAGATGATTACCTCACTCCATTGACAAGAAAACTTAGGAACTGTCTTGGACTAGATGCCTGATTTCGCAAAGGTGGACAAGATGAATCCAATTTAGTGAGTCCTTCAGTGCTTGGGTTGATAAGTTTTTTTTCTAAAAAGTCACTGCTGGAGGCAGCACAAGTTTTAGATTTAAAGAAAACTAAAGTACTTGAGATCTAATCAGCTTTTCTTTGTGTTCCTTCCATCTGTTATGGGCAGTGACCAACTTACCTCTTCATCTTCTCTTTCATAGGTGAAATAACAGAGGAATTGCACTTTCAGAAAAAGTCTGAAGCAGCAACTGAAACAGAAAATTGAACAATTAAAATAACGTCTTGCAGAATTGCTCTCTTACAATTAGCTTTTACCATCTTTAAGAACAAGTCTAAATGATTCTACTTTATTCTCCCCAAGGGAGACAGAAACTAAAATCAATTTATTCAGCCAGTCTCAACTGAGAATTGGTGCTTTCCACACTTAGAATTGTCTTACAAAATCCCAGACACCCACTCGCTCTGTGAGAACAATTTACTCACTTTTATTTGAGGGAAACGAGGGGGAGCAAAGCAGAGGAGTGTAATTCATCCTGTCACTTCAGAGCATTATCAAGATTAAAAGGGAGGAACCATGTTTTGTAGCTGGACCAGTTCCTTGCTCAACCTGTACCCAGCACCAACTGGGTTACCTAATTCCCTTGTTTCTTCTGGAGTGACTGGATCTGCATTACATCACAACTCATCCTTTCTTCTAGGGTCTTTTTCCTTCTGCTTCCCTGCTAAGGGGAAAGAAAAAGAAACATAAACCACACAAACATTCTTGCTTGCCGAACAGAATTTATCTAAAATGATCCATAAATTATCTAATTTGTTTATATTTTGGCTTGTATAAATTTCTATAGGTGCAATAGGTACTGGATACACGCCAGCTTCATTCACATCCCCAGGAATCATAAGTGCAGCTCCCCCTGGAAACGACATGGATTCATTAACTGCACTTTCAGTGTTGTGAAACAAACGATCAATATCACATCAATCACTCACTCTGACTTTGGAATATATGTGATATTAATCAATATCTGTTGAAAGCTTCTTACACATTGATTAGGAACCAGAAAAATAATTATGTAATTATAATTCCAACATACGAAGAGCAGATAATATAATTCAATCAGCCAGTGTAAGTGGTGTTAAATAGTGAATGTTGCATTGCAGTACCTCCTTTACTTTCTATCTTTTTCATGATTTCATATTACAAACATCTTTATCTAAGGGCAGGAGATGGTTGGTTATATGTCGTTCCTGCCCAAGGACAAACTCATTGTAAAACTCAAAGATTTCTTTATCCTACTTACTTATGATCAAACTTTCTTATTTTTCAGACAGAACTTTTAATTATCTTCTCCAAAACCAATTTTTAAAGAACCAATAAGGTTAAAATTGTTAATTCTATCTATAAATGTAATTGAAAGTAGCAAAACTCTTTTCAACATCTCTTTTTTTGTTTGCTTATTTCAGACTATGACAGAAGATTCAGTATTAACTCATCTGGTACAATCTTCAGCCCTTTGCCCCTTTAGGATTATTTTATGCTCTTCATTCAAAACTCACATGTATATTGAGGGGAAACTGGTAAAAGTACAGTTCAACTGTTCCCAGTTGATTTTAACTTCAGCTTTTTCTAATTATGGGTCAGCAAAGGGTAACAAAGAGTAAATAGGAGTTTATTCAGAGTATGCACAATTTAAAACTATCTAAGTAAAACAAAAGGTTAAAAGATTTTTTTGGGGAAAGGATTTTTAAAATATAAAGAAATGTTACAACTGAGGCAGATAAAGCAGCTACTGAGAGAAGCAAAGACTCAAAAAGTAACTGGGGAAATGATAATGCCTGGTAAGAATAAAGAACAGGGAAACAATGTGGACTTAAGGTGAATTTTGATGTGCAGCCCATCTCCTTTCAGTTCTACATCCCTGAATTGATGGAGTAAGAGCTCTCCTTTCCTAACTGAGACAAGTCCATTGAGGGACAGATCCTAGATCTTTAATTGGATTCATGGATTGCTATTCCATAGGTTAACTAGATGAAATGCTTTGTTCTTCTACTATGGTGTTTACCTAAGACATTCCATGATCCACCTGGAGGGTTCTCCGTGAGAGCAAATTGACTGCATTACAAGGACACATTTCTTAAATCTTTTGCACCAGCACAGCATGATGGATATTAGTGGATATAGTGCAAGCATTGCATTTGACTTCTCCTAATTGCTCCTAATCCTTGATTAGAGAAAGAGAGGCCTTGGACTATGCCTGTGGGATACTTCTGGAGATCCAAGTAGAGTACTAATTGTTAATCTTATCCCTGGGCAGCTCCTAGTTGCTTATATACTGATTGCTCCCAGATTGTAAACCTAAGAAGATGGTGATGCCAGGCATCAAACCACTCCCCACATTACAAGTGCTGTCCTTTGGGCATGAAACATGAAGCTTGACAGCAGCTGGGATTATCCCTGGGAGCTCTGGATCTTGAAATATGACCTTCACTGTATCAGGATCTTGCAGTGTCCGGCGACAACAGGCTAAGGAATTAATTTGCAGCTAAAGGTATTATATCAGGGACATAATGGAACTTCATTTCCCATTGGAAAAGGGCTTTGTGAGCTGCAGACAGAGGCAAAGAAATGAGTTTAACTAGCCTAGGCTGCTAGAGTCAATCCCAACCACTGCTAGTCTGTCAAAGGACATCACTTGGATAAAGCAAAGGAAACACAAGCCTGCTCCTGGCCCGTGACACCACATCCCATTCCACTTTTTGTAAGATGGATTGAAAGAAAAGGATACTTAGATAAGAGTCCGTGTAGCTATTCCTATGCCTCTTTTCTTGGAGAAGAGGTTTTGGAGGAGTCTTGTGCAGGAGGGAAATCAAAAGATCAGTCATCCTAATCCTGAGTTTCTCCCCCTCAGAAAATGAGGCATCATAAACTGGTAGCAAAGAGGCCTTCTGTGGTACAGAGCCAGTGTCCTTAAAGGTCCAAGGATGCTCCAAAGAATCTGTTGTTCCAGTCCCTGCAGCAAACAGGGAAGAATTCATACAAAGGAAGGTAAATGTGGCCCATTTCCAGGCGTAACAGCGGGAGATTGCCACAAGGGGGCAAACTTGGATTATTTTCCTTATCCTTTCCTGGTTTTCTCCTTGAGAAAGGCTATACATCTAAATTATTGGAATGGTCGAGTGGTTTAGGTTTAGGTGGTCCTGCGAGGAGGAGGGGGTTGGACTGGATGATCCTCAAGGGTCCCTTTCAACTCGACATATTCTGTGATTTTAGGTGAAATGGGCAGGACACAAGTCAGTTCAAAGTCTGTAAATGCTCTGGGAAGCTCCTTTGGCTGACGACAGGATGACACAGAGTGACACAGCTGTAGCTGCTGGCCAAGAGAAGGCTCTCAGGATGCAGCCAAGGTGGGCAGGACCCCAAAAGTGCTATGAGGGGCAGCTGGGGGAGTTTATCCTGGAGAAAAGGAGGCTCAGGGGGGACCTTCTTGCTCTCTACAACTTCCTGACATGGGGAGTGGAACCAGGTGAGGGCTCTGCTCCCAGGGGCAGGATAGAAGGAAACAGCCTCAAGTGGCACCAGAGGAGGTTTAGCTGAATATTAGGGAAAATTTCTTCACAGAAAGGGTTGTCCAGCCCTGGCCCAGGCTGCCCAGGGCAGTGGTGGAGTCACCATCCCCAGAGGGATGTGGCACTTGGGGACACAATTTACTGGTGGTCTAATGCAAAGACCATAATTGGTCCTGACGAGTGTATCGGTACATGCTCCACCACTGAGGAGATAAGGAGGCTTCAAAGCACCAAAATTCATCCCTCTTCATGTGTTATTTGTGGTGATAAAATTGCTACTGCAATATATTCAAATTAAATGATGTGCATATTCCTTCTCAACCCCTCTAGCCTCTGGTCAAATTCTCAAGGCTCTCTAGCCCTCCTCTCATTAGTTGTCCCAATATCGATCAATTATAAACTCAGATGTTTTTCCCTAGGGAGTGAAAAAAGACACAATAATTTTCTGTAGATCTGCATCTAGTCAAACACTCCTTTGAAAGCACTTGGTAAATAAAAATTTAAAAAAAGTTTTAACTTGACTTCGAGGCATAAAGGGAACTTCTGACTCCTGACTTGAGGTGTAATGCACCCAGGAACCAAGGACTGCACTCCAAAAGAAGGCGATTTGACATTTTGGGTTTAGAAAACTTGAAGTAGAATCCTGGCATGTATTTCATCTGCACTTGGATGCATTTGCCACCAGAGAGAGCACATTGTCACAGCCAGTATTTAACCTTGGTAAGAGCTGGACAGCACTTGGAGCAGGCAGGGTTTATTCCTGGGTCCAGGTGGAAATTATGCTAAAAGCTTCAAGCAGTGACCTAGAGGACAAGTTCAGTAGAGAGTGAGTCTGAGCTACTGGAGAGTCTGAATAGGAAGATCCCGTTGCCAGTAAATAGAAGGAAGTCTTACCACCTCCTCCTGGCAGTTCCACCATGCAAACATGCAAACTTCAAGACAAATGAAGAATTTTTTTTATCTCAGCCGTGGGCTTATCAGGTGACAACTGACCACTTAGCACCAACTTCATTTGCCTTTTCATCAGCATTAATATCACAGTGAAATGTTGTCAAAGTATGTTGGGATGCACACAGGGAGAGTAGATGACACAAGTGCCACATGGTAGGCTGAGCCAGGCAAGAGGGGACTGAGCCCAGTTCTCTTGCCAGTGCAATCACTCACCTTCAAAGGTCTCCAACCTGTTTTTAAATTGCCATTCTGCAAATTCTTTGTCATCTTTTTCTTTTGCATATGAAGCTCCCAAAAGTATTTTGAAGATCAATGCACAAAAAAAATCATGTGGGATGATCAGATACTGCTGTTGTGGAGTTACAGAAGCTTCTAGCTACTGCTTAATTTTTCTCTTAAACATCTAGGCCTTAACTTAAACCCCCTCACATTAACAGACCAAAAGCACATAAATGAGTAACAGTCTTCTGCGTGCACTGGCACAGATTGCCCAGAGAAGCTCTGAATGTCCCATCCCTGCAAACACAGACTCTGATTTTATTTTAGAATTGCAGTAAATAAACCATAGGGCTTATGGAGCCTATATGGCTTATGGGTGCTATGTGGCCTGTGGGGCCTATGAGGCCTATGGGGCCCGTGATTTATCCTAGTTCTGGGTTTTTCCCTTTGATTTTCCTTACAAGTCCAAATATTTAGGTTTAGACTCATCATATCTAACTGTAAGTGCCAAATTTCAGTTCACTGCCTGCATTAGGAAGCCACTTAGACTCTCCCTGGCTGGTGCAATGAGATAAACACTCTGAGAGGATGACTTATAGGTTTAGATTGGATATGGAGGTTTACATTGGATATTAGGGAGAAATTCTTCCTGTGAGGATGGTTGAGGCCCTGGCACAGGTTGCCCAGAACAGCTGTGGCTGCCCCATCCCTGGAAGAGTTCAAAGCCAGGTTGGACAAGTCTTAGAGCAGCCTGGGATAATGGAAGGTGTCCCTACCTGCGGTGGAACTGTATGATTTCTAAGTGCCTTCCAATCCAAACCATTCTACCATCAGAGAAAACCCCAACTGCCTTTCTACAGCTTTTATTTAAAATGCATTCAACCTTGCCCTGTCCCCAGGGAAGCTCTACCCCTGGGAAACATGTTGGGAGGGCTTCTTTGTAGAGAGAAGAGGGATTATATTCTGTCAGCAGATTCAGACATGACGGCAAGAAGAACGCAAGACACACCCTGGTTCATGCAACTGAACAGTGACAAACACTCGTGGAAGGCAATAAAACAGTCTGTATGAACGAGGCAGCATCGCCTCAACCTTGCTTTTAATATCTGAGGTCATATTTAAGAGCTCGCTAGTGGAGACAATTCCTTTTCCAGGAGTCTTCTGCTCCGCAAAGATTGCAGGTCTGAGGAAGAAGCAGTAAAGGGGATTATATTCCATGGATTTTTTCCAAAGTCACTCTTTCATTAAGAGAAAAATTGAAGGCACCTTTTTATTGCCATGACCCAGCCACACTGACACTGGGCGATGGGACCAAGTACATTCCAGTCTGTGCTGGGCATGTCCTAGGACAAGGGTGAAGGTTTTAAACTGTCAGAGGGCAGGTTTAGACTGGATATTGGGAAGAAACTCCCTGTGAGAGTGGTTGAAGCCCTGGCACAGGCTGCCCAGAGAAGCTGTGGCTGCCCCATCCCTGGAAGTGTCCAAGGCCAGGTTGGACGGGGCTTTGGATCAATCTGGTCTAGTGGAAGGTGTCCCTGCCCATGGCAGGGGTTGGAAGTAAATGGCCTTCAAGGTCCTTTCCAACCAAAACCATTCTATGATTCCATGATTCTATCAGCAGGGCTGGAAGGAGAACTGGAGCTGGAGGAAATAAGGTTGGAATGATGTTGGTG